>JBAMBO010001221.1:0-149487 GCA_037044535.1 Lordiphosa magnipectinata
GGGTGGTTCTGCTCGCTGTTTCCAAAGAAGATGACACAAGTTTTCCTCTGTTCTTCACGTATAATATTCACTTGTTGAGGGTTTGGGTTTCTTGATACAATTGCCTTACAAAACTATGTATATCTAGAGCTTAAGCTTAATGTGGGGACTTTCAAGCCCGTGGTGAAAAGCTTCATGCTCTTGTGCTTGGAGTTGGGTGACGACCAGATACCCTTACACAAACATTCCGGCCGCCTTGCAATATTATTGCAAAATAATGGAAGAAGCAGGACAAAGGCTTCATTGTGCACATGAGCCCGACAGTATCCATCCAAATATCGAATTTTGGGCTAAAGGACCGCCTCCTTGGCTAGGTAGCAGACCAGGCAGTATTATGTCCGGGTAGACATCTGATCCCAGCACCATGGCTACGGATGACGGACGAAACCAGCGATCGTCTGCCAGGATCATGTTGGCAAACTTCTCCTGCATCCCTTCGCTGATGGCCTTTGTAGGTGTTCGGCAGTGGAAAGCTGAGTCTGCCTTGAAAATCGTCTCTCTCGTGAAAGACGAAGTCGTCTTTGACCGTAGGACTGCTGTACACGCCGAGTCAGCACCGATGCGTGTGACGGATAACCCTAAGGCCTTTGCAAAAGACGCATCGATGTGGCTAAGCGGACAGCAAGGATCGATCAGCGCCCTCGCCTCAAAGGTCTTCTCTCCATTAAATACCATCACGGTCGCTGTAGGCAGGACACAGATGGTTTTGTGCTGCAGAAGAGTCTGCAAGGATGTCGCAGGGGCCATGGAACTCGATCGAGTTGACCTTGCAGGAGATGGAGAGCGACGTCTCTCACGCATATGGAGTAGCGTGTGATGGTCCTTTTGGCAGACTCGGCATTTGTCCCCACTGAGACAGGAGCGACCGGAGTGTTGATGGGCGAGACAATTGGGGCAGTATTTATTAATTAATACTGCCCGGAGCCGCTTCTCAATGTTCAGCCTTAGGAAGCGCTGACATTTCCGTAGGGGATGGATTCCGCGACAAACTCGGCATCGGAACGAATCAGTTCCTCGGGGACGTTTGCGCTCCAGTTCACGGGGACGAGGTGCCATAATACAATTTGTGTCTGATAGAAGAGGATGATATAAATGATTAGATTTTTTTGTATAAAAATTAAAGGGACGACACGAGGATTAGTTAGTTGATTGGATGGATCTGCGCTCTATAGGATATAGGATTATTTAGTTGGTTGGTTGGATCTGAGTTGCATCATCTATTGGGAGAAGGATTAGTTTGGCTATGGGCCTTTTGATCACACCACGAGCAGTCATAACGTCGACCACTCGGACTTTGTCATCGGCGCCTGGATAGGTCCGTTGAACCCGACCGAGACGCCACTCGTTGGTTGGGATATTGTCTTCCTTTATGATGACCATGTCTCCAATTTGGATATTTCTGGACGGGGATTGCCATTTGTTTCGCTTATGTAACTCCTTTAGGTACTCCTCCTTCCATCTAAAACAAAACTGTTGATTAAGCGCTTTCAGGCGTTGCCAGCGATTGAGGATGCTGGTTGCGTTTTGCGTAATTTCTGGTTCAGAAACTGACAGGAGTGGGCCTCCGACCAGAAAATGACCGGGGCTTAGAGCCAACAAATCCGTTGGATCTTCGGACATAGGAGAGAGTGGCCTTGAGTTAAGGCACGCCTCAATCTTCGAAAGGAGAGTAGACAACTCTTCGAACGTGTATTTGAGAGTTGAAGTCGACTTGTAAAAGAGTGTCTTGAAACTTTTTACGCCCGCTTCCCACAAACCACCCATATGTGGAGCGCTTGGAGGGTTGAAACGCCAGGATACAGACTGGTGGCTATATTTTGCAGTGATGAGGTTCTTAGTAGCTTCCAAGAAATCTCGTGAGAGAGCTTTCGAGGCTCCTACAAAAGTTTTGCCATTGTCGGAATACATCTGCTGAGGGCACCCACGTCTTGCCACAAAACGTGCAAAAGCAGCCAAAAACTTCTCTGTTGTCAGATCCGATGTGGCTTCGAGATGGATGGCCTTTGTGGTAAAGCACACAAAAACGCACACGTACCCCTTGGTAATAAGACACGCTCGACCGGTATAGTTTTTTATATCGAATGGTCCCGCAAAGTCAACACCCGTATGAGTAAAGGGGCGAGACCAAGTGGTTCTTACGGCCGGCAAGTCTCCCATGAGTTGCGTCTGTAGCTTCTTCTTATGGATCAGGCAAACTTTGCACGAGCTAATGATTGTTTTAACCAGAACTCTGAGCTTAGGAATCCAATATTTTGCACGGATTAGGCGAATCACCAATTGATTTCCTCCATGGAGAATTATGTGGTGAGTAAAACGAACTAGTAGGCGGGCAAAGCAACATGTATATGGAATTATTACAGGATGACGCTCATCATAGCTAAGAGTGTCTGATGCTCTTGTACGACCGCACGCTCTTAGGACACCGTGATTATCGATAAAAGGGTTTAAATTCAAAATGCTGCTCGATGACGGAATCTGCTTATTGCTGACTAAACAGTTATACTCTTTAGAGAATTCTCTACGTTGAGTAGCCTTGATGAGCAGTTCTTGAGTCTCAGACAGCTCTTTTGCACTGAGTTCTCCTGGGATATGTGTGGATTTACGTTTGCAACTATTGATAAATCGGATAACATAGGTAATTACCCGCAAGGCTTTGTCAAAGCTGGAAAAGCGTTCAAGGATATCAAGGACAGGTGGCAACTTTCCGAAATTGCATTTGATGGATCGCTGTTCCACGTCTGTTTCGTGAACAGTTTCTACTGACCTTGGCCACTGACTCTGTGGTAGCGGAAGCCACTCTGGTCCATGCCACCACAAATTGTTGTCCACCAGTTCTTGTGATGACAAGCCTCTGCTGGCTAGGTCTGCTGGATTGAATTCAGAACGAACGTGTGACCATTTTGAAGCATCGGTGGACTGCGTTATTTTCGCTACTCTGTTCGCTACAAACGTAGTCCACTTGCAGGGGGGCTTGTTTAACCAAGCCAATACTATGGTGGAGTCAGTCCAATAGTACGACTCAAAATCGGATGCCGGCAGCTTTTCAAAGAGTGCTGCAGATATTTCTGCCAGGAGCACAGCACCGCAAAGCTCTAATCGTGGTAAGGATACGGTTTTTACTGGAGCTACCCTAGACTTTGCGCTTAGGAGATGAATCGAAACTTCATTCTTGGTTTCTACTCGAACGTAAATAGCCGCGCCGTAAGCTCGTTGGGAAGCGTCACAGAATCCGTGATACTGCAACCTCACTTTTGGATGATAACCAACCCATCTTGGGATTCGAATATCGATTAGACTAGGATAACTTTTTACGAATTCCACCCACTTGCGGATGAGTTCGGATGGCAGTGGATCATCCCAACCGAGTTGCAATAGCCAAATCTCTTGCATGAAAATTTTCGCCTGCACCACAAAGGGCGCCAGCCAACCCGCTGGGTCAAACAGCTTAGAAATTTCGGATAGAACTTCCCTTTTTGTGTAGGTAGATCTTACTGGAGGTGTGGAGGGTAGGAAAAAGAATTCATCAGATCTTGCGTGCCATCGAATTCCCAATGTTTTCGCTGTGCTGGCATCATCTATTTCAAGGAAATCCGCACGCAATAGATGGTCCTTAGGAATATCGCTCAACACATCTTTTGTATTAGATGTCCACTTCCTCAATGGAAATCCTGCGCTTTCGAGAGCCATTCGGAGTTCTGCTATGGCCGACTTCGCGTGGTGCGGCGTATGAGCCCCCGCTAACACATCGTCCACATACATTGCTTTGGCAATGATGTCACTTGCAAGAGGATACTGAGAAAGTACGTCTTGAGCTAGCTGTTGTAACACACGTATCGCCAAAAATGGAGCACAATTTATTCCAAATGTGACCGTGTTTAGCTCGAAGTCACAGAGTTCTCCTTCTTGGTTACGAAAGAGAATTCTCTGAAAGCACGTGTGTTGCGGATCTACAAGGATCTGACGATACATTTTTGTTATGTCCGCATTAAACACATGGCGGAAAAAACGCCACCTCAGAATTTGTAGGGTCAGGTCGGATTGGAGAACCGGTCCTGGACGAAGGAGATCATTGAGGCTTTTGCCGTTCGAGGTTGGACTTGAAGCGTTAAATACAACGCGGACTTGAGTAGTGGTGCTGTCAGGCTTAAAGACAGCATGATGAGGCAAATAGTAGGAATTGGAGTTATCACTTGGTGGAACTTGTTTCATATGTCCTAAAGTCAAATACTCCTTTATTACTGAGTCATATTGATCTTTCAGAGGGATATTTCTTTTCAATCGACTTTCATTTCTTAGGAATTGAGCAAGTGCCAGAGACCTTGAATGACCCAAGTTGATGTTATTAGGATCCTGGAATGGAAGAGTGACGATATACCTACCGTCCTCGTTCCTTCGTGTAGTTCGAACAAAGTTGTTCTCACAAAAAGCATCGGATTCTTTTACAACCTCTACTGGCACATCCTCCACCTCCCAAAACTTGGTGAGAAGTTTTTCTAGTCTCGCCTCTGGGCTTATAGAAACCTGAGTAGAAAAGGCCGAAATTTGTTTGGACGTTGCTTCCGAAACTGGACCTGTTAGAATCCAACCAAAGATGGTCTCCTGGCCGAGAAGCGTACCACATATGTTCGGATAAGATCCACCCAGCCAAATGGATGGAAGTAAATCAGCACCAATCAGAACATCTATCTGAGCACTCTGATAAAAGGATGGATCAGCCAACTGGAGGTCTGGCAGATCTTTTAAAGTGCTTTGTTCGATACTATATGATGGCAAGTTTCCCGCTAAGTGTGGGAGCACAAATGCCGTTGCTTCAATTTGGATTCTTGGCCTTGAAGGAGAGCCAATATGGAAATGACAGAGCTTGTGAGGCTGCGCTGCCACGGCGCGGTTCAATCCAGAAACTTGCGCTTGAATGGATTGGTAAGGTAGCTTAACCAACTTGAACAGTCGTTCTGATATGAAAGTGGCTTCTGATCCTGAATCGATCAGAGCGCGCGCCGTATATTTTGTGCCCAAATGACATACTTCGATAAGAGCAGTTCCTAGGAGAATGCCTTGCCTGTTGGCAGCGAAGTAGTTTTGAATATTTGGCTGTTGGGATGAAGTGGACTGTATATCTGGAGCAGTGGCATTCAAAACCGCTTGATTCGAGGAAATGGGAACTGTGGGGCCTCGAGAAGAACCGTCACGATGAAGGAGTGTGTTGTGACGTCCTTTGCATTTGTAACAGTTATGAGCACTGTTGCAATCCTTTACGAGATGCCCCCTAGCGAAACAATTTAAGCACAATTTTAGCTGCTTTATAAAACTTTCTCTTTCGTTTACTGGCATTTCGACAAAGCGAGGACATAGACGTATCGGATGATTTTCTTTGGAGCATAATTTACACGACTGTGTCTTAACGCTGACCTTGGTCTCGAATGTTTTTATGTTTTTGAATGGAGGGTCTTTTCTAAAAGGTTTTTGCCTATTTTGCAAGCTTGTGTTCGATTGCATGTCTTCTATAGACTCCAGGGTCCGATATCGCTCTGATAAAAAGGAATTTAGTTGTAGCCAGGACGGAATCTCTGTTTTGTTGGTAAGAGATTGTTCAAAAAACGAAAGAGTTGTTTTCGGCAACTTAGAACCACAAAGAAACACAAGGATGCAATCCCAGTTTTCGATGCTGACCTTGTGCAACTGTAGTGCCGTCAAGCATCCCTGGATAGTGCTCTGAAGTTTTCTCAAAGCAGCTCCAGATTCTTCGAGGACAGCGGATACATTGAAAAGTACCTTAAGTTGGTTGTTAACCAGTAGCCGCTTATTCTCAAATCTTTCCTTTAGATTCGACCAGGCTGATTGAAAACCCTCATTTGTAAGTGGGGATTTAGACACAATTTCCTTGGCCTCACCACTAGTCTTAGCGGTGAGATGGAAAAGTTTTTCAACGTCACTAAGCCTTGGATTGTTGACATACACTGCTGAAAAAAGATCCCGGAAGGTCGGCCATTTCAAATAGTCACCAGTAAAGACTTCTGTGTCACATGGAGGAAGGACGCAGCCTCTTGACACAGACGCTGCTGCTTGTCTACTGGCCGCAGCGACTTCAATTTGATCACTCAGCTTAGCTGAACATCTCGCATATACAGTGTAACAGTGATCATATTTTCCCTGCAGGACTGGTAAATCAACACTGCCTTCTTGAGTGAGGGCTTTGGAACACACCTCGTACTCTTGTTCGACCTTTTCCCATAGGGTGCGAACATGGTCACGATGAACTTGAAGCATATGTAGTGTCGCTTCAGTAGAAGAAGCAGTAGAAAGTCTGGTTTCGAATTGACTGAGTCTGTCTGACACGAAAGTAAAATTATTAAGCGCCATTTTAGCTGTACTCTGTGCTTTTTGGACCGTTGACCGAGTGTATCGAGGAGTCTGGTCAGCTAATTGTGTTTTTGCAACCTTTGTTACTGAACTTTCGCTCTTTGGACGTGTAGTTGGAGTGCTTATATTGGGTGTTCGGGGAGCGGAAGACGTTCGCTTGGAATCGCGATTGGATGGTACAGATAACTGCTTCTTGCCGCCTGGATTACTCCCTGACATACTATGCAAGAGTATTAATCGTTTATAACTTTCCCTCGCACAAAGAAAATTCAGAAATCAAATAAGATGAATATATGGGAACAAAAAACGCAAGAAAAAGCGTGGAATTGGAACACAATGTATTTATACACTGTATTTTCACTCACTGTTTGCCCAAAAATATTTTTAATTTTGATTAAAGTTAATTGGAACGATTGGAATCGGACTAGGATTTAAAAATTATTACTGGGTTTTTTATGCTCACTGCAATTTTACTCCCAGAAAATGTAGCAATAATATGTAAATAAAGATGATCGAATGCTGGAAATGTCGAATGATTTTTTATTTGTTTGTATTATTTTCTGTTCAATTTTTCTGATCCAATTGATCTGCTGCTTTGGTATTTATATGTGGAGCAAAAACGGTCACACATAAATTATCTCTTTATATGTATTCACAATTTGGCGCGAAAATATATATGTGTAAGTGGATGTATTTATTTACGTAAATGTATGTAACAATTTTAGCGCCAAAACTGTGTGTATGTTTGTGTAGGTATGTGTATGCCCCTTATGATTTGATGATGTATGACTGTATGTATTTTAGTATGTATGCAAATAGTGGATGCAAATTGGATTTTATAAATGTTTGCACAGTTGGTATTATTTTAAAACAGATGGATGTTAGTAGGCATGCATGTATGGATGTGTGTGTGAATTTTAAATGTAATGCAATTTGCGAATTTATGTGTGTGTGTGCTTGTGTTTGGCGGAGGTTTATACATATGTATGTTTATGAATTTTTATAGCTTTGAATTGTAGATGAAAATAACACTTCTTAGTGTAAGCGAAAATGCATATATATGAACGTTAAAATGATGAAGAGGATTTCGATTTTATTTGGATTTCACTTTAACATTCACTGCGCTGGTTGAAGTGTATAAACATACATACGTACATATATTAGTGGACAAATGCTATGCATGTACGTATGTACATTGCTGGGGGGTGATCTGCACTGGTATGTACGCACTCTCACCGCACTTACATGTATGTATGTGTGAATACACTTTTAAATTATGTTTTTTGACAAAAAAGAACACCTCCGCCGGCGTTTCACACTTTGATTGTTATATGTATGCACTTGGATATGTACTTAGCTTGTGTTTGTTGTAGAATAAACAGCAGCATCCACCTTGCGAGCTGGTGCAGATGCAGAAGTTAGAATTTTTGTAGGAGATCTGGCTCGAATGGACCAAAATGTAAGTAGGGGGGTGGTTCTGCTCGCTGTTTCCAAAGAAGATGACACAAGTTTTCCTCTGTTCTTCACGTATAATATTCACTTGTTGAGGGTTTGGGTTTCTTGATACAATTGCCTTACAAAACTATGTATATCTAGAGCTTAAGCTTAATGTGGGGACTTTCAAGCCCGTGGTGAAAAGCTTCATGCTCTTGTGCTTGGAGTTGGGTGACGACCAGATACCCTTACACAAACATAGACCATGGCATTAGCACAGACAACTGAATTTCCCCTAGTGACTTCCATTTTCAATATAATACATTCTTTTATTTTATTTGAAAAAGCCCGCTTATTTTTTATACACACAACAGCTGATTTCTGTCTGTTGCCTGGTCACACTACATTGTCAGAGCGGCTCTGGAAATTATCAAACAATTTCCGCTCCGCAAAAATGGTCAAAACAAAACAAAGTTATCGCAATGTGACAGCAAAACGAACATCCCCGATTTGCTTGGCACAGTCAAAAAAGTTCAAATGAGCTAATTTTGAGCTAGCTCATTGGATCAGCTGTTCAGTTAACGTGCCCGCTTCGGTCACAGAACCACTGTGACGCCAAATGAGTACTTGTGTTCACAATGAAAAGTACTCGTTCCTGTGACACACGTTTACTGTGCCAATGCATTTGCCGTTCACATTGCACTGTGCCACTGTGACCCTGAAATGTGCCGCACTGTGCCCCAATGTAAACTCAACATAAGCAAATTAGATCCAAATCATATGTAATTTTTTTTTTGTTAAATTTAAATGAATATTTAAGCGGTTTGAAACCGGAACTTTCGTTTTTAGTCCCTGGTTTGCAGCCCAGCAGTACTTTTGTCATCTCCCACCTGGAGGTTTCAAAAAAATTGGGATAAAATTTCAACGTTTTCTACTTGAAATCCGAAACAATCACCGCATAAACGTTTTGCCAGTGTTGCACAATACCCACGAAAACAAAAAAGACGCCGCACTTGCAAAAAAAATTTATAAATAAACAAAAAAAACTAAAACAAATTTGTATTGTTTAAACAGTGTTTCTACGGAAATCGAATTATAGCATGGCCAGCGGACCAAGGTCCACCATATTACCACAATCCAAGGAGGCTCTACTCAAATCCTATAATGCACGCCTCAAGGACGATGTGCGTAGCATGCTGGAGAACTTTGAAGGTAAGCGAGCCGCCTAGTACGTACGCTGACGTATCATGCAATACAGCTGCTCCATGCCCTTGGACAGTCCCTGACCATTGCTAGCCGACACGCCAAGCACCTTCCAGCGTTGCTTCAGCTCATGCAAATGCAGCTTTATGGCCAGCTCGTGCGGTGACACTGCCTCTGGCAAATCTTGCTTGTTGGCAAATACCATGACCACAGTATTCGCCAGTTCGTGCAACTGCAACATGGAATGTAGTTCTTCAGTGGCCTCGGGGAAACGTTTCTGATCGGCTGCATCTACCACAAATATGATGCCGGCCGGATTGTTCAAGTAATAACGCCACATGGAACGCACCAGCTTCTGGCCACCAATATCGCAAACGGTTAGACGCAGACGCTTATACTCCAGTGTCTCCACATTGAAACCAATTGTGGGTATGCTGGTAACCACAGCTCCCAGTTTCAGCTGATACAGAGCGGTGGTCTTGCCCGCCTCATCCAGTCCAATCATCAATACACGCACCTCCTGCTTAACAGCGAATTGATACCAGAACATGCCCAACATTTGGCCCATTATTAAAACAAACAAAAAAATTCTAATAAAAAACTCAATTCGTTGTGGTGCACGATATAAACGGCAGGGCCTACTCCAGAATACTGATCGAAAACTTGATGAGCTGGCCAAGCCGAGCTCGGAGTGTGTGTTGTTTATGCAATTTGATACAAAAAGCGTTTCTCCCTCATTGTTTTCTTTTAGAAATACTGAAACTGGCGCGACGCGAAAGCCACAGTCAAATCTCAAAGACAACACAATGCGAACAGGATGCCCTCGAGATGCAGGTGCGAGCCGCCAATATGGGTAAGTTGATAAATGACGACAAGTGTTTACACTCTAACTTTGCTCTCTCTCCCTCTCTCTCTCTGTGCAGTTCGAGCTGGGGAATCGTTAATGAAACTGGTGGCCGATCTTAAGCAATATCTAATCCTTAATGATTTTCATTCGGTCAATGAGGCCATCACAAATAATTCGCAACTATTTCGAGCCACACAAATTGAATGCGACAAGAAGCTGATGAAACTGCGCGATGAAATGGCCATGGATCTCTATGATCTGGAGGAGGAGTATTATACTAGCATATTCAAGTAGCCCCTAAACCCATTTTACGCCGCGGTTTGACTAGTAAAAATAATTGTTTAAGTAATTACACTATACTAGAGTACATTTTATTGGCTTTGAGACAAAAAATATTGCGGTCACCACCCCCCCATTTTGCAGGTTGTGGGTTGACAAGTTAAATAACACATAACTATAAATACTTTTTCCCGAAAGTCATAAATTATTTTAAGAAAGGGTCGAAAATAGTGAGTAATAAGACAACCCGTAGAAAAAGTAGCACTGGAAGACTTTAGCGCACACCTGCCAAAATGTCTGTTCGTGTAATCCAACAAAAAGAATGTAATTGGTCCCACCAGTATATCGCTTCGGTGTTCAAATTGTAGATCAAACCATGTTTCGGGCAAATATAGCAAAACCAGGGAATCAAACCGAAACCGTATACCGAAAAGAACCGATATTTGACATTTTTTGTATACCGGTATCCGAGAAGCTATATTTTTGCAGCCAAAAAGACCGAAAAGAACCTAATTCTATGTTCTAAGCAAAAACAAGACTGCAAAGCTGGCACTTAGTTTTGGAGGTCCTTTACGTAATTTGGTTAAATTGCATGCTTTCATAAAAAAGAGTCTATTTGAGCACATCTTTTGTATCAGTCTCTTTGAAAATGTTGCTTCCTCCTTAGAATGTTATGATAACCTTACAACAAAAAAAGTACTTGTGTTATCCATTTCTCTTCAAATGAAACTTAATGAGGAAAGCAGCTTTGACCCAGATTGCAAACCTCTGAAATTCTAAAGAAGGTTCAAACCGCTTGGAAAGTGTAAGGTTCGCTTTACTTACACTGTGCAAGACTAAAAAGTTGATAGAGTCGAGACCAAAAAATTCTGAATGGGTATGATGGTAGTATAAAAACCTTTGCTGGGTGTGGCCTGGTTAGCTGCCGTTTTCTTTTTATTGCATTTTGAAGTTTTCAGCTTCTGATTGGGACTAGCCACTCCATATCTCGTAAACTATTTGGAATTCCGATTTGACGTCTGAGAGGAAGTTGTTGCTTTTGGCTTGGCTTACAAAACATTCTTAAGTAGCAAGTCAAAAAAGTCACCTCTATATACCCAAAATTACAAAAATGTCTTAAAATCATCATGTTTTCCCCTCATTTTGAACTATTTTTCAACTTTGTCTTGAAAACTGTAACGAATTTGAATAAGCAATGCAGGATAAAAACGTAGCTTGGACTTAAATAAACAAACGATTGGAACATACCAACTTCATTCGATTGGTCCTTCGTATAATTACGGGTAGAATTGGAACCAAAACTCGAAAAATGACAATTTTTGGTACCAATTGGCAGCCACAGTCAAAAATTTCGATTGTTTTGTATTAAATCAAGAAAGTAGTAAGAAAACATAACTTAAAAACTGTAATTAAAAAAATTTAGTAATTTTTAATATTTTTACCGAAAATGTGCGTTTTTTCGAGTATTTATGACAGTTGTAAGTGCTTGTGGGCCTATAACTATATGAAAGAGTAACTAAATGAAGTTGATTCGTTCTAACGGTTCGTTTATTTTGGTCTAAGCTACAACTTTGTTTTATATTACGTGTCCAAATTTGTAATAGGTTTCAAGATAAAGTTAAAAAACTGTAGAAAAGTGCTCAAAATTTGGCTTTTTTGGGCAACTTTTGTAATTTTGAGTATGAAAATATCATATTTTTGATTTGCTACAAAGAAATGTTTTGTAGTTTAAACCAGGAGCAACAACTTTGTTAAAGATTTAAAAGCGAAATTCAAAATAATTTACGAGATATGGAATCGTTAGTTCTACGCTGAAGCTGAAAAGTTCAAAGTTCAAAAAGAAAACGGCAGCTAATCAGACTAAACCCAGACCGGGTTTTTATACTACCATCATACCCTTTCAGAATTTTTTTAGTCTCGACGCTATCAACTTTTTTGAGTTTAAAACTGTGGCTCAGTGTTATCGAACCTAAGGTTTTGGTTCGAAGCTTGGTTCATGAATTCTGATATCGTTGAGATATATTTTGGTAAAAAATAAAGCATATTTTTTAATAAGGAAGCTTTCAGCTAACGAAGCTATTAAAAACGTTTATCAATTCCCAAATGGGCCTCATTCATTATAGTAATTAGTAATTAGTTCTCTACCAGGGC
The DNA here is from genome assembly GCA_037044535.1 of Lordiphosa magnipectinata. Classification (NCBI taxonomy): domain Eukaryota; kingdom Metazoa; phylum Arthropoda; class Insecta; order Diptera; family Drosophilidae; genus Lordiphosa; species Lordiphosa magnipectinata. Next base: position 12,314 of record JBAMBO010001221.1, read on the forward strand.
CACACCTTCTATGTTAATCAATAAACGACTTTGATTTGTCATACAACAACTTGACTTTATTTCAATTATTATATATATTTTGGATATAATTTTAAAATGTTAATGTTCCGATTCAGCGCTAAAAACATTTTTTTTAACAGTCAAAATATTTTGATAGCTTTAGATACTCTGAAAAACCTGACTAAAGATATTCTTTGAACTGAACCTTTTTCATCCGAAGAGATCCAGGTCCAGGTTTTCACGATGTTTAGTATCAATCTGGTATTTTGTAGTATTAAATCGGCCTTCATCTGAAAAATACCCAGATGATATGTTCATATATAATACTTTGACATTTCGAACACATCAAAGTGATATTTATGCAGATCAACAATTTGATATTCTTTAATATCAATGATATATTATTAGAGTATCAAAGCTATATTTTCAAAATATCAAAAGGGTATTATTGTAGTACCAATTTACCAATTATGTTTATAATATCAAAGCTATATTTTTATAATACGTATTACAATTATTATGACAATTATCTTTCTGGAAAAATCTGCTCTTTGTCGCTGGAAGAAATGTAATTAAGGCTGTCGAAGTTAAATCCAGACTCTAGAAAAATTGTAAAATTAGTATACTGAGAAGAATAATTATTTCAATACAAAACTTACCAATTCATTTTTCGTACACCAAATAGTCAATGTCAAGTTTTTCTAGCAGCTCAACGAGTTTTATATCTTCCATTTTAAACTGTAAAATTATAAAAAATTAATATATTTCAACTCGCATAAGTTTTTTTGTGCTTGCGTGCGAAATCTGCCGAAAGCAAAGGCAGAGCATGCGCTTTTTTATTTCTGCCCTTGAACGTCAAACAGCACACATATACATACATACATGCATATTTTGCATGTAGATTTGTATGTACGCATGTTTGCATATGCATGTATGTGTGCTTCTGTGCTGTTTGACGTTCAAGGGCAGAACAAAAGTCCGCATCGCGGACACAAAATATGTATACATACATATGTACATATTTAAACACGCACTTCTACTGCGTAGAGAGCTCAAAGTAAAAAAAAACACGCACAATATGTATGTATGAGTGTGTGTATTATAATCGTACATACTATTAGCGACTGAATAAAGGCAATAGCCTTTTTACAATTTATAAATTTGCAAGTACAACAACAAAACACACACATGCTATTCACTTTTACCGTTTACATTTGCTTTTTGCCACCGCACTTTTTTTTACTTAACTTTCCCACGGGCCAGCACAGATCGAATGACGAAATTCGCAAGAAGAAGCTAGAAGTTTGCTGCAGACCCGACGCACAGTGTAAGATTTTGCCAATCTAGGGGGACTTAAGTCAGTAGGAGTCGTATTTTTTGAGATATCGGCTTGAAATTTGGAGTGAATATTCTAGTATGCCCAAAGATTATGTTGGACATACAAAAATGGGCGTGGCACTTTTGGGGGCGTAAAAATATGAAAAATACAAACCCCAATAAAAATTTTTTCGAAACTTTTAACTATTTTCGTATTTTTTGTTATAATTTTTGAAAACTTAAAAATTTTTTTTTTTACTCTTGGAGACAATTTTTTTTTTTTTTTTTTTAAATGTCCGATTATGATTATATGGTCATGCTTTTAGCTGTAACTTCGATGTTATAAGCTGAACAGCTGAAAATAAGGTTTTATATTGAAGATAATTGATTAGAAAAACAAAAAAACTTTGGTATATATTTTTAAGATTTTTTTTTTTTAAATGCTAACAATTCAAACTTCAAAGAAAAATTGTACTACATTTTTTTGCCAAGCTAGTCCGACTCCGAATTCGTGTCACAGCTGTAGCTGTCGTCACTGTATCCATCTTGTGATAAAAGTTGGGTCACATCTTCTGGAAGCTCTAAGTGTCTAGTTTTTGGTGGTGCTCGCAAACTTGCTATAAATGGATCGGATGATATTAGTGTAACCTGTGCATGAGATCAGTATTTGTGTGTACGCGCGAAGTTTTCCTAGTGAAATGTTCACGAAAACTTCGCACTTCCTTATTTCTTGCCTCCTGGGCTTCCTCTGAGAAATTGCCAATGGGAAGGATGCAGGTAGAAATAATTTCCATTCCATGTAATACCACGAATATTCCCGCAAGTAGAGCACTACAGTTTCAGCTAGGTATCGCTGAAAAGCTGATATATTGATCGGGCAACAGCTCGCTATACACGTGAGAATTGTGCGAAACAAATCTTGGCTTTTCCTTTGTTGCGTTTTAAGACAACACTCAGAAAATGCTTTTTGTGCCCTCCCTCTTTTACTTGAGATGGAAGCAATGACATCAATGCGATAACAGTCTTCGGCAATTAATGTGACCTGAAGCCAACTTGCATTATGAGTAAGAAATCTGGCTTTATCTCTCCCCCAGATTTGTCAAATCTGTTTTGAAACTCAAAAGACAGTTTAGACATGTGTAATTTCAATTTGGAGTGATCAACCATCACTGCGTGCTTTACAAGTGCGTCTCGCTTAGCGGTTTTTATGTTCTTTGACCAAACCTCGAAAAATGCAGCACGGCTTATTTCACTCATTTCTAAATTGAAGGTCTTTGAGCAAAATATGGGCAAGATTTTATATTTGATTCTGAATCAGAATGAATGCCTGCGAATGATGTATGTTCTGGTTGGATAGAATACGATAGAATAATGTAAGTTTTTTTCCACCAAAAAAAAGAAATATGAAAAAATACACTTTTTGGAATTGGATCAAAAAGTGAAAGTGGATCAAAAATTGCCTAATGATAATGGAAAAAATAACTTTTGGCTGCTCCCACTGATCACGCGATGCAATTGAAAAGACTAAACTTTGTCAACTGATGCTCGTTTCCCAGTGCTAATGCACAGCTTTAAAAACCGTTATCTTCCAAAAAAAAATTTTTTGTTTTGTTTTGTGCCTGTTTTCGTAACAGTTGAACATTTCTAAAAGTGCTGCTTAAAGTTCATCGACTTCAAAAATAGTTCAACTTTTGCTAAAAGTCCCCCGTAGATTGGCAAAATCTTACACTGTGCGACGCCAGCTTCGAAACGTTCACGAAGAACTTGCGGAAGCAGAGCATTGTTTTTGCTTTTTTCGAGATAGACTATTGCTGTCTCTCTTTGATTTGAGAAACTCTCTGTGTGACTCTTTCTACTTTCAGAATTTCGATGTCTACTTTGATCTGAAATCATATCACTAGGGCATTTTTCATATCACTTTGATCATATCACACTTCAATATAATATTTTTAGTATCAATGTGGTATTACAGGTTCATATTGATATTAAATAGTTTCACTTTGATATGCGAAAGATTGATATTACTGATATTATATTGAAATACCTGATCTTATTTTTTTCTGTGTATACCAATTGTATTGTTATTTTAAATATATTGGGAAAAACGTGCAACGAACCAAGGTTCGTTCCAAAAACAACGCCCAAAAACCTCGAAACTCAAATTGCCGAACCTTAACCGTTGGTAAATTTTGGTTCGAACCAGCAAAACGGAGGTTCCGAAAAAATTGGTGGGGTTGGCAGCCCTGGTGCCTTCTATCAGAGACACTACATATATAGATACCGCATCTCATACAAACTTTTTTATTTTTGGGATCCAATGTCAGCTCTTTCACATGCGTCATCTATAATATCTATAAATCTTTGCTTCTATACACTTTGTAATTTGATGCCTCAACTTAACCAAAAACTAAATTTGCTTCACATACAAAACATTCTTTTCCCACAGCAAAACAAATGAGGGAAATTTTATGTCAAGTAACAACAACCACTAGAAAAAGATGGAAAGTATCCACATTGCAATACGGCATTGAAGATTCTCGAGATATATGTAATGGCAGGACTTGGAAGTTCCATAATCATTTTAGGCGTAATAAGATCATGTCCAGGTGTTTTTTTGTGGTTTGAGTTCTGTTATAACATTTTTTATTTCAAGCGAATGAACTTTGATTGGGTAAGTCTGTGCGGCAGTGGGAATCAGTGGCAGTGGCATATGCATTGGTTGGTGGATTTGGCTGGAAAACATTTCTTAAGTGAAGTGCAAAGACATTTGCCTTTTCTTCGTCGCTGCGGGCCCATTTTTCTCTCTGATCCTTGCACGTGGCTTTATGTTTGCGTGTGCTCTCCGTAGGGGGAATTTGGTGCTTGTAGGCGATTGTTTTTCGATGTAATGGCTATGGGCTAGCTGCTTCTCAGCTCCTCACTTGTACAAGTAAATGAGTTATCCAGGATTCACTCAATTCCAATCCCAGCTAACATTTTATGAAATTTTTGATCACATACGATCACATAATTGAATTTGGATATACATAGCATTAAGGAATTTTGCCTTGCCTCATTTCGACCATGGATTCTCTGACAGTTTACGAGCATCTGTCGATTCTTCATCTCTACAAAATATGCCAACTCCTCGTTATAAAGATACCATGGTTATTCTTCTCAGATCTGCTTCAAGGAACATCGATGACAAAATCAGAAACTTCTTGAGAAGTAATTTATAGATAAGCGCGAGACATCGTAAAAATGACGAAGGATTTCGACGTAGTCGCTTGGTGGAGACAAAATGAGAAAAATGATTCTAAGCTGTCCAAATTTCTCACTGAAAGAGGAATAGACTCTACCCAAAGACTGTGGACTGTTTTTTTTTCACTCCTAATGTGGGGTTGCTTTGTTTTGCGGTGTTAGTATAATACTTACTCATGCCGCAACTCAAAGTCAAAACAAACAGCACCGCATGCAGTTCTCTGGTGGACACCTCACTATGGAAAACATTGTTCTCTCAGTCTGCATGCTCCGTGTCCACGAGTATGTTGTTTAATCAGAATTCACTGTAAGTAACCCATAAATTTAGATCGTTACACATTTGCCAAGAACCTGAGTGAAAAACGCGAAAAAAAAGAATCTCTTCTGCAGCTGTCTTTGTTTTGACGCATTTGGCGTCATCTTGTATAGCGCAGAAATAGTCACATTGGCAATGTGGATATACCAACTCTTAGTGGATTCTTGAGAAAATTACCCTTAAACTTTATTTCCTTAGCATTATTCATAAACTACTAATTGAATATTGCAGACTTTATATGGGCCCTCCCAAATCACCGATGCTTATCGAAGACCATAAATTGACATTACGGCAGGTCAGGCCTGCCTGGAGAGAAATCTGTTTTCATAGCTCTTAGTATGTGACCAAAGATTCCTTGCTTCATGTATATGCCCACTGTAGGTGCTATCATTATCAGCGTTGCCACTTGACTTGAGTTATCAGCACAGCTGCAGATAGACTGACTTGGTCTAATCCCGTAACCACACCGATAAGGCATGCCTCATTGTCTTTAACTTCATAAATCTTGCAGTGGAAATACGCAACGACGTAACAGTCAATGCCACTTGATACATGTGAATGTGTATGTGTATTTATTGTTAGAAAATCCGAAATATTTTGTGCTCTAATCTTATCCAAAAAAAAAAGAAGAAAGAAATAGTTAGTTTACAAGTTAAGGCTAGGGGATCTCTTAGAGTTTATGGCGCATGCTAATTTCGTTTTAAATATTAAGCAGTAATTTCCGGTAACGAGGGCTTCTATGTAGGTAATAGGAAAATCCAAATGGTGTTTATGTAAATCTTATGCAAATTCTAAAGCAAGCTCGGTTCGTTCTCTTCGTAAAGTTTAAGCGATGATCCGAGTATACAAAACCCCAAAATAAAGCCCGCAAGGGCCGAACACATTGGTTATTCACACTGACACAAGCCGAACACATGCCGAGACTTGTGCCAAGAGAGCAAACAGCTTTTCAGTCGCTTATTAACGGCTGACGAAGTAAGTCACAGCTAGTTTACATCGCTTTATTTTCGCATCTCGTTCTTCTTGACAAACCCTATTCTAAAGGGTTCAATTCACACTGACACAAGCCGAACACATGTCGAGGCTTGTGCCAAGAGAGCAAACAGCTTTTCAGTCGCTAATTAACGGCCGACGAAGTTACATCGCATCTCACTCTTCTCGACCAACCCTGTTCTAAAGGTTTCAATTCATAATCGAACACCCCTCGTACTGTTGCTTCACTCTCTCCTCAAGTGTTTGTTTTGCGTGCGATTTCTCTTCAAGTGGTTGACGCTGTACGTCTATCTCTAAGTTTTCAACAAAAGTTTAAAAATAAAAGTTGTTGTTTTTTTTTTGTTGTATTTTTCAAGTTTTATTTCAATAACTTAATCAATTGTTTTAATCTACACCAGAGGTGCCCCAGAATTAGCTTAAGACTGCGTAGACACCAATACACAAAATGAAGAGAGAGACAAAAAAAAAGAGAGTACAGTTATGAAGTTGTTGTTTTACTACGCTTAGCCATAAGCTAGGCTTATGAGCACCCCTTAAACATCCTTAGAATATAAAATCCTCCTCATTGCCCATTTGCTCCATGTTGCTTAGACTGCGCTCATATCGTTTAATGCTTTGATACCAAAGCGGATCCTGTTTAGACACCGTTTCGGGTCTACCGCCTTCATGTCTATACAAATACTCGGCATGTCCCTGGCCCGTAATGCCATTCACAGTGCAGGAAACAAATTGATTGTACACCTTGGACTCCCAATCGCCGCCCACATAGCGCAGAGCCGACTCCTCTACACGTATCTGCACCAAATAGGCACGTTCCGCCGTGTTGACAATGAAATTCTGATGCTGCGGCGGCACCCCCTTCTCACCGTACGAGTACAGCTCGAAATTGGTGCTCGTTATGGGCTGATAGCTACCCTCGGGTGTAAACACATAGCCCACTTTCAGGGAGGACAGAAAGAACGAGGGCTGGCTGAGATTGCCCACCACTAGGCTGGTGCCGTCGTCCAGGAACAGAGCAAAGTACACATAGCGATTGATGGAGCTCAGGCAGCGTTCGGTGCCAAAGCTGTGGTCACGACTGCCGCGCAACTTGAGTCGGAAATGGCGTTTGCCCGCCAGCAACAGGCTGCCCGTTAGATCACCCGTCTGCTCATAGTGCTTGCGCTGCTCGAGAATGTGTCCCACCGACTTGAGCATGCCATAGAAACGATCGTTCCAGGCTTCGCGTGCCACCGAATCGGCTATCAGCGAGGAGCTGAGATCACGATTGTAATCAAAGTGCGCCACAGAGCTATCGAAACTTAGATCCAACTCCACGTCGACCAGCTCCTCCGGCTGTTGTCTTCTCAAGGTTCCCTTGAACTTGAGACGCCAAACATGCATTGACTTCTCGGGATAAATATGAAAGCCATGACCCTGAAACTCGCTACTCTCGGAGCTGCCATCCGTGGTGAAGTAAGCCATATCCGGTAGCTTGGGCAGACTGTACAGACCCTCACCGGGTAGCCACAAATACAGGGCCGCCTTGAGTACACCCCGACGCCGTCGCTCCAAACTGACCATCAGTTTTTGTCCCTCCGCATTGGCCGCCATAAAGCTAACCACATCATAGCTTTTGGGATCATTGGTCAACGGTTGTGGTCGATCCATGCTGGCCAAATGCTCGGCCGAACCGAGAACCTCTTCATTTCGTCTATAGATGCGATAACGCAAGCGACGCAACACCAGCAAAGCAATGCCAAATTTCAAGGAATAGAAGTGTCCCTTGCACGGATATTTGCCAAAGATGAGGGGCGGCTTGCGGGATAGCAACAGAATGCACAGGCTAAGCAGTGCCACAATCACACCCAAAGCTAAACAAATGCCCGTGAGAATGAACATGGTGATTGTTGGTGGGCTACGTTTAGTTAACTGAGCGACTCAAGCAATACGGTATAAGTGTGTGGGTACGTAGTATCTGTCAATATCTTTTGATTGCCCGATTTAGTGGGCAAAGGTGATAAGCTTTATCAGTCGAACCCCCCCAATCTCTCTCTCTCCCCGTTTCGTTATGGGTTAATTAATGACTCGGTTGTAAATCTGAATGTCCGACTATGACAACCACAACCATTAACTCATCACAGAAATTATGGTTGTGTTGGGGTTTGTTTGTTGGGTTACACTCAAAAGCATATTTTCCATCAATTTTGAAAGTTTTCTAGGCCAAAATTTACCTTACATTATACCCCTGTAAAGGGAACGCAGATATCCAGATGTTGCTAACGCATAGAAGGAAACATCTCCGACCACATAAAGTATATGTATATCAGAGACCTGCAACGAGTATTTAATTTTCGTGTACACTCGCGCATTTACTCGGCTTGTTTGTGCTCGCCACTTTGGTGTGACACACAAGAACTGATTGAAAGCACATTAAGTCAGAACGGGTAAGCTTTTTACACTCTGTACCGAAGGTACATAGAGTATATTATGTTTGTGCAAAAGTATGTAACAGGGAGAAGGAATCATTTCCGACCCTATAAAGTATATATATTCTTGATCAGCATCAACAGCCGAGTCGATATAGCCATGTCCGTCTGTCTGTCTGTCTGTCTGTCTGTCTGTCCGTCTGTCCGTCTGTCCGTCTGTCCGTCTGTCTGTCTGTCTGTCTGTCTGTCTGTCCGTCTGTCCGTCCGTCCGTATGAACAAAGAGATCTCAGAGATGGTAAGAGATAGAGGTTTGACATGTATGGGACATATATTTCTTAGACTTGCAGGCAGATCAAGTTTATTTTCAATTTTTGCCACGCCCCCTCGCGCCCCCGAAATTTGGAAAAAACGTCATATCTCCTACAGTTTTGATGATAGATGGTTCGTACTTTCTAGAGATATCTAGTACTCAAAATTATTTATCGATTTGCTGAAGGAACGATAAAGATCGGATGAACGATACTCAAGTTATGAGCAAAAAACGGTCAGTTAACACTACCCCCAAGAACAACATTGTTTTTTGGCCCGTTTATGGCACGCTGGACTGTCCTCTTGTCCTCTGTTCCTCCCGCACGTGATGGGCTTCGAGGGCTGACAAGTTGTTGCCGTTGTTAGTCATTTGTGCAACCTCTGGCAGGAAAATCCTAGCGTCTTGCCTGCTTGTGCGTGGTGGGAGGGGGACCTTAAGCGAGGTGTGGTTTGCGTGGTCTTCCACAAGGCTGCTTGCAAGGAATTGCTGGTCGAGCATGGTGCAGTGGGCTCGTGGAGGTGATCCTCATGGGTCATGGAATGACATCCAGTGACCGTCCTTAGAGCAGCATTCTGCGCTCATTGCAAGTTTCCCCACTGAGTGTCACTGACTGCTAGAGACCATGCGGGTGCAGCGTCAGTCAGTCAGTGTCCTGCCTATTGCTTTTTAAGTGGTCAGAAGCGTCTCCTTGTCTTTACCCCACGAACTCCCAGAGATAGCTTTCAGTGAGCGCGTGCTTCGCGAAGAAAAAGAGGTTGTCGAACGTCACCCCCAAAATTTTTGGGTACTTGCTTGTGGGAATTGTGTGTCCATTCACAAGACGTCGAGCTGTGTGTGGACTATCTTAGTCCACGTGGTGAAGATGGTAGCTGTGGACATTTCGGGAGATATGGCGAGGTTACGGCTCGCAAAGAAAGCGGTGACAGTAGGGAGGTAGGAGTTTAGACTCTCAACTACCTTGTGATGGTCCCTATTTGCTCCAAGGATGGTGCAGTCATCCGCGTAGCTCACAAGTTTAAGCTGAGGTGGAGGCAGCGGCATCGTAGAGATGTAGAAGTTGAAGAGGAGGAGTGAGAGTACCCTTCCTTGAGGAACTTCCCGGAATGCAACATACGCTTGCCTGCCTATGAGATAATTTGCAAGCCAGCGCTTCAAGGTGTTCGGAAGCGACGTACTCTCAACGTCTTGTACCAACATGGTGTGGTTGACTGTGTCAAATGCCTTCGACAGGTCAAGGGCAGCGAGCACTGTGCGCTTGTGAGGGCTGGGACAGTTTAGCCCAGTTTAGTGCTCGTGCTTCTTCCTTTCCTAAAACCATGTTGGTGGTCTGCAGAGCTTCCAGGATCTTAACCGCAGGCGCTAGCAGGATGATTGGCCTGTAGGAGGTACCCAGCTCTGGTGGCTTGCCTGGTTTAGGCACAGGGATAATCTTTCCTGTTTCCCACATGTCTGGAATGACAAGGGAGGTCAGGCAAAGATTGAAAACTGCGGTCAGATAGCCAATTCCTAGGGGCCCCAGCTTTTTTTTAGCATAATGGTGGCTATGCCATCAGGGCCAAGGGCTTTGGTGTTCTTGGCATCCTTTATGGCGATTTCAACCTCCTCGCTGATGAAATCCAGCGAGGTTGCGCAAACGGCGGAGGACTGCTCTGTGGCTTTTTTTTAAACTTAAACTGCTCCTCGTTGAATCCGGTGTAGGCGCTCCAATCTGTCTTCGAGAAGTTTATGAAGGTCTTCTTTTCTGCAACTATAAAGTCCGACTGGCCACGTACAGTTACAGTGATAGGCAGATGGTCCGAATTCAGCGCGATGTTGGTTTGCCACTCTGTGGCTGCGAGCAGGTTAGCGATGATGACGATGATGATCCGAGTTGATGCAGTCGAAGGCCTCTGGTGTCATTTTTGAGGAGGGGAAAACCATCGACTAATTTCATAACGCGTTTGAAACATCAGTCCAAGTAGATTTTTACCCTAAAACAGTACACGCCACGTGAACGCTCTCAGATTGTGGAAATTTACATGCAACAAAACAAGTCAATTTGTGAAAAGTGAATTGTGAAACTCATCATGACCGATAAAGCTCATTTTACATTGAACGAAACAAAATTGCAGTATTTATGCCACTGAAAATCCTCAAGAGATTCAAGAGGTACATCTTCACAATGAAAAAGTCACTGTTTGGTGCGGCGTTTGTGCTAAATTAGTTATTGGACCGTTCTTTTTCGAAGATAGCAATGGCCAAAAGGCTACCGTTAATCATGCGCGTTTTTGCGGTATGAAAACCAATTTTTTGTTACCAATTGCGTTTGATGATGCAAATGCGAAAGTTTATGGTGCACTACTGGTTTCAACAAAATGGACACATACTACTCAAAGAAGAACTTTAAACATTTTTGATTGAATGACACCTTCTATTTACCCGGCTTCATGAAAGTGTGAACTAATCCTAAAATTTTGCATATTTTGCAATGTTACGCTTAACAGCACATTTGTGTGGAGTGTATGTAAATAGGTTACACTTTGAACTTACTTACTTAACATCTAGTGACCTCGATTTCAATGTCATTGTCAGCAATCAACAAACTAAAACAACACACATTGTGAAAACAAAAAAACAAACTAAAACAACACACATTGAACACACATGAAAACAACATAAATTTAAATAATTTTTTCTGTGTATTAATTTTACAAAAAAAAAAAACCATTTCTAAAACACACAATGTCTGATCGCGAGAACATTGTCCTCAAGGCTGAATTGGCCTATCACATCGGGCGCTATGATGAAATGGTTGAGATCATAACGAAGGTCGCCTATATGGACGTTGAGCTGACTGATGAGGAGCGCCATTGGTTAACAATCGCCTACAAGTGTGCGATTGATACACGTCGTGACTCATGGAGCGTCATCATTTCGATCGAAGAGGCGGCGAAGAACAATGGGGATGAGAAGAAATTGGAGATGATCACAAACTATCGCGCTCAAGTAGAGAAGGAGCTTAAAGACTTATTGAATATGTATATTTTGAATGTGATCGAAAAACATCTCATTCCGAGCAATGGATGCATTGAAAGTAATGTATTCAACCATAAGATGAAGGGTGACTTTTATCGTTATTTGGCCGAATTTGCCACCGGTACGGAACGTAGGGAAGCGGCGGAGAACTCGCTGATGGGCTATATGGCAGCCACAGAAATAGCCAATAATGTTTTGCCCCCAACACATCCCTTACGGATGGGTTTGGCATTGAATTTCTCGGTATTCTACTATGCTATACTCAATTCGCCAATTCGTGCTAGCCGCTTGGCGAAAGCCGCCTTCGATGAAGCCAATGCTGATTTGGATAAATTGAATGATGTGACGTACAAAGACACGATGCAAATCATGGAGATGCTGCGAAAAAACCTCACATTATGGTCGTCCGAATTGAAGGCAGAAGATGCCAACGCAAGTGATGGCGAGAACGAGGGAGAAATTCAGGATGTTGAGGGTCTGGATGTTGAGGATCTGGAAATTGATCTAGATGTTGAGGATCAAGATGTGGAGGATCACGATGTTGAGGATCAGGATGTGCATTAATTCAAGTCAACCCCCACCCCCTTACATAAACATATGACAAATTAGCCTACAACAACCACATAACAAGGAGCAGCCATAATACATGAAATACAGCACAAGAGAGAGAGCAGCAGCAGCAACAGCAACCACAAGCAAAATCAACTCTAACTACATTTTTTGAAATTCGTTTGCATTCGAGAAACAAAAATCATTATATATTACTATATTATACCCGCGCGGCTTTGCTCGCATTTATGTATGTAGATTTTCCTAAATTTGTCAGTCACCCAGACTATATTAAGTTTGTGCAGGGAAAAGGAATCATTTCCGAACCTATAAAGCAGCAATGGTCACCAGCAGTGTTGCCATATTTTAGCTATTTAGTTGCTAGATCTAGCAATTTTGAGACCTGCAACGAGTACTTAATTTTCGTGTACACTCGCGCATTTACTCGGCTTGTTGACAACAAGTCCCAAGCGAGCAACATTCTTACACACGAACGCCGTTTTTTGCTCATAACTTGAGTATCGTTCATCCGATCTTTATTATTCCTTCAGCAAATCGATAAATAATTTTAAGTACTAGATATCTCTAGAAAGTACGAACCATCTATCATAAAAACTGTAGGAGATATGACGTTTTTTCCAAATTGCGGGGGCGTGAGGGGGCGTGGCAAAAATTGAAAATAAACTTGATCTGCGTGCAGACAATAGGAGTCTACATTTCAAATTTGGTTGCTCTAGCTCTTCTAGTCTCTGAGATCTAGGTGTTCATACAGACAGACGGACAGACGGACAGACGGACATGGCTATATCGACTCGGCTGTTGATGCTGATCAAGAATATATATACTTTATATGGTCGGAAATGATTCCTTCTGCCTGTTACATACATTTGCACGACTTTAGTATACCCTTTTACTCTACGAGTAACGGGTATAAAAAGTTATTGCAATTTGGACAGAAAATGTAGAATTTATTTCTGGGGAAATTGCAAATGGCAATTACACCTTGTCTGGCCGACGCAAAGGAAAAAGATTTGTGTGGAATGTGGTGTGTGATATTCTAAGACCAAACGAAACTGTAGTGGCAGGTTTCGTTTACTGTCGCACTTCCTGCAAGGTGTTAAAGGCCTTTGGAAATCAAACGTCTAATTTAACCCGCCACAGTTGCTGTAAAAAATAAAGGAGTCACAAGTTCTTAAAACATTCTTTACCCCAAGAAGAAGAGAGGGAACCGTGCGCCAAATACAAATGCAAAATATACAAACGATAACGTGCTATCTCTTTTGCTCTCACATGTTGTTGTTTTGGACGTGCTGTTCTCGCCGAGTGTGTTACTAATTTGAAGTATCATGATGGAGGAGCATGTATCGAAGAAATAGTATTCTACTTTGAAGTGATACTGCTCCCACCAACAGTAATTGTGTATCGATAGGCATGCTATCGGTAACAATATGCACATTTTGTGCATTGATTGCAAAGATAAGCTTTTGTATACTCTGTACCGAAGGTACATAGAGTATATTAAGTTTGTGCAAAAGTATGTAACAGGGAGAAGGAATCATTTTCGACCCTATAAAGTATATATATTCTTGATCAGCATCAACAGCCGAGTCGATATAGCCATTTCCGTCTGTCTGTCTGTCGGTCCGTCCGTCCGTATGAACAAAGAGATCTCAGAGATGGTAAGAGATAGAGGTTTGACATGTATGGGACATATATTCTTTATACTTGCAGGCAGATCAAGTTTATTTCCAATTTTTGCCACGCCCCCTCGCGCCTCCGCAATTTGGAAAAAACGTCATATCTCCTACAGTTTTGATGATAGAAGGTTCGTACTTTCTAGAGATATCTAGTACTCAAAATTAATTATCGATTTGCTGAAGGAATGATAAAGATCGGATGAACGATACTCCAGTTATGAGTAAAAAACGGTCAGTTAACACCCCCCACCCACCCCACCAATAACCTAGGCATTGCGTTCAGCAGAAGCAATCTTAGTGAAAGAAAGAGAGAGAGAGAGAGAGACAGAGAGCGCACTGCGTTGTGCGTTGTGTGTTAACTGGCCGTTTGACTCGTGACCAAATGCGAGCTGCGCCATTAAGGGTGCAGAGTACGTTATAGTCGGGCTTGACCGACTTTCTTTCTTGTTTAATATAATTAAGCTTAATTGTGACTTCGTAGATGCAAAATTTCTGTTGACACGGAGCGCTAACGTGTCCACGCAGAATTTTCAAAATTCATCGCCTTGGGGCGTTTTTAAAAATGTAGCACTTCGTTCAGCAGAAACTATTTGATGCATAATTTTTTTGTGTCTTCAGATACGGCTACTTAAGTCCACTAAGGCCCCGGTCATAGACGATGTTGACGGCAAAACTGTCAAGGCACTTGCTGAAGTGGGAGTCCTGTTCCTGCTAATGCTATTCAAAGCGATGTTACGGTTGCAATACTTCCCGACCACTTGTAAATCCGCTGTGATCGTAATGATTCCCAAGAAGGGCAAGGATCACTCAAAGCCCGACTCCTACCGGCCAATTAGTCTACTGCCAACTTTCTCCAAAATATTTGAAAGAATATTTCTTGGAAGAATGTCGGCAGTTATCGCGGTCGAAGATGCTATACCTGACCAACAGTTTGGTTTTCGCAGAGGACACTGTGCGCCGCAAAAGGTCCACAAACTCTCAAACCACATTTTGAAGGCTTGGATATAAGACAGGCGTTCTATCGCGTTTGGCACGAGGGCCTGCTATTCAAGCTTAAGTCCCTCCTCCCTCCAGAACAATATCTGATTCGCTGATTCGCTCCTTTCTCCTAGGGCGCCGTTTTACGGTTGAGCTGAGAGGCGAGCGATCAAGCATCCGTCCCATTCTAGCAGGGGTACCTCAGGGTAGTGTTCTCGGACCGGTACTATACTCTCTTTTCATCTCGGATCTGCCGTATTCAGTTGCACATCGTACCTTTATCGCCACGTACGCTGACGATGCCGCTTTTCTTGCATCCAGCAACAGCCGCAAAAGGGTCAAGAGTCCCATATTTGAAATCTGCAGTTAAATATCTTGGTGTGACATTGGACCGCTGCCTGACCTGGAAAACCCATGTGGTACGAGCAGCTGCTACAGTAGCAGCTAAGGCGAAGGAGCTTGATTGGCTTCTCAAGCCTCGTAGCGGACTTTCGTTGCGATCCAAACTCCTTGTTTACAAGGATGTTATCATGCCTTCCTGGACCTGGGGGATCCCACTTGGGGGTACGGCATGCTCCACTATACTCAAGAAACTAGAATCTTCTATAAGCCGAGTACTACAGCGCATTGCTGATGCTTCCTGGCGTGTGAGGCATACAACTTTATAACGCGATTTGAATGTTTTGCCATTATGCGCCCAAATCAATATGCATAGGTTAGGTTAGGTTGCGATGGCTGAGAGCGACAAGTCGCTCTTCCCTAAGTGGAAGGCCACATTGGGCCCATTGCGATGCCATTCAATATGCATACTACATTATGTATTTAGAGCTTTAGTTTAAGAAACTCTTAATGAAATATACATGTTTACTTATTTATTTTACCCAATGGTTTAGTGTCAATGCCATTATCGACTACCAAGTGTTACGGAATACAACTCTCTGATTTTGTTTTTACTTTTGGAATACGTTTCATATTGAAATTGTTAAAAAAAAAAGAGAAAAAATTTCTTTTGCTTTTGTAATACGTTTGATAGTGTTAAGAAAAAGAGAAACAATGGAGAATACCAATGATAAAAGCCCTTCGAAGAAAAAGGAGAAGACTCTATCGAAAGATATGAAACCAACAAAGGAACCACCAAACGTGATCTATGCCAAGAAGCTGCAGGAGATTAACGAGAAGCAGCCGCTCTTGAATGAAATGCGCAAAAATATAAACGATCTGACGAAACCGGTCTCTTCGACACAGATGACCATTAAGAAGACCAAGGAGTGAGTAGAAATGTGAAAGCTTTCAAAAGCTTTTCTCTTTTGCTCGACCGCTGCCGACACCACGCTCTAAACTCTCCTATTTCTTTCTCAGTGCCTTTTCCTGCTCGAATTGTGGCTTCAAATTGTTTGATCTGGATTCCAAATCAGACAAAAAGCCACCATTGTTGGATGAGCAGCGTTTGAAGCTGCTGCTGCTGGAAGAAGAATCGGTCAAAGAGCAGCCTGAAGTGGATGCGAAATTAGCTGACAACCAAATTGGCAGTGCCACCGCTGAACAGTTGAAGCCATCGCCATCACAACCGGCAAATATGAAACCTGATGAGCACTTGAAGCCATCGCCATCACAACCGGCTGAGGATAAGCTTTATGAGCACTTGCCGCCATCGCCAGCTCCAAAGTCTGCTGAACTGATTGAGTCCATGCGATTTATGCGCCAACAGGATGGAAGTTATGACCTTCATATCAACCAGGAGAAGTTCAGTCCGGAACTCAAGGCCTTAGGTGTGCGCGAAATTGTGCTTGATGATGGTCCACTTATTATACTGACCGGTTCGAATGGTGCGGTGCATTATAATCCAGAGGATACGGTGGAAATTGATATTGCAGATTCTAAAGTATATCTACTTGATCCGGGAGAAAGTGTCTCGTGCTATTTAACTGAGAGTAAAGAGAACGACCAGACCAAGGAGGTAGGAGTTCAAGTGGGCGACTCAATTTTTGAGCAGAAGCAGTCCACTGAACAAAATAAGGAACCATTGGAGAGAATTCGCATAGAGCACAATTATAACGATTCCAAGTCGGCTGATGAGGCGAAGGAGGCTAATGCAGAGTTGATGAATAAATCAAAGTCGACTAATGAGCCCAAGGCTGATGCAGAGTCAACTGAAAAGCCGGGAGAAGCTTCGATCAAAGAGTAGTTAGTTGGAACAAAGTTCCAAGTTCTTATTGTTTAAATAATTAATATGTTAATGCAATTAATGGTTGGTCTATAGTTTCTTCCGAGGGCTTATCTTAAATAGTTGTTAGAATTTTAACTTGAAATAAGTAAGACATCTTTTAGTTACTCTAAGTTCAGTTGGATTTTGGATATACAACTGGTGAGGGTGACCGTTTTAATACCAAATCTGGTAAACAGTATTATAATTATATTTAGAGGATCGATTCATCCCCTTCAGACTAGTTTCCGCTGAGGATGCCGCCACCAGTCAAGCTGGTCTCAACAGAAACGGGCCCACTCTCTCCCGTCAGACCCAAGTTCAAGGCAAACCAGTCAAGGCACTTCCTGAAGTGGGAGTTGTGTTCCTGCTAATGCTGTTCAACGCGATGTTATGGTTGCAATACTTCCCGACCACTTGGAAGTCTGCTGTTATCGTAATGATTCCCAAGAAGGGCAAGGATCTCTCAAAGACCGACTTCTATCGGCCAATTAGTCTACTCCCAACTTGCTCCAAAATATTTGAAAGATCACTAACAACTAACGCACATACATACAAACACTTCTATGACTTGGCGTTTGGGCTACAGTTGTCGACTTGGGATTCCCAAGTGATCTTAGCAGTTCTGGCATGAGGTAGCGTTTGCCAACTCATTGAAGTTGGGCAAAAGATCGCTGATGATCAAACTGTGGTAGTTTGTGAAATAGCTATACGATTAACCAGCCTCCTTTGTGGTGTTGTGCATGTCTTGTTATACTCTGTACCGAAGGTACATAGAGTATATTAAGTTTGTGCAAAAGTATGTAACAGGGAGAAGGAATCGTTTCCGACCCTATAAAGTATATATATTCTTGATCAGCATCAACAGCCGAGTCGATATAGCCATGTCCGTCTGTCTGTCTGTCTGTCCGTATGAACGAAGAGATCTCAGAGATGGTAAGAGATAGAGGTTTGTCATGTATATATGTGGGGCATATATTTCTTATACTTGCAGGCAGATCAAGTTTATTTTCAATTTTTGCCACGCCCCCTCCCGCCCACACAATTTGGAAAAAACTTCATATCTCCTACAGTTTTGGATATAGATCGTTCGTTCCTTCTAGAGATACCTTGTAAACAAAATTATTTATCGATTTGCTGAAGGAATGATAAAGATCGGATGAACGATACTCAAGTTATGGGCAAAAAACGGCCAGTTAACACTATATACTGCTCTGCCGTCCTTCTGGATATATGTTTGTTTGTTTGGGTCGTTTAATTAGTTTGTCGCTTCGGTGATCAATCTATTTATGAGCTTTTCGGGGTAGTTGCTAAAGTTTGCTAAATGAATTTTCTTAATTTAAATATAATTTGTCGGTCTGTGTTTTATATCACAAATGGTGTATGCTTTTCTTATTATGTTTTTGGCCGTATTTATTTTCTGGTTTGGTGGATGATTTGAGTTGAAATTTATTATTCTTCCAGAAGCCATGGGTTTTGTGTACCAGTTAAATGTCAGAGTTTCCATTTCCCTTGTTATTTCCATGTCAAGATATGCTAGTTTGTTGCGTTCTTCTCGTTCTACGGTGAATTGGATTCTTCTATGTTGCTTGTTGAGTGTTTCTAAAATTATGTCAACATCTTTGGCTCTTACTATGCATATAATGTCGTCTACATATTTTGACAAGTGCTTTATATGTATGTCAATTGTTTTTAGTTTCCCTATTGTCCCTGTCGTCCATTATTTTGTCTATTGTTGATTGTTTGGTATGCTATTTTTTGTCTTTTTTCTAGGTCGGTTAGGGCTTTTTCGTCAATTTTGGTTTTTAATTTTTGGTATGTATGAGTCTGATTTCGGTTTAAGATAAAGGTTGTCAAAAAAGTCTTGCGGTATTTCCGCAAGCTTATCTTTGCAAGCGCGTAGTTCTAGTTGTATTCGTCGCAGCGGTTCACGCTAGAGCTTTTTGGAAAGCTCTTTTCACGCGCTAACACGTGTTTGATTTATTGTTGTTTGTTTTTAGTCGTTCGTGAGTTATAGCGTCGCAAACATGGAGCAAAATAAAGAGAAAATACGGCATATTTTACAGTACTACTACGATAAAGGCAAAAATGCATCTCATGCTGCCAATAAAATTTGTGCAGTTTATGGACCCGATACAGTTTCCATTTCCACCGCACAACGATGGTTTCAACGTTTTCGTTCTGGTCCAGCGGTGATCGAAGATGCGCCACGGTACGGAAGGCCTGTCGTCGAAAATTGCGATAAAATCGCTGAATTGATCGAAAGAGACCGGCATAGTAGCAGCCGTAGCATCGGCCAAGAGCTGGGCATGAGTCATCAAACCGTTATAAACCATTTGAAGAAGCTTGGATTCAAAAAGAAGCTCGATGTATGGGTGCCACACGACTTGACGCAAAGAAACATTTTTGCCCGTATGGATGCATGCGAATCGCTTCTGAATCGCAACAAAATCGACCCGTTTTTGAAGCGGATGGTGACTGGCGATGAAAAGTGGGTCACTTACGACAACGTGAAGCGCAAACGGTTGTGGTCGAAAAGCGGTGAAGCTGCCCAGACGGTGGCCAAGCCTGGATTGACGGCCAGGAAGGTTCTTCTGTGTGTTTGGTGGGATTGGCAGGGAATCATCCACTATGAGCTGCTCCCCTATGGCCAAACGCTCAATTCGGACCTGTACTGCCAACAACTGGACCGCTTGAATGCAGCACTCATGCAGAAGAGGCCATCTTTGATTAACAGAGGCCGAATTGTCTTCCATCAGGACAACGCCAGGCCACACACATCTTTGGTGACGCGCCAGAAGCTCCGGGAGCTCGGATGGGAGGTTCTTTTGCATCCACCGTATAGTCCGGATCTCGCACCAAGTGATTACCACCTATTTCTATCCATGGCGAACGAGCTTGGTAGTCGGAAGTTGGCCACAAGAGAGTCCTGTGAAAATTGGCTCTCCGAGTTTTTTGCCAATAGGGAAGCGAGCTTCTATAAGAGGGGCATTATGAAGTTGGCATCTCGTTGGGAACTCGTCATCGAACAAAACGGCGCATATTTGACTTAAATCGCATTATTATAACCAATTTTATGAACAATTGAAAATTCAATAAAAAATACCGCAAGACTTTTTTGACAACCTTGACAACCAGTCTTTCATTTAGAACATATTACTTAAATACCTATTTTAGTGTCCGTTTTGTTGTATTGCACGATTGTTTGTTGATGTCAGTTGTTTTATTCGTCATGATTTTGTTTGAATTGTTGTGCTTAAATGTTCCTCTTGTGATCGCCGCTGCGTATATAAAGTTTGTCTGTTCAATGTCTTCCCTAAAATTGAGTGCATGGTCTCCCTTTTCTTGTATTCGCAAGCTCTCCAATGTCATCCTCGTCTTCCATCTGTGTTCTAAGTCCAATACTTTTACGTTTTCGAAGTCAGCTGAGTGATTTGTTTTGTTGATATGTTGTGCTAAAGCTGTTGTTGTTTTCCCTTTTTGAGTGTCTCTTTTGTGTTCGCTGACTCGCGTGCTCATGCTTCTGGATATAAGACAGGCGTTCGATCGCGTATGGCACGAGGGCCTGCTATTCAAACTTAAGTCCCTACAGAACAATATCTGCTGATTCGCTCCTCTGGAACATAGCACCTTTGCTATGAGACGCGGGAAAGTTGCTCGAGTGTGACTTCTAGGGTCAAGAGTCCCATATTTGAAATCTGCAGTTAAATATCTTGGTGTGACATTAGACCGCTGCCTGACCTGGAAAGCTCATGTGGTACGAGCAGTTGCTACAGTAGCAGCTAAGGCGAAGGGGCTTGATTGGCTTCTCAAGCCTCGTAGCGGACTTTCGTTGCGATCCAAACTCCTTGTTTACAAGGCTGTTATCATGCCTTCCTGGACCTGGGGGATCCCGCTTGGGGGTACGGCATGCTCCACTACACTCAAGAAACTAGAATCTTCTATAAGCCGATTGCTGATGCTCCCTGGTATGTGAGGCATACAACTTTATATCGCGATTTGGATGTTTTTGCCATTATGCGCCCAAATCAATATGCATACCAGCAGGTATCATGACCGACTGGTGGCCCACTCTAATAGACTTGCATCTGAATTGGCTGCAAACATGCTCAGAAGACGCCTTAACCGATGACATCCCTCAGACCTCTGGGTCCATGGAAGGCTTTGCATGAGTGTCCCCTTGGGACTATCCCCTACTAATATTTGCACGCTGCTGGTTTCCCCAGCAAGATGACAGATCACTCTGAGGACCTGTGCTGCGTGTTAAGTTGTTATCCCAGACGTTTGCCGGAGTATTTGAAGTAAGAGAATTTGATACCCAAAAGATTCAAATTGTGTCATTTTGATGATTACTTTTTGATTTGTTAAAAGCTTACTGAATTCTGCGAGAAAGAATTTTCAGCCTTTTGTTTCCTATTTTCTACTTTTTTTTTCTCCAAAATATCAAGCAACCGGTGAATGTAGCCAATTGTTCATTGTATAATTTGTCAGAGAGAAAAGAAAGCATCCAAAAACAACTACACAAAACATATTCCGACTCTTAGATCTAATCAAAATTGAACGTTTCTGTAAATTATCATTATGTATACCAACAGCAATAACAGCAACCACACAACCGACACCAGTTCAGAATCAAAGGAATTACAGCTGGCTCATTCCTCAAACACCACTCCTGTTGGCATTTCGCAGCTGATCAAGTCTCCAGCCGATATGCCCGCCCTTAGTCGCAAGGCTTTTCTTCAGCATTTGGTTGAGCAGTTGCCCAAAACTGTAAACAATCGTATTTTGGCCCTTAAACATAACCAAATGCAACAGCTCAAGATATCGGAACAATTTTTCCGTGAGGTATACGAACTGGAGCGACGTTTCTATGTGCAGAGCTGTGCTCTGTTTGATGCGCGTTGCGATATAGTGGCGGGCGTTGTGGAACCACCCGTAATGGAGGCCTATTGGAACGAAGAGCCCGATCAGGTGATTGAGGAGATTAAGGCCAGCGAGGAGTTCAAAGAGCTGATTAGTCATGTACCGGCCATGCCGAGCAATGTGTTGGGTGTGCCACGTTTCTGGCTGAACGTATTTCGCAATGTGGCCTTGATATCGGATCTGGTGCAGGAGCATGATGAGCCGCTGCTCGAGTGTCTGCAGGATGTACGCATCACATATGAACCGAATAGCTATACCATCAACTTTAGCTTCCAGTCGAATGAGTATTTGCACACCTCGTCGTTAATGCTGACCAAAAAGTACTTTCTGCGTCACGAGGCCGATGGGGATTATCCGTTCATGTTCGAGGGACCGGAAATAGTGCGTTGCGAGGGCTGCAATATACACTGGCGTGATGGTTCCAATTTGACGCTACAAACGGTTGAGCATAAACGCACGCGCAAAGGCGCTCGCTCTATACCGAAGGTAATGCCACGCGAATCCTTCTTTCGCTTCTTCTCACCACCGCAAACGCTGGATCTTTCGCTGGCTGATGAGAAGACCAAAATGGTGCTGGGCCATGACTTTGAGGTGGGCTATCTGCTGCGCACCCAAATTGTGCCCAAGGCGGTGCTCTTCTACACCGGCGACATAGTGGACAGCGTGAATGATTTAAGCCCGGATAATGCATCGTTGTCATCTGCTTCCCTGGAAGGCGATACAATGTAAAATTTTGAATTTTCATTTAATTTATATTCAAATTAAATAAGTTAAGTAACTTTAATTGGGTAACAAGAAAGTCGGTCAAGCCCGGCTGTAACATACTCTGTACCTGTGGAGTAGCAGCTGAAAGCAGCGCTGCTGAACAATAGATGGCGCCCACTACTTGCATTTTTAGTTATCTTTAGTAACTAACTTTATTTAACTTAAAGTCGATTAAGTTGACGATGATGCACTGACACTTCGTCCAGAATTCGCGGCTCGCGATGGCATCGTGTTGTATCGATAGCTTGCCCACTCATATCGATAAGTGGCTGCAACTATCGCCTCACGGACTGACTTGGTGATGCCACAGCTACTCCCTCCTCAGTGACCAGGTCGGGAGCGAATGTAACCTTACGAGGTCGTTCGTATGTGCGCAGCGTCTTTGGTGGCTGTGAATCGTTTCCGGTTTCTTGTTCCCTCGCCACGAACGCCGGCTTAAGGCGCTCCGTTTAAATCAGAGATGGGCATGCACACATATCGATACACTTTTCACACGCATACAAGCACAATTTGCGTGCGCCCCATTCGTGTTCTATAAATAGCTTTCAATGCTTATAGCGTACGTGTGATTTTGTGCAGTCGGCCGCGGCAAAAGTCCTATGCACACGAGGCAGAGCGCGCTGCCTCGTGTGCATTGGAACGTCGCGACGTGCCCATCTCTGGTTTAAATGGCTACTTCCTTGCCATCGATTTTGATGATAAACACGCGATCAGTAGGTCGTTTTACCACTTCGTAGGGCCCAGAATATGAAGGTTCTAATGGTAAGCATGACATGAGAACAGTCATTCATGTGTTTTAGCACGAACATGCTTCGGTTCGATCCAATATGATGGGCTGCAGGCGCCGGTCGAACAAGGCGCATATGCTCTCGAAATTTTTCGATAAATATTTTTGGGTTCAATGGTTTAGTCAAATCATCGAAAAATTCATTTGGGATTCGAATATAACTGCTATAGATCATCTCGGCAGATGATGTAGCGAGGTCTTCTTTGTAGCTCGTTCTTAAACCCAATAACACGATTGGGAGCAAGTCGGTCCAAGGCGTTTGTGGATTACACATCGATGAATCGATGCCATCTCTCTATCATGCCGTTTGATTGTGGATGATATGCCGTGGTATGAATACGTTTGCTGCCCACCAAGTCGCCGAGTGCCTTGAAAAGGGCAGACTCAGATGGGGACAGCCAAATCATGAGATCCAATGTGAAAAGAACATTGAAGCCACTGTGTCGGCAGTAATATCTTTTAACGGAACTGCATCCGGCCATCTGGAAAACCGGTCGATCATCGTGAGACAATAGCGGCATTCCACTTACTTGAGGCATGATTACGATATCCAAATGTACGTGGTCGAAACGGTTATCGGGCATGTCAATATTCTTGGGAATCATTTTGTTATGTCGATGTATTTTAGCTCGTTGGCAGCGTACACAGTTTCTTGCCCATGAGGTTACGTCCAGAATTCGTATCATATCTCATATCGATAAGTGGCTACAACTATCGCCTCACGGACTGACTTGGTGATGCCACACATTTGTGACAGCTCTGGCCACCTCTGGTCGCACTATTCATCCATCGCCATCCCTGACGCGCAGTTTCCGGCTGGCTTCGATCACGCGCGGGTGGCTCCCGCTTCGCTCCGTTCGACTCAACGATAATTGTTAGCTTAAGTTATATTGAATAAAGTTAGTTACACATTAAAACATCGTTACTAAACATTGAACAATGAGGCATTTCCAAAGCTGACCAATAGATGACGCCACTACTGCCAGGACGGGGGAAGTAACTTTCTATTGGTCATAGCTTGAGTATCTTTAGGAAATCGATAAATAATCTTGATTACTAAATTTCTCTTAAAGGTACAAATCATCTTTCTACAAAACTGTGGAAGATATGACGTTTTTTGAAAGTTTCGGGGGCGGCAGGGGGCGTGGCACAAATTAAAAATAAACTTGATCTTCCTGCAAGTATAATGAGTTTTTGTCCTATACATGTCAAACCTCTATCTCACCATCTCTGAGATCTCTTCGTTCATACAGACACGGCTATATCGACTCGACTGTTGATGCTGATCAAGAATATATATATACTTTATAGGGTCGGAGATGATTCCTTCTGGCTGTTACATACTTTTGCACAAACTTAATATACAGGTTGGTCCATCTAGTGTTTGGAATTTGAACTATTCATAATTTGACTTAAACAACGTCAAATGTCATTCGGAAAGCGATTAATATTTAGTAAAAACTTTGACATTTTCGAAATGGGTCGCTATTCGATTGAAGAAAGTTGGGGAAATATTAAAAACATATTTCCAAAGTGTTGAGTCCTCGACTCAAACTGTGCGAAATTTGAAAAAATAAATGTTCCGAAAACTTAATTTGTGGATCAATTCGTGAAGCGAGTTCGTGAAACTGAAATGTTGGTGGATTAACCAACCCGTGCACTATGGGCAAAAAGTCCGAAAATTGTGCATAAAGTATTTTTTTTTATATTTTAAATACTCAAAATTGAATGTGTTTTCCAATTATGCATACTCAAGAGAAAATAAAACTGTTCCGAAAAAATTTTTAAAGCATACGGTTTGAAATTGCCGCGCAAACAAAGTCAGCTTACTAAATGCATGCCTGACCTATCGAAATGCAACCGTGAATGTCGATGAACTTTGCACGTTCGCTGTGGCTTTTTCTTTAAAGTGAAGACAATTTGGAAATATGGCAAATAATCGTACAGGTATGTAGATTCAACGTTGTATGTTAGTTTGTATATGTTCTGTATGTTTTGTCGTGTATCGTCAATTGTTGTTGGAGTATTTTTACAGCTCAAATTTAACAAATGTAATTTTGTTCTGTGGTGTGTAACTTATTTGCCGCGCGCGCTTGCGAGCAACTAAAACTGGTATGTTTTTCGTAAAAGTGTATAGAATACGGTGTTAATAATATTCTTTGCCCGTTTTTGCCCGTTTTCGACAAAAATGACATATTGCAGCCGATTATGAGCTTCGCCACTTAACACTGCTGGAGGTTTGGGACAACAATGGACGCGACGACTCTGCCGTAACGAAGTGGATGTTGGAGAAAATGAAAATAAGTCAACTCAGCAACTCACACGTTAATCAAATTGGGCAAAAAGTTTGCAGTTTTATCACGCATATTAAGAAATATTTGCCTAAATGCAACCGTATGTTGTCAAGGTTTAAAGTTACTCACTCAAGGTAGCTTTCGCAGGCGTTTATTATAACCTTGGATGAAGAGCTTACGGATCCATCTCCCTCTAAAATGGGAAGACCAACGCTAAGCTATACACAGGCTGGAATGCGTTTGAAACATAAATTAGCAAATGATCTTGCATCGGACACTGACTTTTCAACGCAGCACTTATTACATGCTGCTTCTGTTTCTGCGAAGAAGGCTAAAGAGGATGATTTGTTTAGCGCATTAAAAGTCGTCAGGGAAGAACAGACAGGGAACACGACAGGAGGCCGGAAATCTCAGGTGATTATTCCCCTTACCCCTGAAGAAGCATTGGCATTTTTGTTGGAAAATGGACTTACCAAACAGCAGTATATCAATATGCATCATCCGGTTGGATGTTTAGGAGAAAATGCTTCAAAAGCAAGGAACAACTACTATGAAAACGATAGGAAGTCAATATGACTGATGTTTTTTATAGAGCTATGGATTCTTCTGATCCATTAATACCCAGTATTTGCTTAAATGAAAGGCAAAAGAAATTTAAAAAAAAACCCCTCCCGGCAGAAGTAATAAATCTTTTAAAATGCCCACCTCCCCCGAACTATGAAACAATCACGTCAGAAATAGAAAATGAAGATTTGGACTCCGCTGATGATTCTGATGATTATCTAGAAATTGACTTAGATGATGAAGAAGATTAAACCTATCTGTAAATAAAACTAAAAATTAATAGCAAAAAAAAAATTTTTTTTTACTTTGGTGTTGGCGGATTGGTTGAAGGAGTAGTTTTATTGCAAAACAGAAATAAACCGAAATTCTATATTAATATTTTAAATTTTTGTGCCAAATTTGAACGCTCTAGCTTTAAAATTGGACTTTATGCAAAAATTTCGGACTTTTTGCCCACAGTGCCGTGTACGCACTCGTCCGGATTTTGCATAAAGCCCTTGCCATGAAGCCATACAAAGTTCAATTGACTATCCGAATCGTTTACAGTTCGCCAATTGGGCGGAAGATCGTTTGGCCGAAGATGATGAATTTGATGGAAAAATCATCTTTTCGTATGAAGCACATTTCCACCTCGGTGGTTATGTTAATAAACAAAATTGTCGCATCTGGGGCACAGAAAATCCGCATATTGTCGTCGAGAAGCCAATGCACCCACCATGTGTCACGTGTTTGGTGCGGATTTTGGTCGCGAGGCAGCATTGGTCTATTTTTCTGAAATGAAAATGAAAAAGGAGCCACAGTGAGCGTGAATGGTGAATATTAAGTGATTTGTTCTTCGAGGAAATTGAAGCGGAAAACTTGGACGATATTTGGTTTCAACAAGACGGCGCCACAATCGATCTTCTGCGCCCTATCTTCGAAAATCGAATAATCAGCAAATATGGAGATGTGAATTGGCCGCCAAGAAGCTGTGATCTGACCGGTACAATATTGAGGTTATTTTTGGTCCTTTTAGTTCGAAAAATATCGGTACTCGTATACTTCGCTTTTGGTTTTAAGTTAACAAATTTGAATTGAATTTGAAAAATAAGTGGAAAGCGTCATTCTACGAAACGACTTGGAGTTGCCAGTTAATGCCTTAGGTTAGTTTTTCTGAATTTTAGTAGTCAAAGAGTATATGAGCTTTGGGTTTCATTCAAATTCTCAGTTGTAGCCACGAAACACACCAATACAAGCGCAGGCAAATACATACGCGCGCGCCTTAATTTGCAAACTTTTAAAATCAATTTTGTGCCATAGCATAGACAACACTGTTGTGTGTTGGCCTCCAAATGCATTTGAGTATATACCCATATGGTATACCATTTCCCAACACTTTTGCTTACAGATTGCGCCTGCGCGAAAACAACAAAACGCTTAATCAATAATAACATAAAATTAGTGCGCAAGTGGCATGCAGCAGGAGCACCACAAGCAGAACCACAAGCAGAAGCAGCAGCAGGAACACAAACAACCAACCCAGCTAAAGGCCAACTTCAACTGAAAAAGAGTGGAAAATGTACAAAACGATACGGCACGGTGAGAATAGCTTGCAGTACACGATATTGCCGCAAAACGATGATTTTCGCATCGAGGGCAAACTGACGGGTGCAGCAGCTGCCTGCTCCTCCTCCGGCATCTCATCCAGCACCTCGTCCAAGCGCAGCTCAGTCGCACCACGACGACGTCGTCGCACATTCTTTGCCTATTTGGGGCTAATCTTTGTGTGCACCGTTATAATTGGAGCCGTGCTGATACCGTTCCTGGTGTCCGCCGAATGTTTGCCCAATCCCACAGAATGGTTCCTCAAGACGAAGGCAGCGCTAACGCACAGTAGTCGTGGTGGCGTGGTGGCAGAAGCCAGCAGCGCCACAGCTGGGCCGCCCGTGTCGGCTGCCATGCTGGGACAGAATGTGGGCAAATCCGTGCAGATAGTCAATCGGAATGGCGTAGAGCAGTTTGTGCTAAAGCTGAACAAGACCACGCCAGCAAGCAGTACCACCACAACCACGACAACAACAACTTCAACCACAACCACGACAACAACCACACCGCAACCCACAGAGCCCACGACCACCGTGGTGGCTGTAATCCCACCTAGATTCCAGCCACCGGCTAGCACCATCACCACGCGCATCATACAAGTACCCCTACTGAAATCGGCCGCCAAGAAGCCCATCATGCCGCCAGTTTTGGCCAAAACACAAAGCAATGGCCAGGCGGCGGTAGTGGTGGATCAGCAGCCGGTACAGAACAAGAGCAACAGTGCTTGGATCAAGACGCATTGGGCCTACATAGATCCCTCGACATACTTTCAATGGACCGTAAGTAGGAAAAAGGGGGCGGGGGGCGGTAGCGTTGCGTGTTCATTCCTGTTCTTCCACTTGTTCTCTGTAGGGCTACAAGGCTGAGGATAGCGTGCTGTTGCCCGCCCTGCTTGGCTTTGCGCTCATTGGCATGATTCTAATTATAACGGTCTGTTTGGTGGCGCGCAATAAACGCACCATTGTGTCCTCCGTGCGCAAGCGGAATCGTAATGTGAGTACAAAAACTGCAATTTTAATTACCGGGTTGAGTTTATTGCGCCTTGTTTAACCTTGCACCAGTTACCCACTCCGAGAAAGAGAGAGAAGGAGAAGAGAGAAGGAGAAGCGAAAAAACTCAAATAATGGGAGTCGAGTTTCACAAGAAGCGGGGAGAGGGGGCAGCAGCAGCCCACTTGCACTTGTAAACTTGTTGAAACACTTGGACAGAGCGAGACAGAAACAGACAATTATACAAAAGTTACTTTAACAAAGCGCTCAGTTTCTAGTACAGTCTATCAGCAAAACTTTTGCGATTTCAAACCTGTTTTCGGAACAACTTGGGACTTAAAATCGCAAAATTTTTGCGAAAGCGAAAATGGTAGCATGACAGTATAGCAGGGTACTTTTTCCGGACCTTGTAACCATTTTTAAAGAACAATATACATCTTTATGACGTAAAGCTGTCCTTAACTTTGACAAATATCGAGCTAGGCTAAAGAAAATGGGCTTTATGGACTTCTCAGAATCTGTTTTATACCTCTGAGTAACGCCTATTCAAAAAATTTGGACGTTAGCTACCTTTTCGAGCCTTAAAATAAGTTTTAAAGACCAACATACGACTTTATAAGCTAAATCTGCCTTTAACTTTTACAAATATTGACCAAGGTTAGAAAAAATGGTCGTTAATGATTCCTTCGAACCAGCAGTATACCCCTAAAACTCAACTTTTTACAAAACTGAAATCTTTTGTCAATTTTAAAGACAAATATTCGACTTTTTAAGCTAAATCTGCCTTTAACCTCGGCAAATATTGACACATGTTATAAAAAATGGGCTTTAACGATTCCTAAAAACCTGTATTATACCTCTTAAAACCAACTTTTCAAAATATTGAAACGCTAGGTACCTTCTCCTTTTAACCCTCTAAGCCCCAATTGACGAAATATTAAAAAAAACTAAGTTGGATAATATTTTTTGGGGTAATTTGTAGCTTTTAATTTCAAAAATGACCTCAAAAAGTGTGTACTAATATTAGTTTACCTGTAAACCCACTTGACAATCCTTAACGAAAACGGATCCGTTTTCGATGTTTTCTCGAAGTTTTCTCTTACAAAACTATCGAGAATGTGTTCCGTTTTCTGTCTGAAAAAGTATTACCTGTCGCTCAGTTTGTGGCAGCAAAACGTAAGTTCTCGATACACGTTTTCGGATCCGTTCTCGACACTTTCTCGATAGCGAAAACGTATTGGAAACGATTCAGTTTTCGATCCGTTTTCGATACTTTTCGAGTCCGTTCACGATACTTTTTCGAGTCCGTTCTCGACACTTTCTCGATAGCGATAGCCTGCCGTCAAACCGTATATCCGATATTGGATGCTTTGATTTTTCACCAACTGTGAGCGATGGCTTTGAAGATCTCGACGTGGATGGAGATTGCATTGTCCAACCTGGTTGTGCAGTTCGGAATGGGCGACCGCGTTTATGCTTGCTTTGATATGCTACTAAACCAGCAGCAATACGGAAGCTCCAACAATATGTCTGTGCTCATGGATGCTGTTAAAGTGGGTAATAGGATAGGGATACGGATTAATGGTACCAAAACTAGTCGATGAAGCGGAATAGCAACGCTGAAAAAATGCAAAATAGCAGTCACGTTATCGAGCGAAAGCGATGGAGAAAACTGAGAAGATTTGCGTTTGGAGTTAACGAAGTTATAGAACTTTTTGGTGTTTTGCTGAAAGCTTATCTTGCAGCTAAGCAGATAATTATTGTAGCATTCTGAATTATGCAGCAAAAACTTTGAACGGGCCACTGAATATCTAGAGAAATCTAACTGAGAACCGGATTTCTTAAATTTTTTATACAGGCGACCATTATACGAATTTATGTACTTTAACTTTGGCAAAAATGAACCTAGGTTACAGATTATGAGCGATATGGATTCCTAAGAACCTATATTATGCTTCTGAAAACCAAGTTTTCAAAAAATTTCAACGTAAGGTAACTTTAACGGGTCTTTAAACTAGTTTATATGACTATTATGCCATTTTAAGCCTTAAACTTTGCCAAATATTGACATTATGGACTTCTTAGAACCTGTATTTGACCTCTTAAAACCGACTTTTTCAAAAACGAAAAAGTAAGCTATCTTTTCCTTTTCTAAACAAATTTTGTCAAGACCCATATACGACTCTATGAGCTAAATGTGACCTTAAGTTTAACAAATTTTAACCTAAATTATAAAAAATGGACTTTATGGTATTCTTGAGTATACGTATTTGGGCCATAAGTAACATTTTTTGAGGCTTAAAAACAATCTTTGAAAACCAATATACGACTTTATGAGCAAAATCTGCCTTAAACTACGACAAATATTAAAGCAGGCTGAATATAATGGGAGTTATGCATTCCTAGGAACCTGTATTATACCACTGAAAACCGACTTTTTACAAAATTGAAACGTTAGGTATCTTTTCCGGGCCATCAAACTAATTTCAAAGACCATTATACGAATTTACTTTGGCAAATATCGACCTAGGTTAGAGAAAACGTTCTTAATGGACTTCTTAGAACCTGTATTTAAACCTCTTAAAACCAATTTTTTCAAAAATTAAAACGTAAGCTACCTTTTCAAAACAAATATTCGATATTTTGAGCTAAATATGCGCTTTACTTCAATAAATATAGACTACGATTAGAGAAAATGGGCTTTATGTAATTATACTCTGTACCGAAGGTACATAGAGTATATTAAGTTTGTGCAAAAGTATGTAACAGGGAGAAGGAATCATTTCCGACCCTATAAAGTATATATATTCTTGATCAGCATCAACAGCCGAGTCGATATAGCCATGTGCGTCTGTCCGGCTGTCTGTCTGTCTGTCTGTCCGTCCGTCCGTATGAACGAAGAGATCTCAGAGACGGTAAGAGATAGAGGTTTGACATGTATGGGACATATATTTCTTATACTTGCAGGCAGATCAAATTTATTTTCAATTTTTGCCACGCCCCCTCCAGCCCCCGCAATTTGGAAAAAACGTCATATCTCCTACAGTTTTGATGATAGGAGGTTCGTACTTTCTAGAGATATCTAGTACTCAAAAATATTTATCGATTTGCTGAAGGAACGATAAAGATCGGATGAACGATACTCAAGTTATGAGCAAAAAACGGTCAGTTAACACCCACCACCCACCCCACCCATAACCTAAGCAGTGCGTCAGCAGAAGCAATCTTAGTGAGAGAGAGAGAGAGAGACTTAGAGAGCGCACTGCGTTGTGCGTTGTGTGTTAACTGGCCGTTTGACTCGTGACCAAATGCGAGCTGCGACATTAAGGGTGCAGAGTATGTTATAGTCGGGCTTGACCGACTTTCTTTCTTGTTAAATTCATGATTCTTGTTGAAGAGGCAAAGCTTAATTTATCATATATATAGGATGGCTGTTTAGTATTAGAGATCTGTATCCAGTCCACGTTCTAAAGTCAAGGTCGTATATCTGGTGGTTAGCGAAGTGCGTAATGTGGTCCGATTGTCGTCTATTATAGACATATCTAGCAATATTGTTGAATGTTACGTTTAATCTTCTCTGAGAGGCAGCGTCACAATTCCCAAATATTTCGATCCCATAGCAAAGCATTGGTAACAAGTAAGTCTTTGCGATTCGAAGTCTGATATTTGTAGTTAAAAAGCACTTTCTGAAGGATTGTTGTTTTGGTATTCCATGGGTTTTCCCTGCAGCTTTAGTTACTTGATCATTCCAAGTTAATGTGCCTAGATTTAATGGCTTGCGATACATATTCGCAATATCTCTTGTACTCAATGATTTTTTGTATATATCGAGGCATTTGCACTTTGCTGGATTTAATGATAGTCCATTACACTTAGCCCATTCATTAACACTTAATAGATCACAATTACATAACTGAACACACTCATTTATTTTACTCAAAGGACGACTAACATACATTTGGACATCATCTGCGTACATGTGGACATTACAATTACTTAGCAGGTCAGGAAGGTCATTTACATATAAGGAAAAAAGAAGTGGACCAAGAACTGAACCGCATTTAAGATACAGTATGGATGAGGTTTCGGACTCCGAAACCACCGCCTGCTTTCTATCACATAGAAATAGGATTTTATTAATTTAATGGAAGTATCAGTAGAATTATAAAATTTGACTAGCTTGGCAACTAAGATTTCGTGATTAATCGTGTCAAAAGCTTTGCTGAAGCCAAGTAGTGTCAGAAAGGTCACATTGTCATCATCTATTTGTTGTTACTACTAAGTAATGCGTTATCTGTCAGAAATTTGCTTATTTGTTCCACAACATTGGACAAAAACGGTAATATCGATATGGACCTATATTCACTGTTCCCTTTTGGGATTGGGATTATTTTAGCGAATTTCCATAAGTTTGGAAATGTCGATGTAGTGAGCACTGTGTTGCATATAATATGGGTAATATGGGGAAGGATTTGTGGAAGAATAATTTTGAGAAACTTGGGGATTCATATCATCTAATCCAATTGCATTTGACTTAAATTGAAGTACAGATTCAAGGACATCACACTGTTCCACGCACATAAAGCTAAAACTACTGTCAAAGTTTCTATTTGGTAAAGTTTTAAGGTACATGTTGGATGTTGCTTCATTTAGACCAGAGTCAACAAACCTGAGATTAAGATCATTAATGTCAGTGTCAATTTTACTTTTACCTCTTACTTTACCAATTCTAACATTTTTTTAGCTCACTCCATGTTTGTCTGGTCGTTATCGCACTTTAGGTGTTCTTGGCTGTCTTGATTAAGTCATATACAGTTTTTCCAAGTAGTTTAAAGCGTCGGTAATGTTCATTAGTTTTGTATCGTTTCCATTTTTTATATGCTATGTCTCTTTGCGATATATTATATGAGCAAACCAGGGTTTTTGCTTTGGTCTCAGTATTTTCTTGCGTAGTGGTATAGTACTCTCAAATAGATTGACAGTGGACAAATGGAATTGATCTGTTTGAGAATTAACATCTGCATGTCTGTAAATTGAGTCCCAGTCATATTTTTGGAATTCATCATTGAGCTTACTAATATTAATATTTTTGAAATCTCTATACCATATTATTTCGTCAGTTTTATGAGGGTTGAATTAATACTTCAAGAAAATCAAGTCGTGTTTAGAAAATACTGGCACCGAAACCTGGTCATATAATAATATCTTGTCTGTTGCATTCACATAAAATACGTCCAGCAAAGTATTTGTTGCGTTTGAGAAATGCGTGGGTGTAGATGTGTTAACCAAGTCCAAGCCCAATGAAGCCATTTCGTCTGATAAGTGTCTTTCATGCAGCATGTTGCTATTGAGGTCACCAGCTATTATGATATCGGTAAAATTTAAAGATAGATTTGATATTACATTAATTACGTCTGTGTAGTCAGTATTTCGATTTGGTCTGTATAAGCAATCCATAAGCATTGTCTTTTGATTTGAAAGTCCTGTTTTTTGAATAAACAGATATTCTATTGCACTATGGAGGTGTTGTTTGCATATCACATTGGATCTCAACTTTTTGTTGACATATGTATGTATATTGCAACACCCCCTGTGTGGCCTTCTCGATTAGATCGATGTACATCGAACCCATCACATTCAATCAACTTATTACTTAATTGAGGGACAAACCAAGTTTCTGACACACAAACAACATCAATAGTTGAATTTACAAACAGATATCGAAATTCATCCATCTTTTTAAGAAGACTTTGTGCATTTATATGACAAATACTAAAGCCACTTTTTTGATTTGCCAAAACTCTAATCATGGTGTTGCTGTTGGTTGTGGAGCTATTCACATAATTAAATATATATTCGATTTTTTGAGCTAAATATGCCCTTTACTTCAATAAATATAGACTACGATTAGAGAAAATGGGTTTTATGTAATTTTGTAGACCTGTAATACCAATTTGCGTTATGGATTGCTAAGAACCTTCATTATACACCCTGAATACAGACTTTTCTAAAAATCGGGACGTAAAGTACCTTAAAACTAATTTAAAACTCCAATATAAGACTTTATAACCTAACTCTACCTTTAGTTTTGACAAATATCGTACAATATTAGATAAAATGGGCGTTATGGAATTCTTACAACCTGTATTAAACCACTTAAAACTAACTTTTACAAAATTTGAAACTTAAACTACCTTTTCCGGGCCTTAACACAAATTTTAAAGACCAATCTACAACTTTATAACTATATAACTGCCTTTAACATCGACAAATATATACAAGGTTAGAGAAAAAAAGCGTTATACATTCCTAAAAACCTGTATTATACCTTTAAAAACCGAATTTTCCAAAAATTTGTGCCTAAATGTTTTAATTATACAGCTCAATACACTTTTTTCAACAAATGTTGAATGGGCAAACCTTTGTAATACCCATGCAAACAGAAAACCTTATCATATTTGGTAAGAAAACTACCAAAAATCTATGGTAAAGCTAGCTTTCATTTCAAACATCTTGCTACCGAGTCATTTTTCAAGTTATATTTAATGGAGGAACTTTATTTTTCAATAAATGGGATGGATTCAAGATAAACCATAAAGTTCTTTTCACGTGAAACCCAAAATACTGGCTAATATGACATTACAATTGCCGCCAATCGACAATCGTCGTATTTGAATGCTTGTTAGTTTCGAATGTGAGGTGTTCAGACGGGCTTTAGTTGGATTTTCTCAATGACTAATTAAACTATACCAAAATTCAAACGATTTCAGGAACTAGTTCTCAAGTAAGAACTAGTTTAAAAGAGTTAAAGTCAAATATCTTTAAAAATAAACTTAAATTCGAGCGTAAAACTTCAAAAACCAACCTCCATATCTTAAGTAATTCAGCTTTTACACAAATTTACAATTTAAACTGTTCCACATTTTCATTTTAATACAGCCATGCTCCCATTTTCATTTTCGCAAAACATTGCAATTTCAAAACGGGTTTTTGAATCAAAATCGCATAATTTTTGCGAAAGCGAAAATGGGAGCATGTCTGATAATAACGGTTCTGAGTGTCACTTACCATTTCAATTTTCGATTAACGATAACTTTGGTCGCCAACTAATCGAGTACACATCATTACACGTCACAGTCGCATTCACACGACAGCCGAATAGTAGTCGGTGTTGCCTGTGACCCTACACCCCCCCCACCACCACCTTCTCCTTTCCAACATAATAATGTGGCGCTTGTCAAAGCGAGAGAGCGCATGACTTTTTTGCCGGCTGCTGTGTGTGCGCGCCAATGTTTCATTAGAGCGAGTGAGCAGGCAATCATCAACAATAACGCATGAACAAGTGGTGGTGAGAGGCTCCACAATGCTTATTGTTGTTGTGGTTGTTATTGGTGGGAGCCCTGCTGAGAGTCGATGCGTGGCAGTTTTTGTTGTTGCTGCCAATGCTGGCCGCTGCGTTGTTGTTGTGCTTGTTGTTTGTATTTCATTTTTGTTAGGGCTGCACAAGTGCTCCAAAACGAACGGTGAACTAGTTTTAAATGAATATAATTGGGACACTAAAAAAACAAATAAAAGCATTAACAAAAACCATTAAAAAACATACATAACACAGTGCGAAATAACCGGCGAATAACGTGAAATTAATCGGAATTCCTTAATGATGATTTTGTTAAACGTATTTGGATTTAAGAAAATTAAATTAATGTACTTAATAATCTGTTTAATTCCGAGAGCGACAAGTGGATTCTTTAATATTAAAAATCATCTCTTGAAAGTATAAATTTACACAAGTATGTTGAATTTGTGATTAAAATCTCGGTGAACTCTGAACTACTGCACCAAAATCAGCTGCCGTGTGTTTGCAGCCCTAGTTTTGTTTTTGGTGAAACGTAGCCCACACACACACACACACATACTCGTGCTGGCTGCGCCGCCAACGTAGTCCAACCGTCGTCGTCAAATCGTCAGTCACTCACAGGTGAGCAGCAAAAGTAAAAGGCAGCAGCCGTGGCTGGAGCAGTTGTAGGAGCAGAAAGATAAACCCTAGTTGGAGCTGTGGAGTTTGACGTCTACGTCAGCAAATCGTATAAGAAAATTGGAGTTAAAATAGCGCAACTGAAAATCCTGTAAGCAGCAACAAAACTTTTGCTTGCGTGTCTGTGCTTCTGTGTGTGTGTGTGTGTGTGTGTGTGCGCGCTCCACTCTCTCCGCGTGCGAGTGTGGCGCGCGCGTCTATGTGTGTGTGTGTGTGTGTGTAGTGCCAACAAGGCAAATTGTTGTGCATCGTCTAATCTCCCACATAAACTTTACAGTTAACCCTCCTGCGCCATGGCCATCAAACCCGGTCTGGGACGCAAGACCAGCAACAAGAACCCACCCATTTTAAGCCATGAGTTCGTCATCCAGAATCATGCGGACATCATCTCCTGCGTGGCCATGGTCTTTGTTGTTGGCCTTATGAACGAATCGACAGCGGCCTTTGCCAGTGCCTTTATCTCGCTGCATCACAATGTCAGCGGCGAGGATCCGAGTCGGGAGCAACCGTATGGCAAGGCCTACACATATATAGCCGGCATTAAGGATTACTGTTCCATATTCTTCTATACGCTGACCTGCATCATTATGCACGCCATCATCCAGGAGTTTGTGCTGGACAAAATAAGCAAGAAGTTGCATTTGTCCAAATTCAAATTGGCCCGCTTCAACGAGTCCGGGCAGCTGGTCACCTTCTATCTGCTATCCTTCATCTGGGGCATACATGTGGCCATGCGCGAGGGCTACCTGGGCCAGGTGGCGCAACTGTGGGAGGGCTATCCCAACCATCCGATGAGTTTCCTGCACAAGTTCTACTTCATCATCCAGCTGTCTTACTACCTGCACATGCTGCCCGAACTGTACTTCCAGAAGATACGCACCAAGGAGGAGCAGCAGCCCAAAATCATACATTCCATCAGCGGCTTCACCCTGATTGTGCTGGCCTATACGTTAAGTTTCCAGCGTCTGGCCCTGGTGCTGCTCACGCTGCACTATTTCAGCGAGGTGCAATCGCACATCTTCCAGCTGATTGGCGTGTTCGATCGGGAGGAGCGCTTGGCGCGCCTGCGAGTGCTGAACAGCGCGTGCTTCTTCCTGGTGCGATTTGCCACCTCGGTGATTGGTGTGCTAGCGCTCTACTATGGCATCGGTGGACTGCGATCGCTGCTGGCGCTGGTCGGTTTGATTGCCCTACAGGGCTATCTGGTCTATTCGTTCATTACGGAACAGTTGCGCGCCAAGCGGGAGGCGAAGCGCGAGGCGAAGCGTGAGGCGAAGCTGTTGGCGGCCCAAACGCAAAAGAAGACCAGCAAATCGCTCAAGGACAA
The DNA here is from genome assembly GCA_037044535.1 of Lordiphosa magnipectinata. Taxonomy (NCBI): domain Eukaryota; kingdom Metazoa; phylum Arthropoda; class Insecta; order Diptera; family Drosophilidae; genus Lordiphosa; species Lordiphosa magnipectinata. The sequence goes on from JBAMBO010001221.1 coordinate 50,609, forward strand.
GGTCAAGCAGCGTAAGGTCAAGGAGAGCGATCTGCCGGAGGCAGATCAGACGACGTCGCCGTCCAGTCCGGCCAAGCTAAAGCTGAAGTGAGTGGCTGAGTGGCGGCCAGAGCAACAAAATCATCTTCCGCAGACGAGAGAAAGAGCAGCACAAAACTGACATTGCCCAATCGAATTCGTGTGCCCCAGCTCTCCAGCTCAAGCCCAACAACAACAACAACAACAACTGTCTTCAACTGTCGCGCTGCATTTACTTCCACAGACACACACACAAACAATCAAAAAAATAAGAAAATTTATTTTTTTTTTAATGTTATTATTATGCTTTTTTTGTAATAAATTTTTTTTTATTTTTATACATAGCTCGAAAATTGTTTTGTTTCGTCCCCCAACCCAACCCACCCACGACTCCTCTCAGTGTTGTGTATAAATAATGCAAATTGTTTATTTCTATTGTCTATTCTAAATACAAGTGTGGTTTTTTACGTCCTATTTGCATGTAAAACTATTTTTTATAAAAACAAAACTGAAAAGATGCAAAAAAATGAAACAGAAGAACAAAAAGAGATGATGAAATGTAATACAAACGAATTAATTGCTAAATATATATATATGTAATGAAATGGAAAGTATATTTTGTATAAGAAAATCAAGAGAGAAAAACAAAAAACACAACAACAATTTCATAATTTGTTTTTATTTGGGAGGAATTTGAATCGCCCCTTTGATGTTCCGGTTTTGAGTTAAATTTGTTCAACATGTTTTAATAATTCAGAGTTTCCAAGTTGGGGGGCACTACGAAAGTGGTAAAAACTCATTTGTATTGCTGGGAAAGAGCGTAAAATTCTTAAATCTGTACGAAAAGCTTTTTATTCGGACTTTTAGAGCAGAGATGCCCAGCCGTATGCTCTTTGGGTACGTTTTGTTATTGTAATTGCACCGAACATAGGAAATCAATGATCGTATACATGCAGGGCGCGACGTTTACAAAACGACACACATGCAAACGATTTCGTGTGTGTGCGACGCGTAGAACAATAACCGGTTTTGTTCTCTTCTTTCATTGGTGTTTGAGCGCGCAAGCAAACTGACCAACAACAATTTCATTATTGGTATTGGTGCTTTTCCTTGTGAGTATTGGTGAGTGCTCTGTCGTATGCTGCTTTCGGGCATGCCTGTTTTAGAGGAACGACACTTCGAAACGAGAAGGCCAAGCTAACTTCGTTTGTGCCGAAGTTTTTATACCCTTGCAGAAAGCTGTTTTTGAAATGACAGAGTTTAAGTACGCTTACATAAAAATCAAAAACTTTTGTAACTAAAATCCATTTTCCGTCAGATGAACATTTGATTTCGACCAAATTTCGCGAATCTTTTTGAAAACATATCAAATTAACAATCGCCAAGTTTAAGAACGATAAAATTGAAAACAAAAAAGTTTTTCTCACTAAGACTCATTTTCCGACCGATAAGTCCAATGGCAGCCTGAAGATATAGTCATCTGATTTCGACCAAAATTTTCAAATTAGTTTGAAAGCGGTTAATATTAATAATCACCAACCTTAAGACCGATTTACTTGAAAACAACAAAAAAATTTTCACTAAGACGCATTTTTCGACCGATCGGTCCTATGGCAGCTATAAGATATAGTCAACCGATCTTGACCAAATCTGCAAATCTGTTTGAAAGCATATAATATTAATAATGGCCGAGTTTTATGCCGCTAGCATTGAAAACAAAAAAGTTTTTCTCACTAAAACCCATTTTCCGACTGATAGTTCATATGGCAGCTATAAGATATAGTCAACCGATCTTGACCAAAATTTGCAAATCTGTTTGAAAGCATATAATATTAATAATGGCCGAGTTTTATGCCGCTAGCATTGAAAACAAAAAAGTTTTTCTCACTAAAACCCATTTTCCGACTGATAGTTCATATGGCAGCTATAAGATATAGTCATCCGATTTTGGCCAAAGTTTGCAAATCTGTTTGAAAGCATATAATATTAATAAGAAACGAGTTTGAGGACGCTAACATTAAAACCAAAAAAGTTTTTCTCAGTAAGACCCATTTTCCGACCGATCGGTCCTATGGCAGCTATAAGATATAGTCATCCGATTTTGTCCAAAGTTTGCAAATCTGTTTGAAAGCATATAATATTAATAATGGCAGAGTTTTATGACGCTAGCATTGAAAACAAAAAAGTTTTTCTTACTAAGACTCATTTTCCGAACGATCGGTCCTATGGCAGCTATAAGATATAGTCAACCGATCTTGACCAAAATTTGCAAATCTGTTTGAAAGCATATAATATTAATAATGGCCGAGTTTTATGCCGCTAGCATTGAAAACAAAAAAGTTTTTCTCACTAAAACCCATTTTCCGACTGATAGTTCATATGGCAGCTATAAGATATAGTCATCCGATTTTGGCCAAAGTTTGCAAATCTGTTTGAAAGCATATAATATTAATAAGGAACGAGTTTGAGGACGCTAACATTAAAACCAAAAAAGTTTTTCTCAGTAAGACCCATTTTCCGACCGATCGGTCCTATGGCAGCTATAAGATATAGTCATCCGATTTTGACCAAAGTTTGTAAATCTGTTTGAAAGCATATAATATGTATAAGGAACGAGTTTGAGGACGATAACATTGAAACCAAAAAAGTTTTTCTCACTAAGACCCATTTTTTGACCGATGATTCCTATGGCAGCTATGAGATATGGTCATCCGATTTTGACCAAAGTTTGCAAATCTGTTTGAAAGCATATAATATTAATAATGACCATGTTTGGGTACGCTAACATTACGAACAAAAAAGTTTTTCTCATTAAGACCCATTTTTTGACCGATGGTTCCTATGGCAGCTATAAGATATAGTCATCCTATTTTGACCAAAGTTTGTAAATCTGTTTAAAAGCATAAATTATGTATAAGGAACGAGTTTGAGGACGATAACATTGAAACCAAAAAAGTTTTTTTCACTAAGACCCATTTTCCGACCGATTGGTCCTATGGCAGCTATAAGATATAGTCATCCGATTTTGACCAAAGTTTGCAAATCTGTTTGAAAGCATATAATATGTATAAGGAACGAGTTTAAGAACGCTAACATTGAAAACAAAAAAGTTTTTCTCACTAAGACCCATTTTTTGACCGATGGTTCCTATGGCAGCTATAAGATATAGTCATCCGATCCGATCGGTTCCGACATATTAGCAGCGTGCAAAGACTCTGTGCAAAATTTCAGCTCGATAGCTTTAAAACTGAGAGAAAAGTTTGCGTAGAAACAGACGGACGGACAAAGCTCAATCGACTCAGCTCGTCGTCCTGATCAAGAATTTATATATAGTTTATTTGGTCGGAAATGAATATTTCTATGCGTTGCAAACTTCTGGGCAAAATTATAATACCCTTTGCAAAAGTATAAAAATGGCCTGAACCCTTTTTCTGATGTTGGATCATCCATCATACCCAAAAACCCGAAGCCCCCGTGCCCCGTAGTGACCATCACAGCAGCCTTCCCGATCATCTAAATTCAAAAAACCAAAATTTAACCTATAGATTATTAACACTGTGACACATTTTTGAACTCAAAAAAGTTGATAGCGTCGAGACCAAAAAATTCTAAAAGGGTGTGAAGGTAGTATAAAAACCCTGTCTGGGTTTAGTCTGACTAGCTGCCGTTTCTTTTCAGCTTCAGCGTAGGACAAACGATTCCATATTTCGTAAACTATTTTGAATTTTGCTTTTAAGTCTTTAACAAAGTTGTTACTCTTGGCTTGGCCTACAAAACATTTCTTTGTAGCAAATCAAAAAAATTATATCTTCATACTCAAAATTACAAAAGTTGCCCAAAAAGTCAAGTTTTGACCATTTTTCTACAGTTTTTCAACTTCATCTTGAAACCCGTTCAAAATTTGGATAAGTAATACAGCACAAAGTTGAAGCTTAGACCAAAATAAACGAACCGTTAGAACGAATCAACTTTATTTAGTTACTCTTTCATATAGTTATAGGCCCACAAGCACGTACAACTGTCATAACGAACATTTTCGGTAAAAAAGTAAAATGTGATGCTGATCAAGAATATATATACTTTATAGGGTCGAAACTGATTCCTTCTGCCTGTTGCATGCGTTTGCACGACTTTAGTGTACGCTTTTTACTCTGCGAGCAACGGTGTATAAAAAAAAAGGAGTCACAAGTTCTGGAAACATTCTTTACCCCAAGAAGGAGAGAGGGAACCGTGCGCCAAATACAAATGCAAATATACAAACGATATCGTGCTATCTCTTTTGCTCTCACATGTTGCTGTTCTTGGCGTGCTGTTCGCGGCGCCGAGTGTGTTACTCGTATCGTATTTCTACTATGCAGTACTCGAGCTCGCCAATACCCGATCACTTTTGAATTTTTTGTTTTGTGTATGCTACAAGCAAATGGTCAACGAGCTTTGAGCTTTAAGTTTACTCGTACCGCATATGAAGCATGGGTGATTGATCATACATGTGTAAGCTTGCTGCAGTTCTCTGATCTACACTAGGAGAAAAATAGAGAATTTCACTGTTAAGGCCTGTTCTGAGAAGCGCGGAAAATAAATTTTTATGACGCACTCCATATAAAAAAAACAGTGGCGGAAACTTTCCGCGGCGGAATTTCGTTTCTGTATTCTGAGACGCGCTAAATAAATAGACAATTGGCCTATCGATAGTTGACGTATCGATAGCGGTGTGGGTCGTGAGTGGATTGAATGAACAGCTGATGCCATGGCGGAAATATAAGCAGCTCATTTTTTTGACGTCAAAATCGACAATGCACGGGAAACATGAACCCAAAAGAAAACGCACCGAGAGATTCAATCGCGAGGAAACTATTAGCTAAGGGCCACAAATCAGCCCAAGAAAGTTACGAAATCAGCACTGGAGTGCCATACCCCTAAAATCGTCTCCTATGCCAACGGACGCAAGCGTCCGCACTCGGTGGATGCCAAACAAACAGGTGCTGACATCCAAACCACGGTCATCAAGTTTACCACCACTGCGGACCAGCTAAAAATAAAGTTGGATTGCGATGCGACTGCTGTGGGCAGCATTGCCAGCTCCAGCGGTGCGGGCGTGGATGTCAGATGTGAACTCCAGTAGGAGGATTTTGAATTTACGGCAAATAAAACAATAATTTTGTATGAAAACTAAAAATATATTTTCCAATCTTTAGCATTGCGTTTCACTTGAGAGCCAAAATGATGGCACAGCCCAAATCCATGATTTGCAGATACTCCGAGCCGCCGTCCTGGAGACGATAGCAGCATTCCTACAAAGAAATGCATATTCAACCAACTTTGAATCAAGCATCAAAAGTGCTACTACCCCTCATGTTGTCGCATATCTGGGCATTCGTCAGGGCCGCATGAAGCACTATGTACTCCACAAACTGCTTCAGCTGACCCACACTGTAAGCCGATGACCGAATCTCTTGTACAAACTTCTCCAACCGATTACAGTTGCCCGAACGGCAGACTTCCAAATAATCCTTCAAGTAGTAGTCCGGGATTATGCCCGACATCTCAAACAGATCAGCCTTGTTGACGACATGCTCGACCCCATTAAGACGATGGCAGGACTCATATCATCTCCCAATATCCGTAAAATAGACTTGTAGGCCTCCTCCTCGATCTGCACCTACTCCAAGTGTGTCTCAAACGGGCAATAATTTGATCCTCGCCCAACGCCTTGAACCGGAATTTGATGCCGCTACCTCTATCAACATACATATCTGTGTTCCTGTTGCGCAGCCTAATTAAACTATTTTTGAAAACAAAAAACACTTTCAACTTTTGTTTGTAAACAAAACAAAACAGCTGACTACCAGTGTGGCCGTTTCTGTATTTGGTCTCTTTGACTTATATATGGGCTCACTAATAATTTATGTGGATGCTAAATTTATTATGTGGAATTTAGCGAGCTAAATTTTCCGCGCTTCTCAGAACAGGCCTTTAGATCAAGAATTCGTTCTCAAAAGTGCGGTAAGAATGAAAATTCTTAATCCAAGAGTGAATATGCTCAAAGTAAAAGACTCAAAAACAATATTAGAAGGAAGGACTTCTAATCGGGACCTCAAAGACTGAAATACGCAGCTTAGCCCAATCTACTATCATCCATAAGCAAGACTTGGCGTCGAAACCAGAGTTAAGAATGTATGCAGTTGGGATTTTGCCACTCAGCGATTAACAAGGGTCGTGGTCAAGTGGACAAGACATTTGCTTAAGAACGCTTGGAGGCGGTGGATCAAGTCATTGAGGTGTTGGGGTGTATTTATACCCTTGTAGAGGGTATATTAAAATTGTCCAGATGTTTGTAACGCAACACATAAAGTATATAAAGTATATATATTCTTGATCAGCATGACGAGCTGAGTTGATATAGCCATGTCCGTCTGTCCGTGCGTCTGTTTCTATGCCAGCTCCTCCGTCAGTTTTAAAGCTATCGTAACCAAACTTTGCACGAAGTTTTTTAGTACAAATTCGCAAACCTAGTTTTAGAGAGAAAAACTTTTTTGTTTGCAGTGCAAACGTCCCCAATCCTCGTATTTCTAAGTTTTCTATGATTTCACATAATTCCACCAAGTTTGATGCAAATCGGTCAACTATATAGCATAGCTGCCATACAAAATATAGTTCTGAAAAAAAGTCTTAATGGGAAAAACTTTTTTGTTTACAATGCTATCGCTCCCAAACTTGTTACTGATCAGTAATATATGCTACCACACAATTCTGCCAATTTTAATTAAAATCGGATAACTATAGCATATAGCTGCCATAGGAACGATCGGTCGAAAAAGTAGTTCTAGTGAGAAAAACTTTTTTGTTTGCAATGGTAGCGTCTTTTTACTTTCCAATTATGAATATTATCGGTTTCCACACAATTTTGGGAAGTTTGGTTAAAATCAGATGAATATATCGTATAGCTGCCATATAAAAAACTGGCAAGCAAATGGTCAAAGTAGTGGAGCCATCTATAGCTGAGTTTGGGAATCAACTTAGCTAAGAATGTTCGACGAAAAACATTTAAAACCATAATTTTATAAATTATACAACCTACAAGGGTATATGAACTTCGGTCGAGCCGAAGTTAGCTTTCCTCCGACCGCTGACATTACCAACGATATACACAACTACAGAGTTCTGCTCTCAGTAACCAATAAACCTCTCAGTAGTTTCTGCACACACCCCTCTTTCAGGAAAAACGAAACTGTGAGAGCTTGTTCCTCTCCTATCCGATACTTCTCAAATTATTCGTTCTATTTTTTTCTTAGTGTAAGCCCCCTTGCTGACGAAAACCATCTAATTCACCTTAACAAATTCCACTCCACTCATATAACTTTCTCTTTCTCTATTTTCAATTCAGGATATCGAGGAGCAGGGAGCCGAGGATAATGCCACACTGCTTACAACAACCAATCTGTCCGATGATGATTAAGATTAGAACTTATATAATTAAACTTCATGCAGTGTTTGTCTATTTTTTTTTTAGCGCATGCTTTTCGATGTACGAGTTTTGAGAGTGGCCGTGTTAATTGTCCTGTTCACAACCCATATAAAGCGTATGTTTAAGATAATATTTATAACTATGTAATGTACACTTACTTACTATACCTTAATTCCTGCGAAACTGTTGTCCAAGCTAAGCTATGCAAAGGTATAAGATATGCAAATGCCAGCCCAGCAGCAAGTTTCACTGTTATGTTTCCAAAACCAAAAACCCAAAACTGGATGAGGCGAATCTTCGGCTTTGCCGAGGTGGATATACAATTGCAAATAGAACAAAACCAAAAATGAAGAAAGATAGTTTCTTCGGAAAATAACACTTTCAAATATTTTCAAAAGAAACTTGAATTTTCACCTCCTTAGGTGTGGAACTTTTCAAAAACCCAATCCTAGAGCTCTTATTCAATGTTACCGTTTGGTCTGTGCGTTGATTATCAATCAGTCTTCAGCTATGAACTTCCCCATTTGCAAGAGTATCAAATAACAAAAACCAAAGACTGTTTTTTTTTCGAAAACAACTTCTTATTTTCATATATTTATGTAACTCTACTCTTCCTCCCTACCCCCTCTCCCCTCTCCTTGACATATTGTTTAGGTTGTGTCCAATTGTGTGTGCATGAGTGTGTGCGTGCATGTGCGTGAGTGTGCGTGTGTGTATTTCAATTTTTTTAGCACAAATATTAAAACAGATTTATAAGCTTCAAATGCATTTAACATGATCTTCATGTTTGCACAGCTTTTTGCCAAAAAACAAATTCCATAATTAATGATTCTTCTATATATTAAAAAAACAGAAAAGCAAAAAAGAGCACAAAATAATGCAGAATTGGAACAGCATGAGAGTAAAGTAGAGAGAGGAGAAGAATATACTATATATAGACTATATATATATATATAACTGTGTATAACTGTGAAGCATTGAAAAGTATAGTATTTGAGATGATCTGTATTTTTGTAAGCGTAATATTTAAAGAAGAACAAAAAAGAAACTATGTACCGTCATTTTGCAAGCTGAATCGATTTGCTCAACATACAATACATCAAATACATACATACATATATATTGAAAACAACTAAAAAGCAAAACGCTAAAAAAACACAACGGCTTGCATTTACGTACATAAGAAATACTTAATGAATCATGAAACCCAAAAAGTGACGCTGGGGTTGGTTAGGATATCCTTCATGCATGTGTTGTATAAACTATACGGTTGGAATTGTTGATATACGCCTGCTGATAAAAACATATGGTCAAAAATAACAACGCTGATTTTCCTTATCACAAAATGAATACCAAAACTTTATACTCCTTCTGCAAATCTAAGTGAACTTGGTGGATTCCTTAAAACTACATCAGGAAATTTGTTCAATTTTGGTTAGAGAGATATTTCACCTCGGATCTCTCATAGCTCCGGGAAAACTAAACCTAGGCTAATGTCAATTCTTCTTCTTTATTGGCCTGATAGTTGCATCACAACCGCTTGACGGTCTCGGCCTCTGCTATGAATGCCCTAAGTACCTCTAAATTACATGCAGACTTTTGATTTTTTGAAATTTTTACTTTCTTTAAAGTTCTAAAGATATGGCAACCCTTAAAACTCAATTTAGGACCCAGAATCACCGTCAAATCTAAATATAAATGACGTTTCCACTTCAATATAGCTAAATATGGTTTGATAACATGCAGAATTTTACCAACTTAGTACTTTCTTTGAAGTTTCAAGAAAGTGGCTATTCTAAAGTGGTTAAAACCTCATTTTGTGACCCAGAATCACCTTCAAATCTAAACACAAATGGGATTTTCACATAAATATAGCTAGATTACATGCCGAATTTTGCCTTATTGGTACTTTCTTTGAAGTTTCAAACATGTGGCAACCCTTAAGTGGTTAAAAACTCATTTTTTGACCCAGAATCTCCATCAAATCTAAACACAAATGGGGTTTTCACATCAATAAAGCTAGATTACATGCCGAATTTAGCTTAATTGGTACTTTCTTTGAAAATTCAAACATGTGGCAACCCTAAAGTGGTTAAAAACTCAATTCATGACCCAAAATCACCTTCAAATCTAAACACAAATGGGGTTTTCACATCAATATAGCTAGATTACATGCCAAATTTTGCTTAATTGGTACTTTTTTTGAAGTTTCAAACATGTGGCAACCCTAAAGTGGTTAAAAACTCAATTCATGACCCAAAATCACCTTCAAATCTAAACACAAATGGGGTTTTCACATCAATATAGCTAGATTACATGCCGAATTTAGCTTAATTGGTACTTTGTTTGAAGTTTCAAACATGTGGCAACTCTAAAGTGGTTAAAAACTCATTTTGTGACCCAGAATCACCTCCAAATCTAAACACAAATGGGGTTTTCACATCAATATAGGTGGATTACATGCCAAATTTTGCTTAATTGGTACTTTCTTTGAAGTTTTTAGCATGTGGCAACCCTAAAGTGGTTAAAAACTCATTTTGTGACCCAGAATCACCTTCAAATCTAAACAAAAATGGGACTTTCACATCAATATAGCTAGATTACATGCCGAATTTTGCTTAATTGGTACTTCTTTGAAGTTACAAACATGTGGCAACCCTAAAGTGGTTATAAACTCAATTCATGACCGAAAATCACCTTCAAATCTAAAAATAAATGGGATTTTCACATCAATATAGCAAGATTACATGCCGAATTTTGCTTAATTGGTACTTTCTTTGAAGTTTCAAAGATGTGGCAACCCTAAAGAGGTTAAAAACTCAATTCATGACCCAAAATCACCTTCAAATCTAAACACAAATGGGGTTTTCACATCAATATAGCTAGATTACATGCCGAATTTTGCTTAATTGGTACTTTCTTTGAAGTTTCAAACATGTGGCAACCCTAAAGTGGTTAAAAACTCAATTCATGACCCAAAATCACCTTCAAATCTAAACATAAATGGGGTTTCCACATCAATATAGCTAGATCACATGCCGAATTTAGCTTAATTGGTACTTTCTTTGAAGTTTCAAACATGTGGCAACCCTAAAGTGGTTAAAAACTCAATTCATGACCCAGAACGCCCATCGAATCTGCATAGAAATGAGGTTTCCACATCTATATAGCTAAATTACATGCAGAATTTTGCCAACTTAGCACTTTCTTTGAAGTTTCAAACATGTGGCAACCCTAAAGTGGTTGAAAACTCATTTTATGACCCAGAACGCCCATCGAATCTGCATAGAAATGGGGTTTCCACATCTATATAGCTAAATTACATGCAGAACTCTGCCCACTTGGTACTTTCTTTGAAGTTTCAAACATGTGGCAACCCTAAAGTGGCTTAAACCCCATTTTATGACCCAGAACCTCCGTCAAATCTGAATAGAAATGGATTTTCCATATCTATATAGCTAAATATAACTAGATATCAGGCAGAATTCTGCCAACTTAGTGCTTACTTTGAAGTTTTAAACATGTGGCAACCCTAAAGTGGTTAAAGCCCCATTTTGTGACCCAGAATCACCATCAAATCTGAATAGAAATGGGGTTTCCACATCAATATAGCTAAATTACTTGGTTTTAATGCCACAACATTGTCATAATTTTGAAGAAATCTCATAAAGATTCTCCCCCCGTATTTTTAAAGATACGGCAACCCCAAATTTAGCCTCGGAACCGCAGTAGCTCCATCAAATCAAAATCTAGCTTAATGACGGTGGCCTCGCAGGATTTCTAAAAGCCCAAATTTGTACTTCCAACAATATGGCAGCCCTGAAAATGTTAAAAACTCATTTTATGACCCAGAATCTGCGTCAAATCAAAATATTATTGGGGTTTCCACATCAATATAGCTAGATTACATGCAGAATTTTGTTAGCTTAGTACTTTCTTTGAAGTTTCAAACATGTGGCAATGCCAAAGGGGTTGAAAACTCATTTTAGGACCCAGAATCACCGTCAAATCTAAATATAAATGGCGTTTCCACTTGAATATAGCTAAATATAGCTAAATTACATGCAGAATTTTGTTAACTTAGAACTTTCTTTGAAGTTTCAAACATATGGCAACCATAAAGTGGTTAAAAACTCATTTTATGACCCAGAATCACTTTCAAATCTAAATAAAAAAGGGTTTCCACATCAATATAGCAAAATTACTTGGACTTAAAGCCAAAATATTGTCATAACTTTGAAGAAATTTCACAAAGATTTTCCCCTCGTAGTTTCAAAGGTACAGCAATCCCAAACTTGACCACGAAGCTGTCGCAGCTGCTCCAAATCTAAATCTAGCTTAATGACAGTGGCCTTGCTGGATTTCTAGAAGCCTAAATAAGTACTTCCAACGATATGGCAACCCTTAAAAATGTTAAAAACTCATTCTATGACCCAGCATCTCTGTCAAATCTAAATAGATATGGTGTTTCCACAACAATATTGTTAATTCACTAGGGTATAAGGGAAATATACAGCTATGCTCCCATTTTCGCTTTCGCAAAAATCTTGTGATTTTGAGTTTAAATTTGTTCCAAAAACCGGTTTTAAATCGCAAAAGTTTTGCGAAAGTGAATATGGGAGCATGGCTGATAGTGTCGAAATTTTTAAAGAAATCTCATAAAGTTATTTTCTTGCATTTTCAAAGTTACGGCAACCCCAAATTTGATCTCGGAACTGCAGTAGCTGCACCAAATCAAAATCTAGCTTAATGACAGCGGACTTAAAAAGATACGGCAACCCCAAATATGCACTTGGATCTTCCGTAATGTAAATCTAGATTTAGTTAAGCTCACACAGATGAACAATTTGCCCACACATTGTAAAATTTTGGTTAAATAGGCCAAATTGGGGAACTATGCGGCCATATTTAAACAAGTTATTATTGTTTCAGTTTCAAATCTGCAGTCTTCAAAATTTGGATAAATTAATTGCCTGTGTTAACTTTGCTTTAGTGACGGTGTCCTAAATTTGTACTTTCAAAGATATGACAGCTCTAAAAGTGGGAATAATCCATAATTGAGATAGAAAAAATGGGTTGCCACCTCATTATAGTTAAATAATTTGAGTGTGTGGCTCAAATAATGTTGAAATTTCAAAGATGATGCTCCCATTTTCACTTTCGATAAACTTTTGCGATTTCAAAACGGTTTTTGGACCAAATTGGGTCTCAAATCGCAAAAATTTTTGTGAAAGCGGAAATACGAGCATGGCTGATTATCTTTTTACAAACTTTCAAAGATACGGCAGCTCCATTTATGGCCTCGGAACTTCCGCAGATTAGTGACAGGGGCCTTATCAGATTCCTAGACACCCCTTGAGTTAAGAGAATGTGCAGAATTTTTTCTTAATTTGTACTTCCAAACATATGGCAGCCCTAAAAATAGAAGAAAATCCATATTTGACTTTACACCGACTTTAAATGTAATCACAAACAACAAAAAAAAGCTTTTCATGACAATATACTTCCAAAAATTGGGTTTGTAGCTTCGAAACCATGTGTACATTTTGAAGAAATTTGAAAAAAGTAATACCCTGAGGCTTTTACTAATCAGTTCAGCTCTTGCTGTGGAGTCTTCAAAAAGGTATTCTATTAAAGGATCTTTAACTTTTTTTCAATTTGAGTGTTGATTTTAGCTATATACCAAGATTTCTTCAAATTACTTTTTATTTTTGGGCAAATCAGAAAGGAAATAGCTTTGAAAAAGTCTTAGATTCAAAAGTGTGAACAGTTATAAAGATCTGATCGATACCTTTTACAAACAATCGGTATTTTTTAGACACAGTTCTTTATAATCTGAATAGGTAATATCAACAATTCCACGTCAAACATACATACATATGTATGCATATCTAAATATGTTATAAATAATTTGCAAAGCTAAAACAAATTAAGTCCATATACACACATACTTATATATATGTACATATATATATATATATGTAAATCGGAACAAACCTGTTCCACCATCTCTATATATATATATATATACAAAAACCCAGAATGGGGCAAAAAAAAAAAAAAAAAAAACACACACTATATTGAATGTTTTTGCTTGTTAAAGTGAATAATAAAGAAACAAAACTAAATATATGAATTTAACCAGATTTTTGCATATCTTATGAATTCTTCTTCTTCTTCTAGTTCCAATCCCAAGGGGGACATAGGACATAGAAACTACTCCTCTCGAGCGAACTCTGTTTGTAGCTGTCGCTTTTCGTCTCTCTCTACCGACAGTCCTCCTTCAAGTTTCTTTGGGTCTGCCTAGTGTCCGTCCGATTCCGTCCAACGGGTTCCACTCCATTGCCTTCCTTGCGATGTTGTTCTCATTTCCTATCCAACTCCATTTCATTCTGCGTATTATCGTGTCGCCACTTTCCATATTCGCTCGTCTGAGTAGCTCGTAATAGCGTATTCTGTCAGGCCAGAATATGCAGTTTGTTTGTAGTTTTGACACTATGGAAGATGTAATTTTCCCACCGGAAGAACTGTATAGGAGCACTGGCATTACGTTAGACTTGAAAAACCTGATTTTAAGCCAGTGTGGATATGACGAGCATCGCCAAACAGCAGGACAGCATCCCAAAGGCAGCTTTTGCGACTACGCTACCCAGGTAGCTGAATTGCTGAACTTGCTCAATTGGCTGTACGTCCAAAACCAGAGCCTGAGATTGTCCGGAACGGATGCTGAGCGCTTTCGTCGTGTTGATTTTGAGGCCTGCCGCTTTAGCTGAGATGTCCAGGTCGGCTAATGTGCTTGCCAGTTCGCTTAGCCTACACTCAGAGAGAAAAAACCAAGCCGATCGTGCTTGATATCAAGCAATTTTGATTTCAAAAGTACGATAAGATGAAATGTTCATGGATCCAAGACTAAAATGCTTGGTTTCAAATAAAGTCGGCTTCAAATCAAGCATAGATCTTCTTAGGTGGTAAGCGCGACGGCGACGCTAAGAGCGATCAATTGTCTTCTCGTATTCGAGCAGTTTTCGTCTTAAAAAGTCAGGAAGAAAAAAAATTCTAAATTTAAGCCGATTTCAGTCTCGCCGATTCGTGCTAGATTTCTCTGGGTGTATTTGCCAGGAGGCATATATCGTCTGCATAGTTTAGATGCCGCAGTATTGTAGTCATAGAAGTCCATCGTCACTTTTTCGTCATACTTCTCCAATCTACTGCAGCTGCAACATTAAATCATCATCATGTTCGAAGCACGCCTGGGTCAAGCCACCATTCTAAAGAAGATCCTGGATGCCATCAAGGATTTACTCAATGAGAGCACCTTCGATTGCAGCGATTCGGGCATACAGGCCATGGACAACTCCCACGTCTCCCTGGTATCGTTGACTTTACGCTCCGATGGCTTCGACAAGTTTCGCTGCGATCGCAATCTTTCCATGGGCATGAATCAGGGCAGCATGGCCAAGATTCTCAAGTGTGCCCACAACGAGGACAATGTCACAATGAAGGCATAGGATAATGCCGACACTGTGACCATCATGTTTGAATCTGCCAACCAGGAGAAGGTCTCTGACTTTGAAATGAAGCTGATGAATCTGGAGCAGGAGCATTTGGGCATCCCAGAGACTGACTATTCGTGTGTGGTGCGCATGCCGTCCATGGAGTTTGTTCGCATTTGCCGTGACTTGGCCCAGTTCAGCGAATCGGTGGTCATCTGTTGTACCAAAGAGGGTGTCAAATTTACAGCCAGCGGTGATAAGGGCCGGTGCCGTTGACAAGGAAGATGAGGCTGTGATCATTGATATGCAAGAGCCGGTGACGTTGACCTTTGCCTGTCGCTACCTGAATGCCTTCATAAAGGCCACTCCGCTTTCCACTCAAGTGCAGCTGTCCATGTGTGCCGATGTGCCGCTGGTTGTAGAGTATGCTATTAAGGATCTGGGACACATACGTTACTACCTGGCACCCAAGATCGAAGACAACGAGACACATTCGATTGCCTCTGTCGTATGCCGCTCTGATGAGCCAAATAAGTTTTTCCGGTATTCCTCTCCTTTGCAACCCGTGACATATGCACTCCCTGCTTACGCTGTCGAAGACCTTGTCGAAGTCCACAAAGGCCATGTGCAGGTCTGATCTGTGCTCGGTGCATTGCTCGATCAAAATGCGCACTGTTTTTATGTGGTCCGTGCACTACGAGCCCTTTCTAAGGCTTTCCGGCTTGCTCTTCACCTATGGTGTCCATAACGGTGTTTCTTAGGCGATCCAGAACTATTTTGGCTATGAGCTTCGAGATGGCCTCCATTGAAGAGTTGGGTAACCATCCGCTTCTAGAAATTTCGAAGCGTGCTCAATTTTTCCAAGGACTTGTGTAACAGTTCTAATGTCGCTTAAGTTTAAAGATTCTATTCGATTTATTTCATTAAAATAGTGTTGCCAATTGTCCTCAATAGATTTCATGGTATAAAAAATAGTATTCCATCTCGTTGGACAAACACCCTTAAGACTTATGTAAATCAAGGTTAGTGTTTTCTCCGGATCTCGAAGTATTTGGCAAGTTTTCTGCATATTTTTTTTGGAACATGCTTAAATGTCTTTTTGACAACATTATTTAAAAGCCGGTTGATGCAATGAATGCAGATATCATGTTTGACCCACGATCTGTAACTATAACCGCATCATCTGACTGCAAGTTAAAAGCTTCTAAACATTCTTTAACCTTATTACGAACAAATTTTCCTGCAAATAAACATGATTAACAAGATAAAAACAAATGACCATTTAAGGATTATTTCAAGCGTACCTGTTGCAGATTCCCCATTCATGCCTAACATTGCTAACAGCCGATTCTTCATTGTACCATCGCATATATAATGCAAAGTTACGCATATGTAGGATTTTTTGGGAAAAACTGTCCGTCCACGCGTCTGACGTGATTGCATATCCATTACCTTTTATTAATGATATTTGCTCCATCACTGAACCGAGTTCCTTTTTTATAGAGGTTCGTAATAATTCGTGATACCGTTGCTGGATGAGGAAGCAGTTGGTTGACGTTAATATGAGGTCCAAGACGACTTCCAATTTCAAGGGCAAGTGATATGAGGTCTTTAATACCAGAATCGCTTATGACACTGAATGGCCGACCATTTTGAATGACCCACTTTGTCACAGTCCTTCTTATCGATGATTTCGTTTCCGTTTCTACTTTTATAGTAGGTTCATGCCGGTTACCAAACCCTTTTATTTTGTCGATCCTTTAGTATTTATGTCGAACTGAATTCGACGTAAACCAATTATATTTAAAAACACTTAGGCAAGTTCGGCACGCAATCACATTTGGAAATTCATTTCTTGTCTCTCCAAGTACATGACCAAACACGTAACACACTTTGCTTCTACCGTGTTTTCCGTTTGCTCTTATATCACATGGGATGTGGAATGTGACCTCATGCAGACCGCACTGACAACATTTGCTTAGTGGACAACTTCTTGCGGCTTGGGCGTAAGCCCAGCTAAGACGGAATTAGTGCTTTTCACCAGGAAGTACAAAATTCCTGATCTCGTCCCTCCACGGAATAAGCCTTGCATTTGGTGACAATGCCAAATACTTGGGTGTCGTTTAGGATAGGAAACTACTCTGGAACGACAACATAAATGAACGCATTAAAAAGGCAACCATTGCTCTTTTCTCCATAGTACATTGGCTTTACTTACATACTACTCTACGGAGCACTAGTATGGTGGCCAGCACTCAGGAAACAATCAGCCCTGAACAATCTGCATAAAGTATAGAGAAGTTCGGAAATATGTATTAGCGGCGCTCTCCGAACGACACCAACGGTAGCGTTAAATACTATTCTTCACCTTCTACCACTAGACCTTGTAGCAAAACAAATGGCTATCACAACAGCCCTAAGACTAAGAGAATCCGATGCCTGGAACATGAATAATTCGCGACACTCTACCATACAGACTACTGCATACCACAAACAACGTTCGACAAATTATACGACGTCCATATCCCCCAAGCCGACACGATTGGGACAACCTTCCCCATAGCAGAGCGAACGCCATTAACATCTACACTGATGGTTCTAAGCTCGACGAAAATGTAGGAGGTGGCGTTTTCTCTCCCAACCTAGAATTGAACTTATCGTTCCGCCTTCCTGATCACTGTAGTGTGTACCAAGCAGAGGTGGTAGCCATCTAAGAAGCTGCCACCTACCTTAGCACACTCGCGGTCAAAGAATGGAAATGTATTTATATCAGAGCTCGCAAAAAACTGTTAACACTGTCAGCGTGTCTGTGTAAAACTTTTCTGTTACGGACACAACGAAAAGAGGTTGCAAAAAGACACTTTCAATTCTGTTTTGCTCAATAGCTGTTTTCGCTCAACCAAAGATCGCTTTTTTCGATTCTGTTTTGCTCATGTCTTTCACTGACCGTTTTGCCGAGAGCCGACTTCCAAAGTGTCTTCGCAGAATGTAAGCGAGTTTGTGACTGGGATGCCTGTGTGTGTGTGTGTGTGAGAAAGTGTTTTTGTCTCAGTCAACGATCTTTGTACATATGTGGAGTATGGAAAAATGTATTATTTTTAACCTATCAAATGAAATGCAGAAAATATTAGTTTTTGGTTATTGCTTAACGCCTAAAAACTATATTTATTTAATTATGTACATTGTACATATAGTACATAAGCCCACCGCCTATCACAAAAACAAAACAAATAACACTTTTTGCTGACACTTTTTGTGTTTTGCTCATTTGAAGACAGTTTTTGCGTGAGCGCTCGCTCACAAGTGTTCCTTTCAGTTGTTATTGACGGTCTGTCTCGTTTGTTTTGATCAACCGAAAATGCTCAACAGAAAACACATGAGGAGGGAAAAGAAGTGTTTTGCTCAGTGAGAGACCGAGTCGTCTGTGTTTTTTTCTGTTTTGTCAGTGGGCTGATCGTACTGAAAAAAGTGTTGAGGGTTATTTGCGAGCTCTGATTTATATACTCAGATAGTCAAGCCGCACTTAAAGCACTTGACTCACATAATACCAACAATGCTAAAACACTTACGGATTGTCGCTTATCTCTGAATAAGATCGCACGACATTTCAGTATACACCTTATATGGGTGCCTGGACATTGCAACATAGAAGGAAATGAGTCTGCGGACAAAGTGGCCAGAATTGGTACCACCATCGAGCTCCTTTCAGAGAAGAGCACATATAAGCTTTACGCAAAAGCTGAAACACTTCGTCTAGCTACGAATCGGTGGAAAAACCTTTCCTCCTGCGCAGTAGCGAGGCTTACATGGCCAACATTCGACCAAAAAACGTACTAACACACTTTTATGTCACAGAAGAGACCACATATCACTTCTGATGGGGGCCCTCACGGGTCACTGCCTTATTGACAGACACGCAGCACGCCTAGGCGTCACTCGCCATGACTTCTGCAGAAGTTGCGGATACGAAGAAGAGTAGGAATCGGTACAGCACCTTCTCCGCCATTGCCCCGCCTTGATTAGCAGAAGACTCAGGACACTTGGTCAACCTCTCGTAGACATCCGGGCTTGAGATCCCTGCTCTACCAAAATTCATTCTGTCCACACAATGGTTCAGTAACGAGGACCCCCCCTCAGTTTTAAAAAAGGGTTAATAGGGAATATAAGTGGCATAGCAATGGGCCCAATGTGGCCTAAGTGGGATGAGTGACTTGTCGCTCTCAGCCATCGCAACCTAACCTACCCTATATCGCATGGGAAATACTAGCTGAAAAGCACTTTATCGCAATATGCCCCATGATTAGCGAACTCTAGCGGTTTGGCGGATTGGAAAAAGGCATCGCAGACGTAGAAGGAATACTTGGCGGAGCTAAACGGTGAAGATTGGTTGAGTTCCCAGAGCAGTCGCTGAGATACAAGCGAAATATTATGAACAAGTTTATTTGAAAAGGACCAGCTCTGCCGTCAGAGAGGAAAGATGTGGTATCTATCGTGACTAGCGGAGCAGCTGCGTGTATATCCTCGAAGTAAGCTGAGGTTGGCAGACGGATATATTACTTGTTCTCTCAATCACAGTATGAAGTTTGTTAATCAGAGAGTAAAGATTTCTGTTCTAGCTCTAATCTATACAAAATTTTGATCTCTAACTCAACTCTAGTTTTACTTAGTTACTTTTTCGCTCACACACCCAGTATGCAGTTTGTTGCTTAGAGAGTAGAAATGTTTGCTCTTGCTCTTACTTAACCATTACATACAGGCAAAATGTGACTATCTCTCTCTGACACTCAGTCATGCATGACTTTGGCAAGCGTTCGGTGGCTGAAGAACACTGATTTAACAACATTTTGTTTGTTATTTAAGGAAATTTATTTATCACTTTAGGGCTTGGGCGGCTGCTGCTCTTGGAATTGCTTCTCTCGTTTGTTTTGCTGTGCCGTCATATGATTGTGTACAAAACTTTGAAAATTCTGCTCTTCCATATTGGCCTTGCCATCGTTTTCCATTTCCTCCTCGTCGTCCTCGTCCAGTTGCATTTGTTGTGGCACCAGGCTGGGGGCCATTAGGAATACATTATTGCCCGACTGAGCTGGTGGATCTTTTAGATCCAAACCCAAAGGTACAGCTGTGCCTGACTCCTCCACCTGACTGACGACTGGCACCGCTAAGGCTGTCTCCTGGGCCAAACGCTCACGACGCATCTTCTCATACACTGGCTTATAATCGCGTTCAAATTCCGTCACACAATTGAGCACATGCTTGATTAGTTGGGCAAATCCTACGCCCGTTTTGGCCGAAACACCGCAGGTGATTAGATTCTCATAGAAGGTGTCCAAAGTGAGGGACATGGTACGTGTGAGATTATTGACAAAGCTCTGTTCCTGCTCCAAAGCATCCTGATACGACTCAAAGTCTGTCATCCAGTCCTGCACAAAGCTGCAGTCTTTCAGATCGATCTGTGTGGGTTGAAAAAAGAAGTGCGTCAAATCCTTACAAGAATACAAGCCAACACTCACCTTGTTGAGAGCCACCAGAAAGGGCAGACGCGTCTTGTACAAAATAGAGCAGGCATACAGCATGTTGGACATAAAGGTGGTGGGACAGGCCGAGCGTACCACATCCATGACATAGACTATAATGGTGGGAAACATGGTGGCCAGGCCCTCGGTGATAATATTACCTGAAGCGGACCAGGTGAACACCTCTATCTGCCCGGGTGTGTCAATGATGCACCATTTATGACCACGCTCGCCGGCACGACGCACTAGTTCAACAAATTTGGCCATTTTGGTGGTGAACATGTTCAAAGCGGTAACAATGCCACCATTGGGACCCAATTGATATTGCTTCATCACCTCCTTGTAGTTTACCGTATCTCGGATGTCAATATGGGCGGCATAGGGCACCTCGCGACAGGCGGGATCCAGATTGACCACATACGGATTGAACTGAGTTTGGGCATGCTCGATGAGGCTGCGTGTGAAAGTGGTTTTGCCAGAGCCGGCCATACCCAGGACAATGATGCAGACGGGAGCATCGCGTATGCCTTCACTAAGGGATAAGGCTTCTAGTTTGATGTCCTCCAGGTTAATTGAGGTGGCCATGGTGTGTGTGATTTGTGATGAAATGAAAATCAAAACAAACGTGGAAGCGGGAAAATGCCATACAATTTTCACAGACTGTTCACTCTACACTTTTTTACATATTATCTACATGTCAAATTTACTTACGCGTTAGTGTCAAATCAAAATAAATTCAAAAACAAAAAGAGCCAAATTCTTGATTCACACGCTGGCTAGAGCTCTCTGGTTCCATGAAAATCAGAACAAACCTAAATTTTTGACATTCTGGTCACTCTCTACACTTTTTTACATGTGTCAAATTTACTTACGCGTTAGTGTCAAATTGGTATAAATTCAAAAACAAGAAGAGCCAAATTCTTGGATACACCCGCTGGCTAGAGCTCTGGTTACATAAAAATTAAAACAGACCTAAAATTTGAACATGCTGGTCACTCTCTACACTTTTTTACATGTGTTCTACATGTCAAATTTTAATTACGCGTTGGTGTACAATCAAAATAAATTCAGAAACAAATTAAATTCCGCTGGAAGAGCCAAATCCTGGATTCACCCGCTGGCTAGAGCTCTGGTTACATAAAAATTAAAACAAACCTAAAATTTGGACATGCTGGTCACTCTACACTTTTTTACATGTGTCAAATTTACTTACGCGTTAGTGTCAAATTGATATAAATTCAAAAACAAATGAAACTCCGCTGGACATGGACCAACGCCTGGAGGTGCGTCTTGAAGAGCCAAATCCCTTATTCACCCGCTGGCTAGAGCGCTGGTTACATGAAGCAGAGCAGCGTCAACAAAAATCTCAACACAAATTGCGTCAGGCTCTAAAGGCTTTAAAAAGTTATCCCCTGCCCCTGTACAGCGGCCGGGAGTGCGCCGTGTTGCGTGGATTTGGCCACACACTGTGCCAACTGATAGATCAGGAGCTTAGTCAGCTACAACAACAAGCTCCTGCCGCTGGGCCGGTGCAATATGCAGAACAAGTGCAACAGGTGGTCAAAAAGTTGCAGGCATCGGCGGCTGCAGCCAAACCCAAAAAGCTGACCAAGAAGGCTCAACAGCAACTGGCCGATAATGAGGAACGTGCACGTACCATTAATCTGCCCGCTGGTAGCTTTCACATTCATCTACTGGTGGACATTCAAGAGACAAGTGGCAAAAATAAGCGTCAATTGGATCAGACTCGCAGCTATTTGCAATCTTTGGGTGTAGAGCATGAGGTACGTCGCCTCACAGTGGGTGACTTTCTGTGGATAGCCCGCAATGATGCAGCCGAGGGCAACAGTGAGCTGGTTTTACCCTATATAGTGGAACGCAAGCGTATGGATGATTTGGCCAGCAGCATACGCGATGGACGCTTTCACGAACAAAAGCATCGCCTCAGTCAATGCGGTTTGCCCAATGTCATCTATTTGATAGAGGATTATGGTGATAATGAACAGTTGGGTCTACCCTTTGACTCACTACAGCAGGCTTTGGCCAATGCACGCATACAGTGTGGCGTACAGGTGGTACGCTCCGAGAATCATTATCGTTCCATGTGTTATCTGGCTGGCATGAGTCGTGCCCTTAGCCAATTGTATCAGCACAAGAGTCTCTACAGTGTGGACAAGACATGCCAGGCATCCCAGCAACCTTGTCTAACTGATGCTCGTGTCGGTTTGCTCAAATTTCGTGCACTCTACGAAGATTCGGCACGAAATGCACAGTTGACGGTACGTGAGGTGTTTGTTCAACAGTTGCTGCAGCTGCATTCACTCTCCCTGGAACGGGCATTGGCCATTGTGGAACATTATGCCACACCCAGGCTGCTATTGGATGCCTATGATGCATGTGAGACTGAGACTGAGGCACGTTCTCTGTTGGCCAATCTGCCCTGTGGACCACTGCAGCGTCCCCTGGGCGAGAAGCTAAGTCAATGTCTTCATCAGTTCTATAAAAGTGATTTCTCTTGAATTAGGATAAGCAATTGATTTAATGGGACATATCTAAAGTTATATACACATAATTTGTTTATACATTAAGATGTTATACAGTAGAGGGGGGGGCAATATGCTGATCCCTTCCTTCCTTGGACTAGCTTGTAAGTTGAACGATAATGCGAAATATAGTCTAGAGTCTAAGCATAGGTAATTAATATACACACATAAGAATACTCGTTAAATGTGGCTCTCGTTGTGGAGGTGTCTCCTCTGTCTCTAGATGTTACGAAAATGCCGTATGGCCAGATCCACCGGCAGATCAAAATCGAACTTGGACAGTGCATCGATGGAGCGCAGCGAGTCACGAAAACCAGTGCGTGCCACATAACTATTGGACGCATAATATGTATCAATTAACTCATTGCAGCTGAGTATCAGATTGAGCCATTCCACCAGAAGATGGGCGCTGTGAAAGAGACAGAGACGGAGGGAGAGTTAGTTGAACTGTTGCAGCATCTTTTGTGCAGTCACCCACTTGATGCATATTCGCAAAACAATCGCTTATCTATGGCCTCACGCTTAATTCCAAACATATAACTTACAAAAAACAAGGATTAAAGCAGTAATAACTAATAAAAATTGTATTAAATTGTAATGAATGTCTGAAATAGCTCTAATACTGTACCTTAACTAAGTCAAGATACAAGAATATAAATCAAGCGACGATTTTTGTACTTTCAATTTACTCTGCTCTATGTAGAAAGTTGTGAAATCGGCCTTAAGTTTCATTCAATTCCACTTGAATTTTGGTTCCAGAATGTAACAAATCTACTATAAGTTATAGCATAGTTTAGGTTAGGTAGCAATAGTTGAAATGGAAGAATCCCAGTCACTGAGTCGATTGAGGACTCCGTCTTTCTGTTTCTACGCAAACTAGTCACTTAGTTTTAAAGCTATCGCGCTGAAATTTTGCACAGAGTCTTCTTTTTACTGCACGCTGCTAATATTTGACCGATCGGATCGGATGAATACTAAAAAATGGGTCTTAGTGAGAAAAACTTTTTTGTTTTCAATGTCAGCGTACTTAAACTCTGACATTTTCAATATTATATGCTTTCAAACAGATTTGCAAATTTTGGTCAAGATCGGTTGACTATATCTTATAGCTGTCATAGAAACCATCGGTCGGAAAATGGGTCTTAGTGAGAAAAACTTTTTTGTTTTCATTGCTAGAATCATAAAACTCGGCCACTATTAATATTATATGCTTTTAAACATATTTGCTAACTTTGTTCAAAATCGGTTGACTATATCTTATAGCTGTCATAGGACCAATCGGTCGGAAAATGGGTCTTAGTAAGAAAACCTTTTTGTTTTCAATGCTAGCGTCATAAAACTCGGTCATTATTAATATTATATGCTTTCGACCAGATTTGCAAATTTTGGTCAATATCGGCTGACTATATCTTATAGCTGCCATAGGAACCATCGGTCGGAAAATGGGTCTTACTGAGAAAAACTTTTTTGTTTTCAATGCTAGAATCGTAAGTCTCGGCTATTATTAATATTATATGCTTTCAAACAGATTTGCAAACTTTGGTCAAAATCGGTTGACTATATCTTATAGCTGCCATAGGACCACTCGGTCGGAAAATGAGTCTTAGTGTGAAAAACTTTTTTGTTTTCAATGCTAGAATCATAAAACTCGGCCATTATTGATATTTTATGCTTTCAAACAGATTTGCAAATTTTGGTTAAAATCGGATGACTATATCTTATAGCTGCCATAGGACCGATCGGTCGGAAAATGAGTCTTAGTGAGAAAAACTTTTTTGTTTTCAATGTAAGCGTCCTTAAACTCGTCCATTATTAATATAACACAGATCGACCAAGTCCAACTTTTTTTAAAAACCCGGCATACGACCCTAAAATTATCATGAAAGGACCTCTGTAAGCACCACCTCATACCCAGTTTTACGAACTAAGCCTCGGTTCGCGTTTTATGGATACTTTTGTACTTGGAACTCACAGAGACAACAATTTTATATTAGATTTTAAGAGCTTAAGATAAAAATCTGGAAAATTTAGTAAATGTGGACAGGGTCATTGGGAACGCAATATAAAAAATTTACATCAATCGTACAATTGGTTAAGGTACCTTCAGAAGGAATGAAACCTTAATTCTTGAATATCTTTAAAAGCGCACGGTAGATATTTATTAAAATCGATTTTTATGATGTTATAATGGACTATTGCATGTCCCTAAGAGATGGTACTCGATAGGTAAGGTATTTTTAATTTTATCAACAGTTAGGATCCTCTAACATTCATCTTTCTTTTAAAGTATTAGTCACACTTCAGCTTTCAAAGTGACTTCCACTTTTTGAACCGTGCGTCACGAAACTTTGTGATCAATTATTTCGCAACGTGTGATGGACATTAGACCGCGGTCGGCGGTCTTATTGCATTCTGAATAATGAATTTAGACCGCCATCACAAAATGAAATTAGATCGCGCGGTCTAGTTCTTCAATGTTTGTTGTTTGAACGGATTGTGGATAGATACTTTTAAACTCATTTCCACACCCGCCGGCGCTTTTATACGTAAAGAGAGGGCGCGGCTTATCTTCATTTTGTGATGGCGGTCTAAATTCATTTTGCAGAATGAAACCGCGGCCTAAATTCACGCGGTCTATTTTTAAATTATGTTTTATGCCATTCGAAAGTACACTTTAATCTCACTAAACACTGTGTATAAGTTGAAGGAATATCTTTGAAAAACAAAAATATGTTTATATTTCGATACGCGTAAGTTGCCCATTTAAAACTAATAGCAATAATAATAGTAATAAAATATTGTCAAGATTACTGTTCACGCAAATACCAAGGATAAGTTTTGGCTAAAATTAACTCATAACAAGATAAACTAACTAACTAAGTATATAGGTAAGTAAAACCAAAAAAAAGAATTTAACAAAATAACTTAGATTTCCTATAGAAATTTCGAAGTACGCATAAATGAAGTAAAAATGAAGCATTTTGAAAATGCCTACTGCTCAGTTTGAGTACGTATTTAGTGCGTACTTTTCATAGTGCTTCAGCGTACGTATGCGTATTTCAACTTTTGCGTCTACGTACTACGCATACTCAGTTTTTTTTCCTGATGCGTAGTGTGCGTATGCGTAGTCTACTATTTCTAATGTGTATGCGTACATATGCGTATTTTAAAAAATGCGCACTACGTGCGTAGTTTAGTTTATTTATTCTTAACTTTAACTTAACAAACAGAATATTTGCACGTCTGCCGCCATCTTGAATGACTGTGTCTGTATATGAGTTGTGGTATTTCAGCCAGAGATGGTGTGCGGTATGTCGCCACATGGCCAAAGTAGTGAAGCCATCTATTGCTTAGCTTGGATATCACTAGGCTAACATTGTTCAAAGCGAGAACTAAAATAAACCTTCATTTGAAGTTTCATTTATTGTTATAGGTAAGTCTAGTCTACTAGTCTTATATTCCAGCCTTCTCTCAGAAAATTAAAAAAAAAATTGTCTTGTCGATGGACCGCGAATTATTAGGAAATTTCATTCAAAAATATTGCCGTTTCCAAGTTCGAAATATTATGATTTCTAAAGTCAATAGGTGACTCTTTGCACACTTTGGACATTGAATTCCAAGAAAACATTTGATTATCTTTAAAATTCTTATGTAAGTGCTCCTTGCAAATGCAAAATATTGCACAGAATATGGTGAATATCGTTTGGTAAAGGAAATGGGATATTCACACAAATCAATTGGCAAATTTTCCAGTAAGAAATGTGTAGTCTGAAGACAGGTATATTAAGCGGTTGTTAAACAAAAGGAGCAGGAGATGTACGATTGACAAGTCATTCTTAAAAGGAATATCGATCGGGCAACGCTAAGGATCAGTTCGTTCTAAAAGTAGTCACCCTTGTGGAGGGTTCATCAGCAAATTGAGAAGTGATGATTGATTCGAAAAGTTTTGGAATTGCCGAGAGCTTGGAAATGCCTTTCTATTCTGCAATCTTCTCTTCTTTTCTTTGTCTTTTTTCCTTCCGTTTGTAGTTTTTTGTGGAGTCATATTCATCTCTCTTCAAGTGTTTCTTCTTTTCTACCATGCATACCATTTCCATTTTCTTTCTTGATTTTCAGTCTCTTTTCTATTCTAGTTTAATCCCAACTTATATCTTGTACCTTTAGAGCTTGGAAATGCCTCTGTAGTTTGATACTACTGACTTTGGTCCTTTTTTGTGAATAGGAATAATGTATGACTCCTTCCAGTAGTTAGGGAAATCACCAAGATCAAGAGAGAGGCTAAAGAGTTTTAGAAGGGGCAAGCACAGAGAGTCAGCACAATATTTAAGCACACAACTTGGAACATTGTCAGAAGCGGGACTGAAGGATGATTCCACAGATCTTAGACTAGATAATAGACTCTCGAAGTCTAAAACCGGAGCTGGAATGTGCAATCGGATACGGATACGGCCGCCTAAGATCAAGAGAGGAGGAGGAATAACAACGCTGAAAAAATTATATTAACAAGTTGGCAATATCCATATCGTTGTCAGCAGTTGTGTTGTCCAAGGAAAGTGCAGGAGGAAAACGAAAAGACTTGCGTTTTGAATTGACAAACCTATAAAAGTTTTTAGGGTCTTGATGAAAGCTTAATTTGCAGTTAACCAAATAATCCTGGTAGCACTCGGAATTGAGACTCTGAGTATTTAGAGCAGAGATGCATTGTGTGCATTGTGAACGTCGCGACGCGCCCATCTCTGATTTAGAGTAATCTATTTGGGAACCAGATCTCCTGAGCTTTTTGTACAAACGACTCTTGCTGTTTTTAAGATTTGACAATTCCCTTGTAAACCAGGGTGGAGTCCTTGTGGGAGGGGAAGGGGCATATAATGGGACGAATTCATTGAAAACAGTATTAAAGGTTAGATAAAAAGAATTGGTAGCATCCTCCATATCATGAAAAGAGTCAAGGAAGGACCAATCAATATTAAGAAGCGCATCATTGATGGAAGACCAATCCGCCTTGCGAAAGCAAAAAGTGTTTGTACTTTGCATATTCGGAATTGAAGAGTAGGATGGTGAGTATCCTCAGGGATAGAAAGCGGTGGCACTCTAGATACCACAGAGCTGGGAACATCGTTGGTATACACTTGCTCAAGATGCCTATGCATACCGTTCGGAATACAGTTAATTTGGCCAAGAGAGAGCCCTGCCATTAAATCAACAAAGTTGTGTTGAGCAGATGGGAAGAGCTCATTTGAGTTATCACTTGATGACCAAGAAAGATGCGGAATATTAAAGTCGCCAACAACAATTATACGGTCACCTATTAAAGCAGCTATTCGCTGAATTTGATTAGCATGACTTATATAAGTAGCAAGCTCAGAGGCAGGAGGAATGTAATAAAGGCAGGAAGATGTAACAAATTCAATGTTGGGCGAAGAGACGCAAGGAATCATTTGGGATGCCCACACCGCGTTTACAGCAATTAGAACTCCTCCACCACGACGACCAGTACGGTCACATCTATAAACAAAATAATTGTCTGTCAGGATTTCAGAATTGTTAATGTCAGGATATAGTGATGTCTCACAAAAAGCAATAGCATCATGTTTAAAAGTTGCGCTGGTCAATGAACTGAACCGAACCGTTTTTGCTTTGTGGTTTTCGGATTCGGAACTTTCTTCCCCCTACACTAAGCTCTATGCATTACTCTAAAGCAGCGATGTCCCAAAATTTGAAAAGGCAGCCACGCGTGGTTGGCATGCCAAATTCTGCCGGCGTCGCAGCCGACACATATATAGAGAGAGAGAATATGTGTATTCTATAAATAGCACGCTCGGCGGCTGGCTCTCTTACGATGCGCGTGTTCGGCTTTGTGTTCTCTCACAAGACATTTGTTCGTTTGTTTGTTGCTCATGTGGAAATGTCAACATGCTTACTTCGTGTTTCGCAGCTACGCACACATATGCAATGCTTGCTTGTGTGAGTTTGGACACCACTGCTCTAAAGTAGCCCAACAAAAGGTTGCCATATAGTTCAAACGATAAAATGCTAAAATTAAAGACTTACTTGAGTCCCGCACAAACGAACGCCTTGAAATGGGCATTGTAGCTGCGCTTATACGGCTGATGCATGGCCAATATCATGCCAATGGCACTGAGTAAACTCTGCTTGGCCGTTACCGCCTGTCCATCGACTATATCCAGCTGAAAGCTCTGCGATAATTTTCGTGCCGGCGTATTGTTATACTCCTCGCCGTTCTTTAGCTGATAATACTCATGGATGAGCTCCCAGGCGTGCATGGCTCGGCCCAGGCCAAGGAATTGCGACTCGGCATTTATAGTGGGTGTCACACGCTGTGTGCCCGGATGAAGACAACGCATAAACGGTACCATTAGACTGCTGGCAGCCGATTCGGCTGGTATGCGTAGACCGTGCTGTATCAGCTGTTGCAATGTGCGTGCAAAATTCCTACGCACCACCGTTGTCAGTTCACGTCCAATTGTGGCTATTGAATCGCCACGCATATGCACAATGCGACGACTCAATGTCTTGTCCTTGTCCCAGTCGAAATTCTCATAATTGTTGGCATCTTCGTCCGAATCCGAGGAGGTGGCTCCCAAGCCACCGTTAGATGTATACGGTGTTAGCTCATGGCTGGCAATGGCGGCAGCCACAGCGCGTCTACAACGCGGCGGGATGGTAGTGAGTGCACCATTTTGGGCATTAATGGATGTGCCGCCGCCAGATGAGCCGGATGCAGATGCGGCTGTTGATGCTGCCTGATGCTGTTGCTGACGTATGGCTCTTTTAATGTTGGCCAATTTCTCGCGATCGCAGCTAAGTGTGGCCGCCAGAGCGGCCACTTCCTGTATGTCCACCTCCAGTTGGGCACGAAGGTCGCTGAAAGCAGAGAGAGAGAGAGGTGAAAGTGTTGGGAATTCTATCTACACAGCAAATTTCCAATTTCATACTCGGCAGCTCTACGCCCCAGTGCTGTTTCAGACCTGAGAAGTAGGAGTTGCTCCAATTCATGACTGATTTCAGTACTGTCCTCATGAAACTAAACCATGAGTTCAGCACTGAAATCATGCCTGAATGAAGAGTAGGTCTTGACAGAGTAGGCCCTGTCTGTGTTAAATTCATGGCTGAAATGCATGTAAAGCAGGGTTCCCCAAGCAAAGAGCGAGAAAATGTGACTGTGTCTCTCTCTAACACACAGTGATGCATG
The DNA here is from genome assembly GCA_037044535.1 of Lordiphosa magnipectinata. NCBI lineage: Eukaryota > Metazoa > Arthropoda > Insecta > Diptera > Drosophilidae > Lordiphosa > Lordiphosa magnipectinata. Next base: position 80,857 of record JBAMBO010001221.1, read on the forward strand.
ACTTCGGCAAGTATTCGGTATGAATTGGCGAGTATGTTCGTGCCCCAGGGGCTATCGCTGGGGAATTCTGATGTAAAGCAGCGTTGGTCAACGAGAGCAAGGCCAAAAAGTGAGAGTAAACCGCCGTGAACCAGCTTCAATCTGGCCGAATCAAAGGCTAGCCAGCGACTGAGGGCCTGTTTACTCTCTTGGCCTCAGCTTCGGCATGCGTTCGGCACGTATAAGTTCAAATAGCGAAATGTCTTCGCCCCATAGGAAGTACTTGTGACCATCGCTGATGTAAAGGCAGCCCTTCCAAATCAGGGCTGATTCAGTACTGAGCCGTACTGAAGGGTAGCTTCTAAGATATGACTCTGAACCACTTTTGAAACCATTTTAAAGCGCTTTCGAACCGTTTCACAGACTTGACTTTCTTTCTTCCTTCTTTTTTCTGACTCCTGAATACATTTGGGAATATGTCCGTCTCACTCTTACCACTGCGTTTTTCTACTAGCTCTGTAAAGTATCTTTTTGGGCACTATCGATTAGCAATCACCAAAATTGAGAGGCAGCGCAAATTTGTTCTCTAATACTCATTCTCCATGCTTTCATCTCTTTTTCTTTATAATCTTCTTATTCTGCAATCTTTTCTTCTTTTCTTATACTTCCCTTCTTCCGTTTGTCCTTTTTTGTTGATTCAACTTCATCTCTCTTCAAGTGTTTCTTCTTTTCTGCTACTTCTTTCCTTCGATTTGTCGTTCTTTTGTAGAGTCAACTTCATTTCTCTTCTAGTGATACTTCTTTCTTTCCCTTTTTTCCATTAATCTTCCTTAAGATTTGCTTTAAACTTTTCTATTCTGCAATCTTTTCTTCTACTTCTTTCCTTCCGTTTCTTCTTCTTTGTAGAGTCATCTTTAGCTCTCTTCTAGAGATTCTTCTTTTCTCCTACTTCCTTGCTTCCATTTGTCGATCTTTGTAGAGTCATCTTTAAGTCTCTTCTATTGTTCCTCCTTTCCTCCCTTCATTCCTTTGATCTTCCTTATGAATCTCCCTTATCATTTTCTATTCTACCATATTTTCTTCCTTCATTTCCCTTATACTTTTCTATTCTGCAATTTTCTCTTCTTTTCTTATACTTCTTTCCTTCCATTTGTCCTCTCTTTTAGTGTATCTTCTTTCGTTCCCCTCATTCCATTAATCCTACCTTATGAATCTCCCTTATTATTTGCTATTCTACAATCTTCTCTTCCTTTCTTCGACTTCTTTCTTTCCATTTGTTCTTTTTTTGTAGATTCTGCCATCTTCCCTTCATTTCTTCTACTTCTTTCCTTCCGTTTGTCCTCTCTTCTAGTTTATCTTCTTTTGTTCCCTTCATTCCATTAATCCCCCCTTATAATTTGCTATTCTACAATCTCTCTTCCTTTCTCTTCCTTTTTTCGAATTGTATACTTCCGTTTGTCCTTTTTTTGTAGACTGTGCAATCTTCTCTTGGTTTCTTCTACTTCTTTCCTTCCGTTTGTCCTTTTTTGTACAGTCATCTGTCATCTCTCTTCTTGTGATTCTTCTTTTCTTCCTTTCATTCCTTTAATCTTCCTTATGATTTGCCTTATACTTTACTATTCTGCAATCTTATCTTCTTTTCTTATACTTCTTTTCTTCCGTTTGTCTTCTCTTCTGGCGTTTCTTCTATCCTTTGCTTCATTTCTTTAATCTTCTTTATGATTTCCCTTATACTTTTCTATTCTGCAATCTTCTTATCTTTTCTCCTACTTCTTTCCTTCCGTTTGTCCTCTTTTGTACAGTCATCTTCATCTCTCTTCTTGTGATTCTTCTTTCCTTCCTTTCATTCCTTTAATCTTCCTTATGATTTGCCTTATACTTTACTATTCTGCAATCTTATCTTCTTTTCTTATACTTTTTTTCTTCCGTTTGTCTTCTCTTCTGGTGTTTCCTCTATCCTTCGCTTCATTCCTTTAATCTTCTTAATGATTTCCCTTATACTTTTCTATTCTGCAATCTTCTCTTCTTTTCTTCGTCTTCTTTCCTTCCGTTTGTAGTTTTTTGTAGAGTCATCTTCATCTCTCTTCAAGTGTTTCTTCTTTTCTACCTTGCATACGCCCTTTTTTTCCATTTTCTTTCTTGATTTTCAGTCTCTTTTCTATTCTAGTTTGTTCCCAACTTATATCTTGTACCTTTTCCCACTTTCAAGGTCTGTCTGCGCAGTTCCTTTCTTCTCTTTGCCAACTTCCGTTTGTAGCTTTTCTCCTAATCTCTCTTTTCTTCTTATTCGATTCTTCCTCATGTTCTTTTGGTTGCTTTCTACCTTTATTCCCTTCTTAACTACCCATTTTCCACCTAGAAAACCTTCTTCTTTCTGCATTCTTCCTTTCCTTGTGGGTCGTTTTTGCCCTTTCCTCGCTATCTTCTACCCTTTCGAAGTCTTCTACTTTCAGCTTTTTTCCCCTTTTTGGGCTTCCATTCTTCTTTGGCCTTCTTTCTTTTCTTGTGGGTCCTTTTGTGATAGCTGTTTCCTCCTTCTTCGTCCCTCTTTTTCCTACTTTGTCGTACATTTTCCACGCTTTCTTCTCTCTGTCTTCTTTTAATGTCTACCCTTTCGAGGACTTCCAGCTTTCTTCCTTACCTTTCTACTACTTTCTTCTGGACTCTTCCACTGTTCTTACTTTCTGCTAGCGAACCCTTTTTCAACTTCTGTCCTTTCTTTCTTCTCTTTAGCCTTCCGCTCTACCCTTTTCCCCCACTCACCCCCAGTGGTTGCCCTTGTGCGTCTTCTTCAGTGAATTCTGCTGGAAATCTTCCTGTCGTTTGGCAAAATGCGTTGTGGCAAACATTTGCATTAAGAGCGAAGCCTTGTCCAGCAGTCCATGCGCCTTGCTGTGTAAACTCTCTGGCTGCTGTCCACCTGCACCCACGGTGGGTATAGTTGATGTGTTGCTAGTGGTGGTGGTGGTGGTCACCGGCAGGTTAGTGGACGCCACCTGGTTACGCGCTGTCTGTTTGGCCGCATAACTATTGTAGGCTCCGGTCAGGAGTTTCAATTTATCGCCGGTGCTGCCACCGGCTGCATCGCACTGCAGAAAGGCTATGAATCGCTCCAGATCCGTTATTTGCGTTTTCAGCTGGGCCACCAACTGCTCCTTCATCTTCAACGGACCCACAAATTCACCTATGGCATTGTCCACCTGATGACGCAACTGATCTGTGCTGAGTGTGGGCAAATCCTGTTGCTCCACCTGAAGATTCAGCTTGGTGCGCAACTCATCTAGTATAAATTTTTGTTTCTCGAGCAGCATATGCTGTGGTAATACACCTGGTGCTCCGGCCTCATAGGCCAGCTGTTCCAGTTCAGTTAGCTGCGACTTGAGCTGCTCTATCAATTGACCATCCGGCGCTTCCTCTGTCTCGTCCTGCTCACCGGTTTCTTTTTTCAGCTGTGACGCCTCGGGTATGCCCTGGAAGGCAAAATCCTCGAGATCACGTAACAATTGATCCCGCTCATCCGTGGGTGCCTCCACAATTTGACGCACTCGTAGCTGGACATGGGCAAAGTGGGATGTTAAAGCCAACAGGGAGCTTGTGAGCAGCTCCTGCTCTTCCTCAATGCCACGCAGACGGGCCAACTCAGTGGCATTTTCCGTTGGCGACGTCGAAGTCGTTGCCATCGTCGTCGTCGACGTCGTCGTCGTCGTGCTGGGCTTGTCCAGTGTTAGACCAGGCTCCAGTTCACAATCCACACCCGAACTGCCACTGTTCGCATCATCATAGTTGGCTCCCAGGGGCGACCAACGTTCGCTTAGCGGTTCCGCCTCGGCCTCCACTTCCGTATCTGCATATGCCTGGCTGTCTATTTTGTCACAGCTGCTGGCTGGAGACTGACCTTCGGTCAGTTTCATGTCCTCCGCCGTTACGAGCTCCATTTCCATATGGAACCAAAATGAATGCTTTGTTTATGGTTTCACTTGTTCTCAGCCAATCACATTGGCCCAAATGGCGAAAAATCAATCAGTTACTTGTGCCAGCTGGCGAACTCCTTGAGAGAGGGGTGTGTGTGTGTGTGTGTGAGGGGTTGGTGTAGAATGGCGCTGCACTGCTCGATGAGCGCGCAGCGACAGTTTCTGACGCACTGACACAGCAGTTGTGGAAATCCCGCTACTCAGCTTTTGGCCACAACATTGAAAGGGGGGTGGCTGCGGGTTGAGTTCGTTAAGCTTTAAGTCACACATATGTGTAGGGTAGAAGGTTTGAATAGAAATGAAAAGCTTTTATAAGGGAATGGAAGTGCTTTTGTTGCAAGCTTTAAGCTTTAATCGTAGTCTGTTCACGGGGTGCTGAAAATTTTAAGTAAATCTAGCTTTATGAAGTTTAAAAATGTTGAAATTAAGGCTTTTATAAGGGATGTAAGAGCTTTTGTTGCAAGCTTTAAGCTTTAATTGTATTTTGCTTAGGGGGTGCTGAAAAATTGAAGTAAATCTAGCTTTATGAAGTGTATAAATGTAGATTTTAAGGCTTTTATAAGGGATGGGAGAGCTTTTGTTGCAAGCTTGAAGCTTTAAGCTTGCAATTTTTAAGCTTTTACTGTAGTCTGTTCATGGGGTGCTGAAAATTTGAAGTAAATCTAGCTTTATGAAGTGTAAAAATGTAGAATGAAAAGCTTTTATAAGGGATGGAAGAGCTTTTGTTGCAAGCTTTAAGCTTTAATCGTAGTCTGTTCACGGGGTGCTGAATATTTGAAGTAAGTCTAGCTTTATGAAGTGTAAAAAAGCTTTGGTTTAAGGGTTGTCGGTTGCTTCTCTTTCCAAAGAGCTTTTTCCAAAACTTCATGAAGCAAACTTAATTAAAGACGGGATTGACACAATTCAGTAAACTTTAAAAAAGTTTTTCCAAAAAGCTTTTATTTGGAAACAAGTTTAGAAGTGTCACTGAGTTAGTTTAGCTTTAAGTCACACAGGGGTTGAAGGTTGTCATAGAAATTAAGGCTTTTAAAAGGGATGTAAGAGTTTTTGTTGCAAGCTTTAAGCTTAAGCTGTTCACGGGGTGCTGAAAGTTTCATGTAAATCTGGCTTTATGCAGTGTAAAAAAAGCTTTGGTTTAAGGGAGAGAGTTGAAGAGGTGTCGATTGCTGCCAAAAGTTTTTCCAAACTTCGTGAAAGTCGCGATTTTCAGATTTTCACGATTCAGTAAACTCTATAAAGTTTTCCCAAAAAGCTTCTGTTTGGAACTCAGTTTGTTAAGCTTTAAGTCACACATGGGTTGCAGGTTTGCATGCAAATAAATGATGATAGAGATTTTGATGCAAGCTTAAATGTTTTAGCTTTGCACGTAGTCCAATCACTGAGTGCTGAAAGTTTTGAAGTAAATCTAGGCTTTTGAAACTTTAAAAAAGCTTTTGGCTGAAGGAAGAGAGATGTAGTGGTGCTTGTTCCTCTACACCTTTTTCCACTGAAGTGAAAGCTTTTTCCAAAACTTCATGAAGCAAACTTCATCGTCTATGTCGGGATTTTCACGATGAAGCAAACTTTTTAAAGCTTTTCAAAAAGACCCCGGCATACCTGTTATAGTTGTATCCGTGTGTTCCCGGGGGGACCTGAAAGTTTAAAGTAAAGTGGACTTTATGAAGTTTTCAACAAAGGCTTTTGTTTGAGTCAAAGATATGTGGTGGCATCGCCTCTCCATGCAAGCAACGATATGTCCAAATGTTTATGTCAGTCTACACACCACAAAAGCTTTTTAAGAAACTTTAGAAAGTTTAGATTTACACGTTAAAGCAAACTTCGTAAAGTTTTACAAAAAGCTTTTGCTACAGCTACATCGCTACACCCATGATACATATGTACAGTTGTGTTCATGAAAATACTTGTGCAGCACCTCACTAGAGCAAGATTCGCCCGTCAGACGATTTAGATTTACAAATACTCATCTGATCTGGCCCGCCGAACAGACAGATGAAAGCAAAATTGTTATATTTGGTGGAACAGGCTCTAGGCAGTATGTACGACGTCCACCAAACTCAGAATATAATCCTAGGTACACCAAGAAGACAGTTAAACATGGTGGCCTAAGAATAATGATATAGGCTTTTCTTACAATGGCGTCGTATACTTGCAGGCAGATCAAGTTTATTTTCAATTTTTGCCACGCCCCCTCCGGCCCCTGCAGTTTGGAAAAATCGCCATATCTCCCACAGCTTTGATGATAGATTGATTGTTCGTACCTTTTAGAGAAATCTAGTAATCATTAATCAATCTAATAGTAATTATTTATCGATTTGCTGAAGAAATGATAAAGATTGGATGAACGATACACAAGTTATGAGCAAAAAAAGTTTACCGGCACCCTCTACCCCCCCCACTTCCTGCCAACCACCACTGTTTTCAAACAAACACAATCTTTGGGAGAGAGAGAAGCTTAGAGATGAGCGAATTGCAGCGTATAGCGCATAGAACGCGTATAACGAGCGCGGAAATGCGAGCGACGGCATTAACTGGTACAGAGTATCTTATAGTCGGGCTTGACCGACTTTCTCACGTGTTATTTCTTTAAAATGTGCATTATCATTTCTCTATATTATATTGCTCTTCTGCTCTGAGATGAATGATGAGCATAGCGAAATAATTGAGCTTGCAAGATATCAGCAGCGCGCGCGCATATAAATCAAAATAAATAAATAAAAAGTGCGCAGTCATTTTTTTTTTTTGTGTTAGTGAAAATGTACGATCTTTACACGGTCTGACCGGGATATTCAACCCATAACGTTTGTGTAGCTTTTCTGCACGCCGCGCTTAGAAATGAGAAAGCTTAACGCGGCGTGCAGAAAAGCTACACGCCACGTGTTGAAATGAGAAATTTAAACGGGGCAGAAAAGCAAATCCAGGTCGAGTCGTGTAGAAATCAGGGAATCAAACCGGAACCAGAACCGGAACCGTATACCGAAAAGAACCGATTAAAACTCAGAACCGGAACCTGCACCGGAACCGATATTTTTCATATAGGTTTCTGTGAGAAAGACTGAAACAAAATATTTGGCGCTCTTTCACTTAAGTTCCGTCTTTCCATGTTGGCTTTCTGCTAATTCTTCGGATGCTGTCCCTTTTTTATGCAAAACAAAAAAGCTCAGTGTACTGTCGCCTACGGTTAATCGTTGTAAAATGTCTATTTGTGTTTGTGCTGCGAAACTACAAAGAGTAATTAATTTATTTAAGAGTTGCAAGGCAATCTAAACGATCGCTTAAAACGCCAAGGCCAAAAACAAATGTGTATCGGAAGTATTTCGCCTTTGATATTGAAGAAAATGTAAGCAATTGCTTAATAAACGAGTGTGTACTTTTCTCTCAAGCATATACAAACATACATACTTAATTCGTTTGTAAGTGCTTAGAAAGTTAAATAGCCTGCCTTTATGTATGTATGTACATGCTAATGTTTGCATGCCTTTGATGAAAAGAAGCGAAAACTATGTTTGTGTGTACACTGTACATATATGTACATAAACTTGATAAAAAGGCTTGACAATCAAGTCGATCAGCCAAACAGAAATCAAGCACCGGAAAAGAAAACTGCTGGTTCCATTGTTTAAGCCCAGCATTCGGGTGGAAATTACCAAACAGACTATGATGGAAGGCCGTTTGCCCTGATGAACGACCTCGGATTCAGCCAAATTCGAAATTCAATTATTAAAGAACTGGGCTGTGCCAATTTTATTAACCCGCAATCTGTACGCGAGGATGTACTCTGCAACTCACTTTGTTTGGACTTAAGTCTTAAAATTTCTGTTAATTTTACCGGTCCATACCGGTACGTACCGGTATACCGAAATAAAAATCTAGGTACCGAAACAGAACCGAATACCGAAATAAAAATAAAAACAAAACAGAACCTTTTACCGAAACAGAAGTTTCGGTACGTACCGGAACCGGAACCGAAATATGTTTCGGTTTGATTCCTTGGTAGAAATCATACATTTTTGTGTAGGTGTTGCATATTTTTTTCTCTGTGTACGTATTTATAAGATATGTGACTATTACGGGGACTTATACGGTGAAGCAAACTTCATGAACTTAAGAAACGAGCTTCCGTTGGCAGGAAAGAGGTATAGGTCTTTGAAAAACTTTATAACTTCATCGTCGGGAAAAGTAAGAATAACTTATTAAAGCCTTTAAAAAAGCTTTTGCAGACTTTCAGACATGCTCCCATTTTAGCTTTCGTAAAAAGAACTGATTTGAAATTGCAAAAGTTTTGCGAAAGCGAAAATGGGAGCAAGGCTGTTTGTCCCAAATTTACAAAATAAAGTTTGTCCCATCAAGCTTTCAAAAAAAGATGTTGTGGTGGATGCAGAGCTTTTTAAAAAGCTTTCGTTTGTAGGAAAGTAGTAGACCTCTGTTCACTTATCAAGTCGCTGTTTGAAAAATTTTCTTCAAGCTTCTTTCTTTTAGCTTGCTTCAAGACTGGCATAACTCAAAAAATACGATTTTTGACTTAATGATGCAGAAATATTCGCTGTATCGTGTTCTATATTGTTAAAGTTTTCATTTTGATATCTCTTATACGTTTGATGTAATATGAGAATATCTCGCCATATCATTTTTTAGGTTCATTTTCATGTTAATGCAAGAGCGTCATATATCAGTTGTCCTGCAGTCGATATTGCTCAAAGATCCTTCGGCTTTCAGTTAAAACATCATATTTTCAAATTTTTACAATGAGCATTTTTATTTGTTAACATTTTACTAGATTAACTCGAAACAAAAGGAACTATTTTCTCATGCTTAAATCTATTGAGAACTTTACACGCGTTTTTCCCAAAAGCGAATTTTTTGAGTTATGCTAGTGTTGAAGTAAGTGAGCGATATGTAGTTCGAGCTTACAAGGCAAAGTTGGTGTTCAAACTTGAACCATGATATTCGACTCGGTGTAAACTATCATATTTAGATAGCACGGCCTAGGTTATAAAAATTTAATTAGGGTTGCTGACAAGGGTCAATCAAACCACTTGAAAAGGTCTTGCGGTGGCATATGCATCGTGTGAGGCAATATGTATTCCTTTCACGAACGCACAATCCTTAGTTAAGATGAGAGTTAAGGGAGGAGAAATTTTGAAATAAAAGCAAGATCGCTCGCGAGAGTGAGTCAGTACAAATACAAATTTACAATCGTGCTTATTAAAAGTGTAGAATTCTATACAGTTGGGGCTTATAAAGTTTTTTCAAAACGCTTTAAGAAAAACTATCTGAAGCGTGTTTCGTATTGCATGGAGAAAGCGTTATAAAGACTTGCTAAGGTTTGACCCGCGCCCAACTCTACTTTGGATACCGGCTACCGGCTACTTGAGCACTCCAAATTCATTAAGCCGAACGCTTGACTAAGCACTGCAACGCTTTTAAAACCATAAACACTACATTTCAGTACCGTAAACATCGCATTTTGTATGTCAAACTTTACCCACAAAAGCGCAGAACCAAAACAACCTAACCTAAGCTTTAGGACTTGCAAACCCCTTTCTATGGTGGGTTTGCCATTACCTACCCCCGTCCCAAAAAGTCAAAAGCTCCTCGAAGCTTTCAACATATTTCCCCTTCTCTAAAAAAAAGCAGGGGAAGCCACCAATATTTTTGAGTGCAATTGAGACTGACTCATGCGGGGTCTTATCATTCATGATTTCTTTGGCATTCAGCTTGCGATAAGTCCCTGATAAGCCCTGTCAAGTGACCCAGTCACGACATTGGCACTGATTTCAAAGTCAATGAGCTGGTTGTCTGGAAGAGTTCCAACTTATTTATTGTCTTATCTGGGCGTTAGATTGTGCTTGCCGCCATCAATGGGGAACAGGGCCCCGGTGGTAAAGCTAGCCTTGGAGCTGGCCAGAAATGCCACCGCCTCGGCCACCTCGTATACATCGCCGACCCGACCCATGGGATGTGAGGCAATGGCCCGCTCCACCATACCCTTGTACTCGTCACCCACAATGCCCACATTGCTGTGTATGTTGGTGACCACAAATCCGGGATTGACCGAATTGACGCGCACGCCCTTCGGTGCCAGCTCCAGTGCCGCAATCTTGGTGAACTGATCCAGGGCGGCCTTTGAGACGCTGTAGCTAAGGGCACCGGCAAACGGACGTATGCCCGCACAGCTGCTGACATTCACCACCGCACCCTGAGTCTTTAGCAGATGCGGTACGGCCGCCTTGGTTAGCACCACAACTCCACGTAGATTGGTATTAAGCACCGCATCGAACTCGTCCATATCCAGTGTTTCCAGTGGACCCTTGCCCAGGATGCCAGCATTGTTGACCAGCACATCAATGCGTCCAAATTTAGCCAAAGTCTGCTCTACAATTTTGTCCGCCTCCTTGGTCACATCGGCCACCACAATGTGTGCCTTAATGGAATGCTTCTTCTGTTGCTCCAGCGTCTGCTGTGTCAGCTTCAAATTCTCTAGGTTGCGTCCAACCAACACCAAATGGCCACCCTCACGGGCCACCACCTCGGCAATGGCTGCACCAATGCCACTGCTAGCTCCCGTAACTATCACCACCTTGTCGCTGAGACTCATGTTGTGTGACTGTTTCGACTTGGGGGCGATAAGAACCTGTTGCGGTTCTTCACTTTATCGGTGTTCTAGAATCGCATTAGCCTCGGCTCTCGCTCCCATTCACGTTGGCGTTTTGAAAGTCAGCTAAAAGTTTTTAATTAAAAGTTTGTGCGGCTTGTCTGATTTCAAACATTTGCGAAATCATGCTCCAAGCTGCCCGCCCGGCCTCAAGTTTAGCGTTAGTTGGTTAGTTAGTTAGTTGGAACGACGGGCCTCCCGCCCGAAAAAAAAACATACCACTCTCGGCCGCCTCCGTTGTCAGATAATTAACATTTCCATTTTGGTTTGCTCGTACACAGCTCGTATATCAGCGAAAAGATAATGAGCAACACAAGTTTGGCCAAGATATAGTAGTAGTACATATTCGGCTGGACCAGGAGCCAAGTGGTTTTTGTGGGAAAGATGAGTAAGACAAAAGGAGAGGAAAAGTTTTAGCTAGAAAAGATAAATGAGAAGCATTAAAATATATGAGCGTTGGGCATGCATTGGCCCTAGCGGCTGTTGGTGAACAAAGCGCAACTCTGGCTTACTTGGTCTCAAGTCAACAGAGCGATATAACCGCCAAGTTGCTGGCTAACGTGAGCGGTAACCACTTTCTACAGGGTAAATAGTGTCTATGTCTGACGGATGGACAGACGGAGATGGTCTCAAGTCAACAGAGCGATATAACCGCCAAGCTGTTGGCTAACGTGAGCGGCAAACAACTTTCTACAGGGTAAATAGTGTCTATGTCTGACGGATGGACAGACGGAGCTGCTGATCAAGCATATATATATATACTTTATATGCTCGGAAATGTTTGAATGAGAAATTGTAGAGTTGGTTGGATTTCATATAGCACATTTGACTCAAGCTAGCCGGCAATGGCTTAGACTCTAAGCCTTAGCAGTTAAGACCTATGGTTGAAAGGCCACACAAAACCTAGTTTAAAGTCCCAGTTGGGGGTATGTACTTTTATTTTATTTGTAAGCCAGAATTTTAGAACCAACAACAATTTATAATCGCAACTTTATAATCTGATGTCATAAATGAGTTTACCAAAGAAACAGGCTTCATGGTTTTCTGTTTCTGCTGCGCTGCCGCAACGAACTTTCTTTCGGTCTTAACCAATAGATGGCGCCAATGCTGGTTGAGGTGTTTTCAAAACTGACCAACAGATGGCGCCACAACAGTGACCATTGTGGCAGCCCTGGCCACCTCTGGTCACACCATTCATCGGGCACCATCCCTGACGCGATAGCAGAACGATAACACGCGCCATCCCTGGCGCTCAGTTTCTGGCTTGGCTTCGGCCACAGGTGGCGCTCGCCCGCATCGCTCCGTTCGACTTGACGATAATTGTTAGCTTATGTGACATTCAATAAAGTTAGTTGCACATTAAAACCTAGTAGCATTTGGCAACCCAGCAAGCTAGCGCTGCGGCCGCAAACTTTCTTTTGGTCATAACTTGAGTATAGTTCATCCGATGTTTATCATTCCTTCCGCAAATCTATAAATAATCTTGATTACTAAATATCTTTAGAAAGTACCAACCTTCTATCTCCAAAACTGTGGGAGATATAACGTTTTTTTTCAAATTTGTGAGGCGAAAAGGGGCGTGGCAAAACTTGAATATAAACTGAATCTAACTGCAAGTATAAGAAGTATATATCCCATACACTCCAAATAAAATTCAATCCATACGGGATCAAATCATTTTCAATCTGTAATGAAAACAACGTAATCCCGGATATTCTTGACCCGTTCCGAAAAAGGATTGGGTTGATCCGACTTGTTTGATCCTAAAAAGGATTACATTTATCCCGGGGTAAACTTAAAAAAGTTTGAATTAATTAACTAAAAAATCCGAGAACAATTCAATCCCAATCCAGTATCATTTTAAGCATGTTCGAGATGGTTTTCGAGCTCGATATGTAATATTGATTTGATGCCAGGAAAGATACCACTTTACTTACTTTCCTCCGCCATATTCCATAGGACATCCTTATACACTTCAAGATTAAAAACTTCTGAAAAACAAAGAAATATAAAAATTTATTCGGCTCAACTGGGATTCGAACCCACGACCATACCCACTGAACACGAATGGAATGGCATCTCATCGCTAACGACCATCGCCATCGTTTGTTGCCCCATGTCAAAAATGCTACTTAAACTTTGTCGCTCTCGTTCTCTTAAATATGAACATGTGATCTCAAAGGGGATTGAAGTCAGCACATTTGGAATGATACAAGTTCAAAAGGCTGGGGCCATTCCCAGAAAGCTTGAATTGTGTCGAATATCCTGTAAATCGAGATTGAATTTTCAAGCTCATGCCGGGCTTACTCCAAGTTTAAGAAGATTGAAAATATCCTGACGTTTTATTTTCTGTGTACATGTCAAACCTCTTTCTCAGTAACCTATACTCAAAACTCGCTATTCAGAACTTGATACTCGAAACTCAATACTTAGCACTCAATTTTCAGTATTCTATACTCAGTAACCGATACTTAAAACTCCATACTCAGTACTAAATGCTCAGAATTCGTTACTCAACTACAAGTGTACTGCATTTGTACTTGACATTTTTCACACTCAAATGTCTCCAACCATTGCAAAAAATGTATGCGGTGTTTAAAACACTCATGGCATATTTGTGCTTTGGCTATGAGTGCCCATATTACTCGCCGTCACTCGCGCGGCTCAATTTTGTTACTTGCACAAGCAGAGAGCGGGTGTGGATCAGAGAACGGCTTCGTTCAATTGCAAAGCGCTCACACTTTATTCAACTCCCGAATAAACATTCTTCGCGCTCTATTCATCAAACTTGCATACTCAACATGTTCGCAGCAGAGTTTTATTCGAACCAATTGTTGGCACTCTGATTATAATCATGTTCGACTTCATTCCAATCAGTTCGGCTGATTGTTCGTTTGGCTCAACGACGATTGTTTAGAGTGAGCGAAAATCACCTTGTATGAATAAACTCTTGCAAAGACGCATAGGCAGTGACAACGCTGCTGACAGCTATGAAAAAGAGAGAGATGGAAAGAGTGAAACTTCTTACTCTACGCGGTGGCCGGTTAACGCTGAACACATAAACGTTCGATTAAAAAACTCTAGCTGAACCGCTCGATGCAACTGCCGGTATGAGCTGAATATATTCAGCACTGAGTTCTGGTCGATGAATAAAAATGAACATACACGTTGGATCACTTAACGACGCTCGATGCGATTGCGTTGTGAGTTGAATATATTCAGCTCTGAGTTTTGTTGGTTGATTAAATGTGAGGAATGTGAGGAACGCTCTTTGTATTTGCCTCTCTCTCTCTCTTGAGATACCAATCGCCAACGTAACGAAGTTTACAGCAGAGCCGGCCAGCCCAATATATACTTAACAAGGTAGTCGCACTCGCTCTCTCACAGCTTCTTAAATAAGAAGCTAAACACAACAAAATTCGTCGACGGAGATGCGTTGCTCACGACTGTTGTTTAGAGACTGACATTTAAGAGGGAAGCAAAGAGAGCGAGTGCGGCTACCTAGTTAAGTATACCTTGGGCCAGCCATAGCTACCAGGAGCCGAAGTCAGTAGTGTTTTTACGCAAACGCGAGCCTAACTCATGATTGTGTGAATCGGTGATCACTGAATTGCAAGTAAAACGGCAGAGAGCTCTCTTGCTCACCAACACAAGCACACTTTTTTGTCCTCTCCATTTGGCCGGCACTGGTTTACAGTTGCTATTTCAAAAAATAGAGCGAGAGTAATAAAAGCTATGCAAATCAGCGTTGGTCAACGAAAGCGCGGCTAAAAAGTGTGCGAAAATAATGCGCCGTGAATTTGCCTCGACCTGACAGCATCAAACTGAAAGGTTTTTTGCTCTCTTCTCCTCAGCTTATATGTGTAAATAGCGAAATGTCTTTGCCCCCCCAGGGGGTACTGGTGACTGTACTTGTACGACAGACGAGCACACAAGACTGCCAATAACAGAACGAGTGTGTATTTGAATTGACTTCAAATGTTGGGTGTCTGTCACACCACATACGCTTTCAAAGCGAGTATTGATACAGTCAGAAAAACAGGCACTCTTGCAGATCTCTGCATTGCAAATATCGCCGATGGTACAATTTTATGGCACTCCGGTGGCCTTTCTGCTTACACTGCAAACTGATCTGCAAAGTTTGGTCGAAATATGTAACCTATGGAGCGAGCTTATTCAAGTGTATTAAAAGTTCGGCACAGACGAAGTTAGCTTTCCTTTCTCGTTTTATTATAAGTTTCTCCACCTGGAACAGATTCGATCCAGTGGTTCCTGAATTTACCAACTTACAAATATACTTATGGGGCTTTACCTCATTAAAGCCTTTTAGTGTTGCTATTTTCGGCTCGGTTTAGCATTTTGAAATATACATCGGATCGCTACGGGGTTCAGTTTACGAGCAAGAATTATCGGTATAGTTGGGTTCGGTTCGGTTCGTGTCGGAGCCGGTTTGCACCTATGGCTATGACCTCTTTTTTTTTAGAGCGAAGCTCTTTTACAGACGTTCGATTGGGTTACTGGGTCTTTGTGACAGATTCTTTTGGGAACGCTATTGTTTTTGCAAAGTCAGCCTCTTTTGCCATTTACTGTAGCAGCAGGTGGGTTGCATGTATACTGAATAGCGAGTACTTTGTATCGAGTTCTAAGTTTCGATAACTAAGTATCGAGTACTGAGTATCGGGTATCGAGCACTGGAAGTGTGTATATATACTTAGACAAGATTGTCCAAAAAATAGCGAAATTTCCCAAATTGTCATTTAAGCTTAGATTTTGAAAGATGGCAACATTTTTGTAAAAGCTAGACTATAATGTTGACGGGTAAATTGACGGGTCAGGATCAAGCGTTCAACTGGTTAATTATAATTCAATACAATCCACACAATTCAACAGCAATAACTCACAACATTATTGGCATAGCAATGGTACGTCTGGACAACGCTGTTTCGGAATTGACCACAATTCACTCATCAGCAGTATTGTTGCTGTCACACTTCAACCACTTGCAAATAGCGCCTTTATGTAAGCAAAGAGAAAGGCTTGAGCCAGCCAAAAATTCCTCTGTGAGACACAGCGCTGAGTGCTGCTAATTTTTGTTGTGAGTTGAGCTTTACTGTTGTGTTTAGCTTTTAGCTGTTGCTTTCATAGTTTAATTTAATATATTTCGTTTTACCCATTTGACTTTGTCAAATTATGTGTTTAGAGTTTGATTCAAATATGTTTTCATTATACTTCGAGTATGGGGAAAACTAAAATAATATATATGAAAACTATTTCACTTTAATATTTGCATTGCACATTGCAAATGTACAACGAAAAACTTTGATACGCAACATGTTTTGCATAAAATAAATAAATATGAATCAACATAGAATTAAGCATGACAAACTTTAAATTAACTGGTTTACATATTCATATTGAAGCACTTTCTTTTTTTTTTTTTTTGCTATGCAAAAGGGATCATTTTACAATTGCAAACCAAGTAAGAGTTGGTTTGCGGTTTAATCATTTGCAAATTAAAACCACACCTTTGCTTAAATCCAATTCTGACTTGTCCAAATTGAAGCACCATCGTTTCGTTTTGGTAGGAAATGGCTTCCAAGGGTTTCTAAGCCAACACTTCAACATATATCACAACAAGCTCAAAATTTATTGGTAATGTCAAGCTGATGTTATGAAATACGAGCAAAGCTGTTCATACCAATTTCTAACTACTCTACCCCATTTTGACCTTAATGTTTCTGACAAAGTGTTTCTGTTCATCGAAGCACCCCTATTAATATCTATCATTTTGTTGCATGCCACTGCCACCCACCAGCACCACCCACCGTTCACACCACCCACCCCTATTACCTTTATCAATCTTTATGTTCGAGAGCTCTCCATATCAATTTGCTTTTGTGCGTTTAGCCCATGCAGAATTGCATACAACCAACCATGGGTGTGTATGTGCGTACGAGGGCTGCTAATTATATTATATATGGAGATTATGCAAGCAGAAATGGTAGAGAAACTTCTACCAAAAAGTTCTGAGAAAGTTTTGGGCTAAAAATTGACAAACTTTTTAAGGGGTTTCATATTCCATTTTCCTCTGAAAATAAAACAAAGTAATATATACAAACATTTTTAACATGGAGCAAAAGAAGTACATTTAAAACATATTTGGTGGCACTTTCTTACGAAAATATTGAAAGTTAAACTGGGAGACACCGCACAAAAGAAAGTTTCAAAGAAAACTAATGAAAGATTCATCTAAGCTCAAGTTTTATGACTAATAAACGCAATTGAACGAAGGGTTAAAAAAAGGAAATTCAAACTTTTGACAAAGCTTCAAGCAAAATGGGCTAACTTAGGTCTAAACAATACCACAATTGTGATCAAAGAAATTAACAAATACTTCGCTCAAGCACTAGGCTGTTCAATTTAGAAGAAGGGTTCGACATTATGGTAAGATCGGTCTCGTTCACCGACTTCATCAACCAAGTTTTGAGAAAAACCTTTTAATGCGAAGCTCCACGAAAGATCTCAACGAGAGGCATTACGAAAGACCTCAACGATAAGCACCACGAAAGTCCTCAACGAGAGGCACCACGAAAGTCCTCAACGAGAAGCACCACGAAAGTACTCAACAAGAGGCACCACGAAAGTCCTTAAAGAGAGGCATCACCAAGAGACCTCTGCGAGAGGCATCTTCAAGAGACCTCTGCGAGAGGCATCTTCAAGAGACCTCTGCGAGAGGCACCACCAAAGTCCTCAAAGAGAGGCACTACGAAAGATCTCAACGAGTGGCATTACAAAAGTCCTGAACGAGGGGCACCAGGAAAGTTCTCAAAGAGAGGCATCACCAAGAGACCTCTGCGAGAGGCATTATCAAGAGACCTCTGCGAGAGGCACCACCAAAGACCTCAACGAGAGGCACCACGAAAGACCTCAACGAGAGGCATTAAGGAAGATCTCAAACAGAGGCACCACGAAAGTTCTCAACAAGAGGCACCATGTAAGTCCTCAACGAGAGGCACCACGAAAGTCCTCAACGAGAGTCACCACGTAAGTCCTCAACGAGAGGCACAACGAAGGTACTCAACAAGAGGCACCACGAAAGTCCTCAACAAGAGGCACCACGAAAGTCCTCAACGAGATGCACCATGAAAGTCCTCAACAAGAGGCACCACGAAAGTCCTCAACGAAAGGCACCACATAAGTACTCAACAAGAGGCACTACGAAAGTGCTCAACAAGAGGCACCACGTAAGTCCTCAACGAGAGGCACCATGAAAGTCCTCAACAAGAGGCACCACGAAAGTCCTCAACGAAAGGCACCACATAAGTACTCAACAAGAGGCACTACGAAAGTCCTCAACAAGAGGCACCACGAAAGTCCTCAACGAGATGCACCATGAAAGTCCTCAACAAGAGGTACCACGAAAGTCATCAACGAAAGGCACCACATAAGTGCTCAACAAGAGGCATTACGAAAGTACTCAACAAGAGGCACCACGAAAGTCCTCAACGAAAGGCACCACATAAGTACTCAACAAGAGGCACCACGAAAGTCCTCAACAAGAGGCACCACGAAAGTCCTCAACGAGATGCACCATGAAAGTCCTCAACAAGAGGCACCACGAAAGTCCTCAACGAAAGGCACCACATAAGTACTCATCAAGAGGCACTACGAAAGTGCTCAACAAGAGGCACCACGTAAGTCCTCAACGAGAGGCACCATGAAAGTCCTCAACAAGAGGCACCACGAAAGTCCTCAACGAAAGGCACCACATAAGTACTCAACAAGAGGCACTACGAAAGTCCTCAACAAGAGGCACCACGAAAGTCCTCAATGAGAGGCACCATGAAAGTCCTCAATGAGAGGCACCAGGAAAGTCCTCATCGAGAGGCACCATGAAAGTTCTCAACGAGAGACACCATGAAAGTCCTCAACGAGAGGCACCACGAAAGTCCTCAACGAGAGGCACCATGAAAGTCCTCAATGAGAGGCACCACAAAAGTCCTCATCGAGAGGCACCATGAAAGTCCTCAACGAGAGACACCACGAAAATCCTCAACGAAAGGCACCACATAAGTGCTCAACAAGAGGCACCGCGAAAGTCCTGGACGACAGGCACCACGAAAGACCTCAACGAGAGGCATTACGAAAATCCTCAACGAGAGGCATTACGAAAAACTTCAACGAGAGGGATCACGAAAGTCCTCAACGAGATGCACCATGAAAGTCCTTAACAAGAGGCACCACATAAGTCCTCAACGAGAGGCACCAGGAAAGCTTTCAACACGAGGCACCACGAAAGCCCTCAATACGAGGCACCAGAAAAGCTTTCAATACGAGGCAACCTTAACCAGCTCGAAGCAACGACCGCAACCGAGGTAACCATTGACGCAACAACGTAAATCTATACTCGGTGCACATGCTCAGAACAACGGATTCATCAGTTTCTACACTCAACGGAAACAGGTAGTCAATTACGCTACCAACAAAATATATTGAAACTCATTCATAGTCAGAAAATTGCCATAAATCGATAATAGTCTGACATTAGAGGCCACTTTTAGAAACTTTCTGCTATGCTTACATTGCGCTTTTTTGTTTTTAAAGATGCACTAATATGTGCGCAGAAATTTCATATCGAAATTGGGCATACTTCAACTTTGGAAGGAAGTAAAGCATAAGTCAAAATTGCAGCAGAATTTTAGAACTAAAATCGTTCTCCATTTGGTTATATAGGCGAGGCGAGTAAGCTCTAAGAAAAAATAGAGAATTTCACTATTGGATCAAAAGTGTTCGTTCTCCAAAGTACGGTAAGTACTCGAAATATTCAACATTGAATGAATTGACGGTTGACTGCTCTCAATAACGCATTGCGCTCTCCTGTCAGTAGTTTCTGCACACACCCCTCTCCCATGAAAAATGAAATTGTGAGAGCGTGTTCAACGCTATTCTCTCAAAGTTTACTCCGATACTTCTCCTCCCTCCCCTTGCTTATAAAAACCAAAAATTCAAAAACGACTTTGATCAAGAGCGTTCTACTCTTTTCTAAGTGTAGAGTATTAACTGTACGAAGAGAGTTCAGTCTTCCAAAATCTTGAATCAAAACTTCATACTTGAATAAAGAAATTCGCTTTTGGAATAAGAATTTTCTTTAAACTCGAAAACTATTTTCATTTTTTCTTTGAGTTTTGGCCAGCTCATACAAAATTTGGAACTTACGGCAACTAAATTTGTGCCAATTGTGCCATTCAAAGTATTGACATAGCAACCCTCGTATGTTGTATATCCAAACATGATTAGCTTCCTATGTCATTATCAAGCCATTCTCTCTACACTTTTGCTGCTGCTGTCGTTGTCGTCGTTAACTTCTGTGCTGTTTTTTTTTTTCGTTCTGAATGTATTTCCTTCTTTCCAACTCCCTTCTCTGCCAAGTATTTTGTTTCTTGGGTTTGAGTCCTTCTGTGTTATGCAGATGCAACTTGCTGTTGGTACAGCCCAACCGGGAGTAAACGGGTGGAATTGATAAGTGCAATTACAGAGTGTCAGCAGTGCAGTTTATGGAAATTGATGAAAGTGGAAGGATTCTTGTAAATGACAAGCAGACAAAATTGCATACAAATTGCTTAATTCTACAAAAAAGGTTCAGTTTATAATAAATTAACAGGCAAAACTTCGAATATAATATGTATATACAAGAGTGGATGGGGGGTGAGGGTTGGTGAGGATTTACTTCAGAGCCGCCTTGTTCTTCAAAGGTAAGAAGGCTGCCATGAGGCAACCAGCTGCAACATAAAAGAGATTTTTTTAGTTAGGGATTAGGCAAAGTTGCCAAGTTACCTACACAACATAAACAGGCTGATCATGAAGAAGGGTGGTATACAGCCAAGACCCATGAGGGCGGGAAAGAAGATGTTACCCAAAAGTGAGCCCATGCGACCGAACATCATTTCCAGTGAGACAATCATGGTGCTAGAAGGGATTGATGTAAGATTAGGTATATAATTATAAATAATGAATAGGAAATAATATCACCAAAAGTACCTACCGTAGGGGCGTGGGAAACAAATTGACCGATGCACTTATCACCGATGTTGCCGCAATGCTGCCCATGGTGACAAAAGTGGCAGCTAGGGCCACTGTAGAGGTGGACGAACTGGACCAGTACATGCCAATTGCACAGCAACTGGCTCCAAATAGACACAGTGTCAAAATCCGTTTCACTCCCACCAAATTGACCAAAAAACCAGCCAGCATATAGGATACCAGACCAGCTGCAGCCACAATAAGATTATTCGTATAGCTGGCTGCACTCACATTAACCGTACACTCCGGAATTGTAGTCAGAGCCAAATCTGTTATATTCGATGGTTGTTCCTGGTATTGAGTGCGATTTATGCTATACTCCAGTATATTGCATATACTAGTCTCTGTATGCTCATTTGCAATCAGCTGTTCGTATTCCGTGATCGAGGCAAATAGCTGAGGTAACCACAGGCGCATGGTGTTCTGACTAAGCATAGAAAGAGAGAGAGAGGGAGATTTTTCTAAAGTTACGCTTAGAACTTATAATTATGAGTAATTTTCCAAAGAAAACGAGCATTTGGCGAAAGTTATGCGATAGTTTTGGTACTTTTTTCTCTATGACTCACCCCAATAGTGCACAAAAGTTCAGCAAATACACCCGCAGCGAGAGACCCAAATATGGTTTGGTGAATAATGGACGTAACTGCGTGAATCCCGAGCGTAACGAACTTTTTGGCTTAGCGGCCAATTCCGCATCGATCACTGGCAACGGCAATTTATCTTCATCTTTGTCAGTCTGTTGTTTTGTCACTTTCTCTGGTACCTCATTGGCCAGCACTTTGATCTACAGCTTAGCTATGAGGATTCTACACTCTTTGAATGGATCTTGGCTTTTACTTACGGGAAAGGCATCTCGGGGTTTACGTGTATTTAGGGCATACATAAATTGAAAGGCCTCCAGAGCCTCCTGATTGCGACCCTTGGACATTAA
The DNA here is from genome assembly GCA_037044535.1 of Lordiphosa magnipectinata. Lineage (NCBI taxonomy): Eukaryota > Metazoa > Arthropoda > Insecta > Diptera > Drosophilidae > Lordiphosa > Lordiphosa magnipectinata. Next base: position 102,470 of record JBAMBO010001221.1, read on the forward strand.
AAACTTGGGACTCTCCGGAAAGAAGGGAAATAGCACAAAGGTCAAGATACTAGGTGCGGCGGTAATGGCCACAAACACTTGCCAGGAGTGCACTGGAAGATAGGTTAAGAGTAAATTGTAATTCGAAAGGAAGTTAGAATGTAATGCAGTTGGGTCTAGTTGTCTTTTTTTTGGTATAAAATCACTATTTTAACATAGTTTTACTTTAATTTAGGATTTTTCCTTGCTTTGGGCGGGAGGTGGGCTGTCATGAAACCAGCAAAAACTGGTAACTTTATTAAAACACATGTACCTAAGTCTCAACTCTTTAATTTTAAGCAGATGACCTTTAATTTAACGTTTTTTCTAGCTTTGGGCGGGAGGTGGGCTGAAAAAAAACCAACAAAAACTAGTTACTTTACCTAAACAGATGTTGCTAACTTCCAACGCTTTCTTTTTAAGCAGATAACCTTTAATTTAGGGATTTTCCAAGCTTTGGGCGGGAGGTGGGCTGTCATAAAACCAGCAAAAACTGGCAACTTTACTAAAACACATGTTGCTAACTCCCAACTCTTTAATTTAAAGCAGATGACCTTTAATTTAACGTTTTTTCTAGCTTTGGGCGGGAGGTGGGCTGTCAAAAAACCAACAAAAACTAGTTACTTTACCTAAACAGATGTTGCTAACTTCCAACGCTTTCTTTTTAAGCAGATAACCTTTAATTTAGGGATTTTCCTAGCTTTGGGCGGGAGGTGGGCTGTCATAGAACCAGCAAAAACTGGTAACTTTACTAAAACACATGTTGCTAACTCCCAACTTTTTAATTTTAAGCAGATGACCTATAATTTTACGTTTTTCCTAGCCTTGGGCGGGAGGTGGGCTGTCAACAAACCAACAAAAACTAGTTACTTTACCTAAACAGATGTTGCTAACTCCCAACGCATACACTTTAAGCAGATAGCCTTTAATTTGTGATTTTTCCTAGCTTTGGGCTGTAGGTGGGCTGTCAAAAACTAGCCAAAACTAGTTTCACTTACTGAAAAGAGGTTAACTACTGCTTACAGCTACAATCGTTGTCACTTCAAGCTGATAACCTTTAATTAAGGGTTTTTCCTAGCTTTGGGCGGTAGGTGGGCTGTCAAAAAACTAGCCAAAACTAGTTTCACTTACTGGAAAAGAGGTTACCTACTGCTTACAACTACAATCGTTGTCACTTCAAGCTGATAACCTTTAATTAAGGATTTTTTCTAGCTTTGGGCAGTAGGTGGGCTGTCAAAAAACTAGCCAAGACTAGTTTCACTTACTGAAAAAGAGGTTACCAATTGCTTACAACTACAATCGTTGTCACTTCAAGCTGATAACCTTTAATTAAGGGTTTTTTCTAGCTTTGGGCGGTAGGTGGGCTGTCAAAAAAATTGCGAAAACTAGTTTCACTTACTGAAAAAGAAGTTACCTTCTGTCTACAACTTCAATCGTTGTCACTTCAAGCTGATAACCTACCCTCACTGCACTTGACTTCCATTGCATTTTTTATCTCTCACACTTACTTGATAGTCCCCATATAACGATATCCCATTTCTGGGGCAGTATCAACATGGCCAGGCAGGGTAGTGTTAGTGTGGCTATGGAGAACATTATGCCCACAATCATCATAATACGTTGTCGATGCTGACGTCCATGTAGTTCGGTTAGATAACTCATCAATACCGCAAATGGTCCGCTCATGCTGTCAAATCAAGGATTATGCATCTCCACTCATTTTCTTTAGTGCCTCATTTACTTACCAGAATCCACCCAGATATTTGAATACCATCAGCTGTATAACATTTTGACTAAGGGCTCCACCTATTACACAAATGGCATCCGCCACATAACCAAAGATCAGCGACTTCCGGCGCCCTTTGGTATCGGCCACATAGCCCCATAATATGGCCGAACTAATCATACCCGCATATGTGATGGCATTCAATATACCCTTGTCGAGTAGGCTCAATTTCAAATCACACTCGGCACTGGGCAGGATGTAGGACATTGTTGAAGTCTCGTACACGGTGCCCATGGCAGCTGGTATGGCGCTCAGCAGTAGAAGTATATTGAACATGCCAAAGCCAGCTGCATCGATGGCCGTCTCAAAATCCGCTGGCTCTGGGTTAGTGGCCGTGTCAACCATTCCCCCATTGATGGTGGTGGTGGTGGTGGTGGTGGTGGATAACTTTTTGGAGGGCTCGTCTGACGGAGTCTGGAGTGGAATCTCCTTCAGTTGTTGGCTCATTGTGGAATGAAATTCGTTCGCTAACTGAACTGTTGCAACGCATATGCGCCATATCTTGTAGGCGCTGCTAGCACCTTAAATCTGTCCAAATCCAAGTGGGGAAAAAATTAGTTGTTGATTTTAAAAAATAATAAAAAGTGTTGACGGCTCGACAGATGGGTTACCCTAGAGCATAGAAGTTTTTAGAAGAGTTCGTTGTGAAGGCTTGAGGCTTCTCAGAAAACAATTGGTGCCGCATTTTCTTACACATTTGTTTGTTGTTCGCATTTACTTACAATATTTAAAAAAAACAAGGATAATGATGAAATTCAGGGTCTCCCAAAATCAATGGGTGCCGTATTTTCTTACGCACTTTGTGAATTTTCTGTTGTGTAGTTTTCTTTACTGGGCCATTTCGGATATTTTATGTGAGTTTTTTTACCTTACTTGCGGGTTTTCTTTGGCCGGTTTGGTTCATCCACAATAAAAAGACATTTTTTTATTGGAATTTTCCTCCTTCTGAGAGTCTGGATTTATTGATTTTTTTCTTCATTAAAAACAATACAAAAACAAGGGAGAAAGTGAGCGACTTCAGCGACACTTCCAGAAGAGTCGCGGAACAGTCTTCTGGACGTGTCGCAGGAGAACCTTTTTAAAGAGTCGCAAAAAAGTCTCCCAGAAGGACTCAATTGAAAGAGTCGCAATAGAGTCTCCCAGGAGGGTCGCCAAAGACTCAATTGAAAGTTTCGCAACACAGTCGCTTAGAAGAGTCACCTAACTATTACGTTTTTATATAAAAATATATAATATAATATAAAATTATATAAAACTCCTAGTCCCTGAAAGTTCTTCATTCCCTCTTTTTCGAGATAAGCTGACTGGGAGATTGAATCTTTCCCGCGACTTCCAGAAGATAGATAGATGATTGAATCTTCAAGAAATCTTCCCCGCAACTCCCAGAGCACGCTCTTCTGCGATCGGTGACTAAACAATCTTCTGGGAGTCGTGAGGAAGATTGCTAGAAGATTAAATCTTCCGATAATCTTCCCCGCGACTCTTAGAAGACTCTTTTTGGCGCTTGGCGATTAAACAATGGCTCAATTGTTTGCTGGGCCTGGTCTAGTACAGACCCGGCCAGACATAGCTAACACGAGCCGAAGTCTGTCGTGATTTTTCACAAACCTGAGCCGAACTCCTGATTGTGTGCATCGGTGAACATTGAATTGCAAGTAAAACGGCTGTAGTCTGGAGAGAGAGCTGTCTTGCTCACCAACACAAGCACACTTTTTTGTCCTCTCCATTTGGCCGGCAGTGGTCTGCTGAGTGCTGAGTGTCCAGTTGTTGCCAGATGTTGAGATATTGCTGTTGTCATTTTTTTGTTTTTCGCGTCTCCTTTGTGCTCTCCTATTCTTGTTGCTAGGGCGCGTTTTGTTGTGCCTACATATACTCCGCTGCAAGTTTCTCCTTCCTTTCCTTTGCATGCTATCTCGTACACAACGTGTTGTTGTTGTTGTTCCTTTTCCATTTTGTCTTTTGTGTTTGTAAACAGTTTTCTAGTGTTTGTGTGCGCTTTATATGCGTACGTTATGTTTGAATGTTCCTTTGGTATAAATTTTAGTTATTGTCGCTTTATTAGTAAGTTTGTCTATGTAGGGTACGCTTACACTGCTCGCCACTTGAATAGGACACCTCTAATGTCGATTTTCTATAGTTAATTGCTGCTAAACCAAGCCATCTAGGAAAATAATTTTTGTTTTCTTATAAAGTTTATTTAAATGTAGTAATTAGACGAAAATTACAAAATTATTCAAAAGTTGTAAGTATACAAAAAACATTGTTAACCAATAAGTAACAAATTTTGGAGTCTTCATTTTGCACCACTTGAATAGGACACTTTATCTAAAAACCCATTTAAGAATATTTCAATCCTTTTCAAATAACAATATCACTTAAATAAGAAATAACTAACATGTTTTTAAACCAAAAAAAGTTTTTAATAGTGTGTTGAGCCTCCTTTTTTCTCCAAAACCTCACACATTCGGTCTGGAAGGGATGCATACAATTTTCCCAAATAATTCAACGATATTCCCGAGCCCCATGCTAATTTGATAGCTGCAATTAGTTCGGGAACGCTCGAATATTGCTGACCTGATCCATATACTTCACGTGTTAGCCATCCCCACACATTCTCAATGATATTCAAGTCCGGTGAATAGGGTGGCCAGTTTAATAACTCCACGTTTTGGCTCGCTATATACGATTTAACATTCCGGCATATGTTGATAAATCCATTTTAGATTTGCAAAAAGAGTTTGGAAGTGTGGAAAGGCCTCTTTCAACATACACATTATAACACAATGCATTCATGGTGGTTGGAATACATTTAAGCTCACAGGTGCCATAATAGGAAATGGCCCCCATACCATAATACCTCCAGCATCCAGCACTGCTGTGCAACTTATCAAATGGGTGTGGTTCTTTTCGAAGATCATGAAAATAGTAGCTGTAGCCATCGGGGCCCTCCAAATTAAACTTTTTTTTCGTCCGAAAAGACAACACGTTGCCACTCCGAAGTCCAGGTGACATGTGCGCGCGCGAAATCAAGGCGTTGTAACTTCCGAGTCGGGTTAAGAGGTGGCTTCTTCTTGATTTTTAGTCTCTTCAGGTGTGTAGCATTATTAATAACACGACGCATGGTTATCAAACTTGCTTTAACGTTGCATTTTTCCCTTATCTTGGCCAAAGAGTCGTGCGAATTGGAATCTTCTCTTAATATAAGTCGCTTGTCCGCGATGGTAAGCACACTGTGGGTGCGGCCCTTCATGTTTTTACTATAATTAGCCTTATTATTTAACAAATTTGTTATGGCGTGACGGCTCCTGTCGATTTTTTTTGCTATTTTGGCAATAGAAAGGCCAGAATCCTTGTAAGCTTGGATTTTTCCTTTCGCCGACTCAGATAATGAAGTGCCACGCCCCATTTTAATTTTTTTTAATTTTATATACACTTCAATTAAAGCAAAAAGTTTAAGTAAACCAAAATTTGTGTGCACGTGTCAACGATACCGACCAAATAAAATGCATGTTCTATTCAAGTGGCGCAAAAATTCCATTGAATTTTTGCGAATGCTCACATAAAGTGCAATCAACTTTATAACGGTTCTATTCCAAAACTTGGAATATACCAGAAAGAGCGAAGAATGCTTGCACAAAGACAATATGCAAAAAATACCGTTATTCTACCATTTCGTTTTCGAGTTACGAGCAGTTTTAAAGAGAGCATACAGGGTGTCCTATTCAAGTGGCGAGCAGTGTATATTGGGCCTATATATTTCATTACTTAAAATATATGCTTTGTTAATGATATTTTGCGCTGTATTTATCTTCTGGTTCCTTGGTTGATGTGAGTGGAAATTAATGATTCTCCCTGATGCGATGTCTTTTGTGTACCATTTGAATTTAATTTTTCCCTGTTCTTTCTTTATCTCAGTGTCTAAGTAAGCTATTTTGTCATGTTGTTCCACTTCTAAAGTAAATTGTAGCGTATGATGTTGTAAACAAACAACATTGTAGTGTAGTGTATTTAATATTATAATTGCATCCTTTTCTTTTATTATGCAAAAAATGTCATCGACATATTTTGCTATGTCTTTTATGTGAACGTTTTGTTTCCCTAGGTCTTCAATTGCGTTATCCAGTATCTTGTCTAGTACCACATTCGCTATTTTTGGTGACACCGGGTTCCCCATGGGCATGCCAAATATTTGGTTGTATATTGTAGAGTCATGAATTAGATAATTGTTGTCTATTAGAATGAAGTCCAAAATTTCTCTAAATTTATTTTTTGGTATTTCTGTGTGTGTTGAGATTTCCCTCAATTTTTCCATAATATTCTGAATTGCCAGGTGTATTGGGATATTTGTAAACAATGATACAACATCAAAAGATACTAGGATTTTCATCCTCTTCGATGTGTATATCCTTAATTCTGTTTTTGAACTGTAGTGAATTTAGTATGTTGTATGTTTCTGATATTATGTTTTTGATCAGGTTTCCTACATGTTTTGCCAGTTGGTAGCATGGTACATTTGTCGATGAAGCAATAGGTCTCAGTGGAGTGCCTTCTTTGTGTATTTTTGGTAGTCCGTATATTCTAGGTGCGTATCCTCCTGAGCAGTAGAGTTTGTATTTTAGTCGTGTATCAATGTGATTCTGTTTGTAGAGTGTGTTGTCTATTACGTTGTTCTTTTTGATCAGTTGTGATGTCGGGTCCTTTCGCATAGTTTTGTATGTTGATTTGTCACTTAGAAGTGTTCTCATTTTATTCATGTGTTTCTTCGCCTTTACTCTTCGATATTTTGGAAAACATAATGCTAAATATAGAAATTATCATGGCTTAGAGTCTCTTAAAAGCAATGGGTGCTGCATTTTCTCACAAATTTGGTTGATTTTGTTGCTTTACAATGTATTGTGCAACTAAATTGAAGGTGAATTAGAAAATAATGATAAATAAAGAAATTATTAAGACTTAGGGTCTCTAAAAAGCAATGGGTGCTGCATTTTCTCACACATTTTGGTGATTTTGTTATTCCTTTACTTCCTTACTCTTTAAAACATTAAAATCCTTTAATTGAAGAAATTGTTAAAGCTCAGCGCCTCTAAAAAAGAAATGGCTACCCCATCTTCTCACACATTTCCTTATTTTTGTCCGTATTTCCTTCAATACAAACTGATATACCCCATTTACCATTTGGTATCAGATATAAAAACAATTAAATGTCGTTTACTCAACGTCCCCTGTTTGTGCCGTGTTTATAGACCTATGAGGAGGATGATGATGATGCTGCTGCTGCTGCTGCTGATGGCTGTTGTTGTTGATAATGGGGGGCCCCCATCGTATATGATCACTCCATTGGCGACTGGCCACACGAATGGGCGGCTGGCAGTGGTTTTATGGCCGCCGTGATACGGATTTTGAATCTGATGACGACATGTTAGCGCCTGGCGTTGATTTATTAAACGCCAGTCCAGTTCCCCGGCCTGGCAACGAACTCATCATGAGTTGGTTCTGCCGGATTTGGGGGGGCCACGATTACTCACCCATTCGCACATGGGCAGAGTGAGTTTCGAGCAATGAAACGATTAGGAAATTCAATAAAGAAAAAAGTGAACAATGATGAGCTGAACGAGTACGGCCCAAGTTATTTCAAATAAAAATACAAAATAAAAGAAAGAAAATTCAAAATAAGCTGAACAAATTGTCCCCGTACAAGCTCCACAATCAGTTGCCAAGGCCAAAGGCAAAGGCCACTAAGCCAATCGGAAATTTTTCCACCTCAGAATTTGTTTAATTTCATCAGACTTATCTAACTCAAACAAACTGAAACGCGGTCGTATCCCCCAAGTTTTCATCACCTAAACAAAAACAGTCGAAGAGACAGTGGGGGAGGGGGAGGTGTTAGGGGTGGCAGGTAACAGCTTTGCATTTTGGACAGCGTCACAACTTGGCAACAAATTGGACTTTTGTTTGTGTTTGTTAAAAGGCTTAATTTGTTGTACTTTTGGTCTAGTAGGGCAAACATTATGAGAGAGTGAGTGCAAGGGTCGGGGGGGAGGATGGGTTGGATGACAGCACTAAAGTGCTGCAAATAACTTGATGCCACCACGACCGAAGCAGTTGAGGTGTGTCTGCCTAAATCAAGCTCAAACAATTTCAACTATTTGAATTGCCGAGCCAAAGCAGCAGCGTTCGAGTGTCACAGAAAACACCCAAGGAAAAATGTGTGTACAAGTGTGGCTAGGCGTCTAGGTTTATGAGTAAGTGAACAAAGAAAGAGTTGCTTTGCTAAGTATTAGACAATATTTCGTATATTAAGCTGAATCCGGTACAAGGCAGAGTACGAGACTAAGAAAACGTTACTGAACAATTGAGTAAGTGACAGCAGGACAGCAAATGAACATCCGAGCAAGTGAACAATTGAGCTATTTTTCCCAAATTTTGTACTGCCTTTGCATCTAATGGCCACAAACACTTGCCAGGAGTGCACTGTAAGGACGCGAGCGCACATGCGACTGAAAGATGAACTAACGGCAGAACTTAAGGCTGATCTTGACAAATAACCACACTCCGTGTTTGCAGCACTGGCTTAATCTCCAGAATGCAGTTATAAGCTCAGCTTTGCGGAATCAATCAAGCATATTTGTTTATTTCGGCTTGCTGATGTACTAAAATATCATGGTCAGCCGTCAGTTCATCTATCAGCTGCATGTGTGCGCGCGGCCTAAGGGAAGAAGGCAGTTTAGAAGTAAATTTTAGTTCCAAATCAAGTTAGAGTGCAATGCAGCTGGGTAGTTACTTTTTCTGGTAATTATTTAGGGTTTTTCCTTGCTTTGGGCGGAAGGTGGGCTGTCAAAAAACCCGCAAATCCTAGTTACTTTACTAAAACACATGTTGCTCACTTCCAACGCTTTCACTACCAGCTGATAACCTTTAATTTAGGGTGTTTTTTTTAGCTTTGGGCGGGAGGTGGGCTGTCAAGAAACCAGTAAAATCGAGTTACTTTACTAAAATAGATGTGGCTAACTCCCTAAGCTTACACTTTAAGCAGATGACCTTTAATTTAGGTTGTTTTTTAGCTTTGGGCGGGAGGTGGACTGTCGAGAAACTAGCCAAAAATGGCTTTTTTTTACTTAAAAAAGCTATTGCCTACTGTTAACAACTCTAATTAAGTAATTTTGTGATTTTCCTAGATTTGGGCGGGAAGTGGGCTGTCAAAAAATCAGCAAAAAATCTCAAAAGATGTTGCCTTCTGCTTACAAGTCCAATCCTTATCACTTCAAACTGATAATCATTCATTTTGGGGTATTTCCTAGCTTTGGGCGGGAGGTGGACTGTCGAGATATTAGCCAAAAATCGCTTGTTTTTACTTAAAAAAGCTGTTGCCTTCTGTTTACAACTCTAACTAAGTAATTTTGTGATTTTCTTAGATGTGGGCGGGAAGTGGGCTGTTAAAAAATCAGCAAAAAATCCCAAAAGATGTTGGCTTCTGCTTACAAGTCCAACCCTTATCAATTCAAACTGATAATCATTCATTTTGGGGTATTTCCTAGCTTTGGGCGGGAGGTGGACTGTCGAGAAACTAGCCAAAAATCGCTTTTTTTTACTTAAAAAAGCTGTTGCCTTCTGTTTACAACTCTAACTAAGTAATTTTGGGATTTCCTAGATTTGGGCGGGAAGTGGGCTGTCAAAAAACCAGCAAAAAATCCCAAAAAATGTTGCCTTCTGCTTACAAGTCCAACCCTTAACACTTCAAACTGATAATCATTCATTTTGGTGTTTTTCTTAGATTTGGGCGGGAGGTGGGCTGTCAAAAAACCTACAAAAGATGTTGTTTTCTATTCACAAGTCATATAGCTAGCACTTTAAGCTGATAACAATTTAATTTAGGGTGTTTCCCAGCATTGGGCGGTAGATGGACTGTCAGAAAACCAGCAAAAATTTGTTTTATACTCTGAAAAAGATGTTTCTTTCTGTTTACAACTCCAATTGTTATCACTTCAAGTTGATAACCATTAATTTAGGGGTTTTCCTAACTTTGGGCGGGAGTTGGGCTGTCAATTAATCAGCAAAAAATCGTATTTTTAAACTGCAAAAGATGTTTACACAATTTTTTGTACCATTAATAACCTTCTTTTTCGGTAGATCCGCACACAAGTGACAAGACTCTATCAACATGCAGTTGTTCGTCCTTGGTTTGGAAACGATTAAGGCTTTGGAGGTGTCCCAGGATGCCACCATCGCTGGCGTCAAAAATCAAATTGCCTGAACTGTGCGGGTGCCACTCTGACCAATGAGACGCCCATGACCTCGCTCAGCTGATTCAAGTTGGATATCACCATACCCATGCTTGGTGGTAAAGTGCACGGTTCCTTGGCGCGTGCCGGTAAGGTATAGGGCCAGACACCCAAGGTTGAGAAGCAGGAAAAGAAGTCGTGCCAAGCGCAGGATCCAGTACAATCGTCGCTTCTTCAACATTGTCCAAGGCTTTGGTCGTCGTCGTGGTCCCAATGCCAACTTAGGTATGAACTAGTCGTTGCCTTTTTTTTTGATTTGCCAAATGATGTTCATAAAGTAATTTCCCCAAAAGCGTTTAATATGCAAAATATCGACCGAGCAAATGATGATATGGCTTTGAACCACTTTTTCAAACCGGTCTGGAACCAAAAAAGTATTAAACTTCCAGGTTGGTATAGCCCAGACATCAAAGAACATCTTTTGAGTTCAAATAATTTCTGATTTGTGGCTTTAAACCACTTTTTCTTGATGGTTAAGAACCGGAATAGCAGCTAAACGGACTGCGTGGTGCCTCTCGTTGAGTACTTTACTGGCTTTCGAGAGGCTCGTTGAGTACTTTAGTGTGCCTCGCGTTGAGGGCTTCGTACTGAGTTCGAGAACTTTAATGCTCTCTCTAATTTACTAAACATAATTTCTATGCCTCTGAACGCATTTTGAAATTTTTCAAACTGTCTTGAGAGAAAGAGAGCAAAACTTATGATAAACTGATGGTGCAAGGGCGTTGGTATGCGGTAAATGCGCCGATAGTTTTAAAGAATTTTTGTAAATTTTTGGATTCAATTCTTTGACAGCAGCTCAAAATGGACAATGCCTTTTCTACTCCAACTTTCTATGTAGTTTCATGTGGCTCATCTCTTTTGCTTCATGATCGTTTTGGCAATTTCCTTGAAATCAAAATGTACCCAAAATATCTATATTGCTGACATATCCTAAGCAGAGGGAACCTGTGCAGAAAACGAGTTGCTGTCAACCTTAAACGAGAACGAAATATTTTTAAATTTTATAAGGACAAATGATGTCAATGTTCTTGAAATGAAGTAAGTTCAACTTGATGGGAGAAAAATTCTACTTGAAGTGAGAACATTGTACTGCAAATGAGAAACACCGTTTTTACACAGTTTCTTGGAATTTCTTGGAAATTAGGTATAAACAGAACTTTAAGGTCTTACACAAAAAAAAGTCCAACGATTTCGTCACAAAATCCATATTTAGCGGTGCAAAGCGGTGTTTAAAACATTAAAGCAGGCATGCCCAAAAGCAGCATACGACAGAGCACTCACCAATACTCACAAAGAAAAGCACCAATACCAATAATGAAATTGTTGTTGGTCAGTTCCCTCTGGTTCTGCAAACCAATCCAGGCCTAGGCCTTTGACTAGTCCGTATGGGCCACCCCTAGCCCATGGGCATACCAATTCAATGTTCTACTCCTATCCCATTTTCTTAGGGCATGTCATTGGAGAGGACGTCTCCGCCGCCTTGCATCAAGGAGGACTAGTCCATGAATAGACTAGTAGCGCTAGTCCATGACAAGACTATTAGAACTGGACCATGACTAGACTGCGCGAACTACTCCATGCGGGGCAGGCTATAGCTAGGTCGGAGGGGATAGTTGAGGACTAGCTAAGCTGAATGTTAGTTTTAGATGGGACCGATTCGACAAGCCCTTGAACGGTCTACAAAGATTAAGCATTGACGAAACCACAATAAAATAAATTATATAATAAAACACATGTTTACAAAATCTAAATTTAATTATATAAAAAATCGTTAGATTTGCCTCCATGGCCAAGAATGCGATATGAAAATACTTACAACTATGTGACTGTTTTTGTGACCTCTTTAAAATCAATCATAGTACGCTCCAGGTCAATAAGTTATGTTTGTTCATAACTTTCCAAACAATTCACACACCCACACCACAAAGGGGGCTGGTCTACAGTTTGTTTACTTAAATCGAATTATTAACAAATTAATTACTAGAATTTATTTTTCTGAGAGCCCGTTTTTTTGGAGTGCAATTGCCTCTCTGATAAGTTGGTCTGCCATTCCTGAGACCGCCTCAATTAAAGCGCCGAAGAAATTCTTAAGATCCTTCAAAGGTTTCTTGCCAAGGACACCATCTACGTTGAACTCCATGGTTACCAGATCTATGAAAATATCACCAGGGTATAGCAGCGATTGAAAAAGCTTCACCTGTTGGAAAAGTTATAAAAAAGTAAATAAATTCTCTTTATACTCTGTACCGAAGGTACATAGAGTATATTAAGTTTGTGCAAAAGTATGTAACAGGAAGAAGGAATCGTTTCCGACCCTATAAAGTATATATATTCTTGATCAGCATCAACAGTCGATTCGATATAGCCATGTCCGTCTGTCCGTCTGTCCGTCCGTCCGTATGAACGAAGAGATCTCAGAGATGGTAAGAGATAGAGGTTTGACATGTATGGGGCATATATTTCGTATACTTGCAGGCAGATCAAGTTTATTTTCAATTTTTGCCACGCCCCCTCCCGCCCCCGCAATTCGAAAAAAACGTCATATCTCCTACAGTTTTGAAGATAGATCGTTCGTACCTTCCAGAGATACCTTGTACACAAAATTATTTATCGATTTGCTAAAGGAATGATAAAGATCGGATGAACGATACTCAAGTTATGAGCAAACGAGAAGGCCAAGCTAACTTCGTCTGTGCCGAAGTTTCTATACCCTTGCAAATGCTGTTTATGCAGACAGACGGACAGACAGACGGACAGACAGACGGACAGACAGACAGACAGACAGACGGACGGACAAAGCTCAATCGACTCAGCTCGTCGCCCTGATCAAGAATATATATAGTTTATGGGGTCGGAAATGAATATTTCTATGCGTTGCAAACTTCTGGGCAAAATTATAATACTCTTTGCAAGGGTATAAAAACGGCCAGTAAACACCCTCCACCCCCCCCACCCATCACCACAGCATTCTATTGAACGGCAAACTTAGTGAGAGAGAGAGAGAGAAAGAGAGAGAGAGAGTGAAACTTAGAGATGAGCGCGTATAACTCGTGAGCAAATGCGAGCTGCGACGTTAAGGGTACAGATTATGTTTTGGTGGGGCTTGGGCGACTTTCTTTCTTGTTTTTTAATAAATGATTAACGGACTCTTACATATTCGGCGCGACGACCGTTTTCCAATTCTGCGTCGAACGCGATCAACTCGTCGCTGCTCTTTATGGGGAAGTTTCCGTTAAGCTGCTGCTCAGACTTCTTTTCGCTGCACAACTGAGACACCATCACTTTTAGCTCTGTCACCTCATTAAGGACAGCTTCATATTGTCTATGGCCTGACATATAAGACAGAAATGATAATCAACCTCAAGAATAACACAATTATTAAAAACTTACCTTTCAACTGAGCCAAAGTAGACTCCAATTGTTCACACTTTGGGCAGGCATTCTCCTTGTCAGTTCCTTTGACTTGGAAACTAATTTTTTTTTAATTTTTTCGGCTCGGGGGGAGACATATCTCATCTCATCTCATTGGCATAATAACAAAATAATCTTCATATGGAACACAAGCTGCCTTACTTTCTAAATGCTCTAAGCTAACTTTTTCTTCTTCTTTGCAATCGTTTATATTTATGACATATGTATACCTAATGCTGCTGAGTCTAATGGCTCCTGATATATGCTATTAAGTTGCGAAAATCGTTGACCCTCATCAGAAATTGAATTAATTTGATTTCTTATAAATCAAAACCTGTTCGGCTGTTTGGAGCGGTCTAAAATTGGCCATAATTGAGTTTTTGAACTTTTAAATAGCGGTAATCCGTCTATATTTAGATCAAGACTCAACTTATTGCCCAATTGTATGTATTTGGAAAGTTTTTCTAACTGATTTCTTAGCCCTATGTGAAGATACTGACCTTCAGCTACATTGGAAATGTCAATTTTGGACTGACAGCTGAACTTGTAAAACGGCCTAGCCTTTAAATTTTGCATTTTGCAAAACTTTAACTAAGTCTATAGCGCGTATAAAGTCAGTGTGCTTTTGTCATCTTGTTTGAAAAGTTTTTCTCATTAAAACTACTTTTCGACCGATAATTCCTATGGCAGCTACATATATGATATAGTCATCACCCAATATATTTCTTTGCACCAGCTTATCCTAGCCCTTGACTAGTCCATTTGAACTAAACAGTGGACAAGTAGCCCGAGCCAGAACCACAGGGTTTGGTTGCGCGCGCAAACACCAATCAAAGAAGTAAACAAAACTGGTTTTTGTTCTACGCAACGCACACACACGAAATCGTTTGCATGTATACGATCATTGATTTCCTATCTTCATTGCAATTACAAAAACAAAACGTACTCAAAGAGCATACGGCTGTGCATCCCTGCATTTGAGTGTATGCGGTGCTTACTTTTAGATGTTATGCCAACATTTTTCACTGGCTGTACCCCCATATACATATATATATATATATATATGCCGCACTTCACTGCTAACGACGTGCCCAAGTAAATGTCAAACTAATGCCCAAGCTTCACCGCAAGAGCCAGAATGCCAACCAACCTAACCAGCACACCAACCCACGAATCCACCAACCCATCGACGTCCATCGCCAACGCAATAATGCAGTGTCCCTCATCGAAGCTTTAAGTTTATGTATACGGCGTAACGGTGGTTTTGTGCATGTGGGTGTGTGTGTGTGTGTGTGTGTGTGTGTGGAACACGTACAGGTACCAAGTTTTGCGCCATTTATTGCATTTAACGCTCAATTCTGGTGCCGCCGCTGCAGTGAGTGAGAATTTGTGTGTTGTAAGCTGATAAAAACAATGGCCGCCCCGGCACCAAGCACCGCCACTATCGCCCTCTGGTTCTATTCTGTGGCCTCGGGGGAGGTGTAATACGTTGGTTATTAGCGGACAGCTTAGGGTAACCGCCAGGGCTGAGCTGCAAATTGCATTGACATTAACAAAACAAAAAAAAAGAGAACCCCTCCTGTGTGTGCTATGACATTAACGGGTAATATGTAGCCAGCTTGTCATTCACTTAACGCAGCATCAATCAAACTGTCTGACAATCATTTTATGTAATTATCTTCTAGTTAACTGAGCTACTTAAAGGAATTGCAGCAGAGTCTTTATATGCTTAAGTATAATAAGCAGGATCAGTTTTACAATCTAGTTCTAAAACAACCAACCATAACTATAAACATTAGAGTGGGTCAATTTTACAACGATATCTAAGAAGGTTTTTAGTCAAGAAACCATGGGTCTAAAACAGAGATGGGCATGCACACATATCGTCACACTTTTTACACGCATACAAGCACAATTTGCGTGCGCCGCATTCGTGTTCTATAAATAGCTTTCAATGATTATAGCGTACGTGTGATTTTGTGCAATCGGCCGCGGCAGAGGTCCTATGCACACGCTGCCTCGTGTGCATTGGAACGTCGCGACGCGCCCATCTCTGGTCTAAAACCAAAAACGAGCTTACCGTTTTTAGCCGCGGCCGTAAAATTCTGCATGCAAAAAAACTATTTTTCATACGATTGGCTTGACACTCAGTTTGTAAGGATAGAATTTGAATTCATTTTCTGATGTTGGGGTGTGAAAATGCCCGGAAAATTCAGCATGCAAAAAAAAAACTAGTTTTCCCCCAGTTGACTTAAAGCTCGGATTGTAAGTATAGAATGCCAAAACATTTGTGAATTTAGTTTCCGATGCGGGAAAATCCGCCCCTAGGGTGTGAAAATACCCGGAAAACTCTCGAATGAGTTGGAACTCGGTTTGCAAGGATAACATGCGAAAAAAATTGTAATGTGATTTCCTGATATGGGAAAATTCACGCCGAACGATGGGAAATGGATTGTGGGGGGGGTGGGCTCTATTAATTAAACAGTTATGTTTTGGACTTCAATTTAAACGTATTCATAGGAATACAGGAAAGATTCATAGGCTATGTAACAAGTCTGTCAACCGGCTTGTAGCCGTTTAAAATCGGTTCAAAATCTGGTCTGTAGTGGTTCGGAGCCATATGTCAGAGGTTATTTGAACTAAAGATGAGCGCGGGAAGAAAAATTTCCCGATCCCTACCAACAATTTTCAATTCAATCCCGTCAGGTCCCAACGGGATTTCCAAGTCTATCCCGGTTCTGACCTTATGTCTTTTAGCATTTGAAGACAGTTTTTATTTAACAAAATTATAAGAAAATAAATTTTCACCAGAAAAAATACTTTCGTTGGTGGAAAGTGGCCGCAAATCCTTTGTCACAAGCTGCTGAGCTAGATTTTCGATGACTTTGGGTGGAACTTTTCTTTTCATGAAATGGTTCAAAATGGGTGGCTTTTCGCTTGTGGCATCTGACATTTTCGTCCAGCTGTGCCGGTGTAATCCACTTGTCCCAGTGCGGCCTGCATATGCCAACACATCTTTGCACTTTACACAAAACACAAAATCCACCTGCTTGTTACTAACTTCTATCAATTTATAGTTTTTTCCACACTTCTAATTTGGATGATGACGGATTTAAGTTAATATCATTGTCTTTACTTTAAAGTTTGAAATTTATTTGCTGTTTACATGCTTTTATAAGTGTGCGCCTTTTTGAATTCGGATGTAAGTGTGACCATTCGGTTAGTTCGATTAAGTAATTGTTGATAAATTGCTGTGCTTGCTGAGGCCAATAACAATAAATCGGGACCCGGAAAATTTGGGGATATAGCACTTATCCGTCCCGTCCCGATCCCGACCAACAATTTTCAATTTTTGGGGACAGTGGTTTAATAGTGGTTTAACAGTGACTTAAAAGTGACTAAGCAGTGACTAAACAGTGACTCAACAGTGGCTGAAAAGGGACCAAACAGTCACTTAACAGTGACTAAACAGTAACTATAAAGTGACTAAACAGTGACTGAACAGTGACTGAACAGTGACTAAACAGTGACTAAACAGTTACCAAACAGTGGCTAAAAAGTGACTAAACAGTCACTTAATATTGACTAAACAGTGCCTAAACAGTGCCTTGTGGACCTTTTTATTGTGGACCTTTCGATCTTCACCATCTATCTATTCAACCGTGTATACGATAAGATAGATAGATGATGTTTATTTTTTCATATACATATACATTGTGCTGCAGATTGTTTACTTATCCAAAAGATAACATTAATAAAGCTTGGTTTGTAACCGTCAGCTTTTCTTCTGTTGTTTTAACAACGTTTACAATTATTATAAATTTGTGTATTATCATTATGACATTTGTATTAAAAATCTTCATTAATAATATGTTTCCTATATATTATTGCCCCCTCAGTAAATCTAGCCAGATTCTTCCATCCCAGTTCTCCATTCAAGGCCATGAATACCTCTTCTGCTTTAAGTGTGCCTTTCTCAAAACGAAGCAGATGGAATTCCCTTAGAACCGGGCATCGCCCCACAAAATGCTGATATTACATAGTGAGCATAAGCCACCGTTAACGGTCTTTCTTGGACAGCCATTCAACCATAGCAGATCCCCTCTCGCCTTCATTATCCAGGTTATTTCCGTTTGTCGGAACAGCTCGTTGCAGTATGAAGGTCCTATCTCATGGTTTAAATCTTTATATATCCTCACTGCGCTTCCTGCGGCCTTGAGTAAGTGTTGGTTTCGACTCTCTTCTTTAAGCGCAGTGAGTAGCTGTATGTTGCCTTCAATCCATCCAAAGTGCGATGCGTTGCTGTCCAGACTCACGTCTTGAAGCTTAGAAAACCATCCCAAGCTACTGTGCATCATTTTCCTAGCTAGGACATGCGGAAGTCGAGATTCTTCATACTCAAATAGTACTCGTGCCAGGTATTTAAGATGAAGAGTTAAGCTGTAAATGTGCCCATCCTCCAGTCCTGCCTCTATTGCCAAAATATAATTTGGTGTACAGTCTGGCAGCTTTAGTATCCTCTGTAATTGATCCGCCTCGTCGCTTATTTCTCCTCCCCATATTTGAGATCCATAACACTGCACAGTTCTGCTGATAGCGTTGAATATTTTCCATTTTGCAGCTAGATTTAGGGTTCCCTTGTTTAAAATACTGAGTTTATACTCGCCTTCGCTTCTCTCGTTCTTGCTGCCACATGTTTTTTGAAGCTCATTGTTGGCGTCAAAACAACTCCAAGGTATTTGTACTCGTGTACTACCTTCACCTGCTCTGCCTGATATGTCCAATTTTCCAATGCTGACAGTCTGCCTCCTTTTCGGAATACCATGATCTCGGACTTCGCTTTATTCACTTCCATGCCCCATAATGTGCAGTATAACTCCAGTTTTCCAATCATTAGTTGAAGCGTTGAGGCATTGTCCGCTACGATGACAATATCGTCTGCATACAATAACAGCCTTATGTTGGTGTTCTCAATGTACAGGCCACCCCCTATGTGCTCGTGAAGATCATCCAGGTACAGCGCAAATAGCAGTGGTGACATCAGACATCCTTGTTTCACTCCGTTTATTGTTTGAAACCGCTCCGAGAGCTCGTCTCCTGTCCAAACAGGACAGTTCGTTTGCGAGGATATTTTTTCAATAATCCGTATCATCTTACTGAACACACCTTGTCGTTGTAGCTTGTATATAAGAAGCTCACGAGGTACTCGGCCAAACGCAGCCTTGAAATCCACAAAGTAAGCATAGACTTTTTTGTTCTCCTCAAACTTGATTCGTACAATGGAGGCCAAGTTGAAAATGTTGTCAACCGTCGAGTATCCGCGACGAAAGCCAGCTTGGAATTCGTTTAGTTTGTTGTGCTTTTCTACCCACATTGTTAGTCTGGTGGTAAGTATACTCATTAGAAGCTTCGCTGCACAATTCATAAAAGATATACCACGATAGTTCACTGGATTATTTATATCTCCCTTTTTATGAATTGGGAAGATTATACTATTAATGAAACTTTTTTCGAGACAGTTGCTATTAAGTTCTCTATTATATTATATATAATCACCAACTCCTCCTGCCTAAACAGTGACTAAACAGTGCCTAAGCAGTGACTAAACAGTGCCTAAACAGTGACTAAACAGTGACTAAACAGTGACTAAACAGTGACCAAACAGTGACTAAACAGTGACTATACAGTGACCAAACAGTGCCTAAACAGTGACTTAACAGTGACTGAACAGTGACCAAGTAGTGACTAAATAGTGACAGTGACTGTTGCGAATGTTGACTGACAGAAATCTGTCGCAAAGACAACTTTTTTTTTAGTTTTTGTCCCCCAGTCGAATGTCCGTACAAGAGCTTCGCTCTAAAATGTTTGTTTTATAATTTTTAACCAGTTTTGATCTTGTTTCAACCGGTTGGGTATCGCTTTTCAGATAAAAACTGGGTTTTTATCAGGAAAAATTTATCTATCCATAACCTTATTATCAAGAGACACACCAAATTTGAAACTTGCAGCTCAAAAAACAAGTTTCTGAACACTTCTTGAACCGGTTTTATTATTTTAGAGCCATATGAGTCTAAGCCACTTTTGAGCCGTTGTTTTCAAACTGGTTTGAACCCGATATTGAAACAGTTAAATATATTAAGAGTCTACATAACAACTCTCAAATCTCAAAATCACTTTTGAACCTATTGAAACTGATTCCCAGGCGGTTTTGAACCAGTAAAATGGCTTATTTTAAATTACCAAAATTTTAATATTGAGTCTGTTCAATCATGTATATTGCCATAGTGCAGAGTACTAGAAAATTTTGTTAGTTTACAAACCTTCAAGTTTTTGCCGGCTCGAGGTCACGTTATGCTTGCACATAACTTTAAAACAGGAACACACCACACCACAAGGGGGGGGGGGGGGGCTGCTTGACCGTACAGCTGTTTCAGGAGCATCCCTGCTCAATCTTTAGCGGTCTTTGCCTGTCTACTGCCAGCTTCTTAGTCTACGTAAAGGCTTTTCAAGTTGGGTAGTCGAAAATAGGGAATCAATTTAGTTTTTGAATCTTAAGAGCTTTTGATTTCATTAATTTGTATAAAGTTCTACCCACTTTTCTTTGTTTTAATCAGATTTTGTTTATTTATTTGTAAAATTGAGTCGTTTATGTGTAAATAGAACATCAATTGAGGAAAATTCTCGCATCAATGTACCATCATCATTTGCACATGCATGATTGTTGATTACATACAGATGCATACATACATATGTGGGTCTGTAGGTGCAGTGGACTGACCGACGGAGTTGAGGGCATTGGCAAAAACAGCTGATAATACAAAACGAGCGACTAAAAATAACAGTCCAAGCACTTGGATTACAATTGGACCCTACCCTGTGGACGAACAGTTGCCATACGACGCCCGCTCCCCCACACTGTGTGTCTTGAAGCGAAAGATTTGCTTGAATCCTAGTTGGGGTGTGGCGGGCCTTTCCGAATTGCTCAAGGAGGTAGCTGATTTACGACTCTGACTTCCACTCCCATTATCCGACATGATACGCGGCAGACCATCCAGATACTTTACATTGGGCAGCACCTGCAGTATGTAATCTCGAGCAGCTCCCGTGGCCGGGCCGTGGCTACCGAAAACCGTGCGTATGCCAGGATTACCCATGCAGGATAATTGCTCTAGAGCAGGACAATGTCGCTCTATGCGATGTATCCAGTCGGTGATGTTGGAAATGTCGCAGTTGTTGATCCTGCAAAAGAAGTTAACTATAGAGTCGAAATTTTCCTAGAGTTTTCATAGCTTACCACAAGATATTGAGGCTGGGCAAGTAGGGCAATGTGTTCAGGTCCAGATTGACATTGCGATCCAGAATGAGCGTGTGCAGGTCCTCGAAAAATGCCAGAAATTGTAAATTCCGAAAATCATTGTGACTCAAATCCAGGCACTTGGTGTGCGCGGCAAACTTATCGGCCAGACGTCGTGGAATGGTGTGCAGATTCTCATAGGCCAACGAGATGCGGCCATTGTCCTCCAGTATGCTGTCCGTGAAGGAGGCATCCTCGCTGGCGCAGCTGCTGCTGGATATGTTGCCACTAAAAGAGTACGGATTGGGTGTGATCATCACGTCGTTGTAGTCCAGTGTCGGGCCCAGACTTTCCAGCGACTGAATATTTGCACAAGTTCTGAGCACCTCGTTTAGGCTGGAGTTGGTGTTCCTGTCTTCTGAGTGAGAGCGTCCAGATGATGTCGACATAACTATAACATCGTCCACAATATATGATTTGGGTTCAATTTGTTTACTTTTTTTTTTGTTTTTGGGAAACGGGAAATCTTCGCTAGCTGCGACTCGTCTGTCTTGTTTTGGTCGTTTGACTGAACAGAAAAAAACATCAGACAATTCACTCTCGCTGGGCACCACCACCACCTCCTAGCTAATCTCTGAGTCTTTTGCATTCAGAATGAGAATGTAAACACAAATACATACACAGAGATGGAAACACTTGTCATGTCGATCTCGGTCACAATCAGCAGCAACGCACTCAAAGGCAACACAAACAAAACACAGGAGCGGACTGACCCAATTAGCAGTGGGGCCGCGATAGTCGGGCCCTGAAAACTGAAAAGCACACACAAGAAAACTAAATATAATTGATATTGGTAGTTATAAAAGATAACACCTTAAAGTAAGGAAAAAAAGGGAGTTCAAATTTCCGAAATTTTTCTCCGAAATTGGTTATTACCAGGGCTGCAAACCGGTTATGAGCCGAACCGGTTTGAACCCGAAATTCCGAACCTTAAACCAAACCAAAGTTCAGAAATTTGCTAAATTTGAACCGCTTCCGAACCTATATTTTCGGTTCGGTACAAAAAATGAAAGACATTCTGAACTCTTGCCAATTTGTTGTTATCAATATTGTGCTACAAAGACTCGCAATTTTTACGAAAGTATAAAGAATTTTTAATATAATTTCTAGAAATAAGTAATAATAGAAATAAGATATATTCCTAACACTGACGACATTGAATTTGTGTGTGTCTCAGTGCACATCGGACACTCTTGCATATTCTTGAGCTGTTCCTATGTTCCTCCGTCTTCTGATGAATCCACTTATCTTAAGCATGCTTTAGCAATAGAGTACATTTCGAAAACCTGTCGCGACTGTTATTTTCAAATCGTTGTGGGTGACTTTAATCTTTCCTTTGTTTCTTGGGTCTCTTCCCCCGATTCTGAATTTTTTCTTCCTTCTTGCCAGCATAGCTTTTTGGACAGTATGTTTGGTCTATCTCTGCTTCAAGCTAATTTCATTAAAAACTCGCTTGGTCGTATACTGGATTTATTGTTTACTGATAGTCCATGTACTACTATATCTCGTACATTTCCAATTTCTTTGCCTGAAGATAATTATTATCCTACCATAGAACTCCAATTGGATCTTCCAGGCACAACCGAGGAAGTAAAGCCAACTAAAGCGCTTCTTAGGCGTTGCTTTAGGAAGACAGATTACAATATTCTGAACAATTTGTTGCTTAATACTGAGTGGTCATTTCTTAATCAAGTGCATTGTGTTGAAACTGCCACCAATCTGTTTTATTCTAAGCTGAACGAGCTATTCGATATCTCCATTGCTCAGGAGAGTGTAAGTAGCGCTCACAAAAATGTTCCATGGAGTTGGGCAAGCCTGAGACACTTGAAAAATGTGAAGTCTCGCCTTTTTAAAATTTACAAAAGATCTGGAAAAGCAACGGACTTCTCCAAATACTTTCAAGCCCAAAATCGAATTTGCTATAAAAACTACCTGTCTCGAGTACAGAGTAAATTTTGTAACGATCCAAAGAGCTTCTACCATTTCGTAAATACCAAACGTCGTTCCAATGCCTTACCTTCTTCTCTTTTCTTTAAACATGAAAATGCCTCGTCCGACATTGACATTGCAAATCTCTTCGCAACATTCTTTCAATCAACTTACTCTTCGTCCGATGCCAGCAAAGGCTATTCTTATCCTATTTCCTCATATGATTTCATAAGCTGTCCCACCATTTCTTACTTTCCCTAAAATCTAACCTTTTTCCTAGCCCTGCCATCGTGCATCTTAAAGCAATGCGCAGACGACTCGGTTGCCTATCCTATTTACTTCTTGTTTTCCAAATCACTTGAGCAGTCTAGGTTTCCAACTCCATGTAAAGAATCTTTCATTATTCCCTTACATAAAAAGGGTTCTCGTTCTGACATTTCAAACAACTGCAATACCTAAACTCTTTGAACAAATTATAACATCTCAGTTACAGCACTCATGGTTCTCCTTTTATATCGCCGAACCAGCACGGATTTGTTAAAAACAGATCCATTACTACAAACTTACTGGAATTTACTTCTTCAGTGATTCATGGTTTCACTCAAGGTAAACAAACAGATGTTATCTTTACTGATTTTAGTAAGGCTTTCGACAGTGTCTCTCATTGCCTTCTGATTTTGAAATTGCGTCTGCTGGGATTTCCACTGGGGCTTCTTAATTGGATAAAATCTTCCATCTCCAGTCTAGAACTCAGAAAGTAGTCTTTAATAGTAGCACTTCTTATCCGGTATTTGTTGTGACCTCTGGAGTTCTCCAGGGCAGCCATCTTGGACCTCTGACTTAAAGATATTCCTGAGCCACAACTCGTCCAACGATTCTGCTTTGCTTCAGATTGATTTGAACAATCACAATACAATACAATTTCTTGCATTTGAACAGGGACAAGTGTAAGTCTATGACTTTTTATCGTAGAACCCCTCTTCTGGATTAACTATTTATTAGATTCTTATCAACTTGAACAAGTTGAATCTTTCCATGATCTGGGTATTACCCTCGACCATAAACTTTCTTTTGGCACTCACATTGAACTTTCTGTGAATAAAGCCATGGGATTGTTGGGTTTTATTAAACGTTGGTCTAAGGAGTTCAATGATCCCTACACGACCAAGCTTTTGTTTATATCCCTATTGAGGCCTATTTTGGAGTTTGGTTCGTGTATTTGGAACCCTCAATCACTTACCCTGGGTAAATGTATCGAATCTGTCCAGAAGTAGTTCCTTTTGTTTGTCCTTCGCAGCCTGGGTTTGGGACCCACAGTAGAGACTTCCTCCCTATATTTCCAGGCTTAAGCTTTTAGACTTACCTTCACTTGAGCATAGACGTACCATGTTTGGTATAATGTCTCTAAACAAGCTTATAAAGGGTAATATTGACGCTGAGTTTCTACTTCAAGACAAACACGAAACTATATTCCCTTGAGGCTTCCTGTTGCTTCTACTTTATATGCCGCTAATGGTCCTTTTCGCATTCTGTCTAGGTATTACAATAATATCTTTCCTCTTCTCAGTGATAACCTTTCCGACGATGGCCTGCGGTCTTTTATTCTGACAGCTTATTAATGTAAACAACTTAATGCTATTGCGCTAACTGTCTTATCAGTACCATAATGTCTCAGTTGATCAGGTCTTAAAATTTGTTTTGTCTTATCAAAAGTACAGAAATTCTGAATACTACAGTCGAACTTCTCTATTACGAGCTTCCGTACAACGAAGTTCTCTATCGGATGTGTTCCAGAAATCTCTAGAGATTTTGGTATAAACGGTCGCATTTCAAATTAAAACTGATTGCCCTTTGTTGGCATAAGTTGGGCGATTTAAAACCGACTCAAGGCCAAGTAGATTTAATGCGTACGGTTTTACCAACCTATGATCTAGTAGCCGACCTTATTCTTATCATTTCACATATAAAGTTCTCCTAGTTTAGTTCCAAATCATATGGTTTGTATGAAAATCTCTAGAGATTTCTGGAACACACCCGTATATAACGAATTCGTTTCCTAAACACCGCAATTTCGAATTTCTTTTTCTATACTACGATTTTTTTCTTTATAGCAAAGTTTTTATTGGTGCCGTTGAGATTCGCTATATGGAAGGTAGACTTTATTTTGAATATTAATCACATAAATTGGATTTCTATTAAATTTTGCGTAAAACTTGTGCTGAACCAAGTTTCGAACCAAAACCTTCGCCCAAATTTCCGAACATTAACCATTGGCAAAATTTCGGTTCGAACCCGCGAATCGGAGCTCCGAACAAATTTATTGGGTTTGCAGCCTTGGTTATTACAACTGTTGAAATTGGTCAATATTTACTACATTTTGTAGCGAATTTGTGTCCACTTGGGAGGTCGGCAAGCGGTATTACTAATTTTTGTTAGGTGATGGGGGCCAAATTAACCGCCGGGTGGCCAGCGCATGCAGCGCGCAGGAGAGAGAGAAGCAAGAGGTAAGCAACTAAACAGTAGCTGCAACTTATTCCAATGAAAGGGAGTCTGACAATCAATTCAGTTTACAATTCATGTATTCGCACGTGTGCGACACGAAAAATTGGCGAAATGGAATTAATATCTTCCAAAGTTAATGAGATAATCGCAATCTAATTTATAAAAGCCATTGAGAAAATGTAAAAAAATTTTTTCTCAAAATTTCAAAAAAATTGCTTAACTTTTTTAAGGTTGGAATAAAAAAATTAAAAAAAATTTTTAGTAACTTTTTTTTTTAAGTTTTAGCTTAAGTTTTTTAAACTTTTTTCGGTAGGTACACTTACGTTTTGAGCCAAATCTTGACTCAGAAACGTAAGATAGAGTCAAGTAAGAAATGAATCGAAAGGTTTTTGAGTTTTCAATAGCCGCACACAACATTGTTTTAGAAATTGGCTAAGTAGTTTGAATACAAAGAGCGAAAATATTTGAAATCAAGTGAGAAAGTCGGTCAAGCCCGACTATAACATACTCTGTATCAGTTCATTTGCTCCCGACTATAATATTATAATACATCCCAGGAATCACGCTCTCCCAAAGATTGTGTTTGTTTGAATACAGCGGTGGTTGGCAGGAATGGAAAGGGGGGATGCCGGTTAACTTTTTTTTGCTCACAACTTGTGTATCGTTCATCCGATCTTTATCATTCCTTCAGCAAATCGATAAATAATTTTGATTACTAGATATCTCTAAAGGGTACGAACACTCTATCATCAAAACTGTGGGAGATATGACGGTTTTCCACATTGCGGGGGAGGGAGGGGTCGTGGCAATAATTGAAAATAAACTTGATCTGCCTGCAAGTATAAGAATTATATGTCCCAAACATGTCAAACCTCTATCTCTTACCATCTCTGAGATCTCATCGTTCATACGGACGGGCGGACAGACGGACATGGCTATATCGACTCGGCTGTTGATGCTGATCATGAATATATATATTTTATAGGGTCGGAGATGAGTTCTTTTCCCTGTTACATACTTTTGCACAAACTAAATATACTCTGTGTACATTTGGTATGGGATTTCGAAAAACTCCCGTTTAGCTTTCTTGCTAGTGCCCAAATCTCTTTGCTGCTGTTGACCCTGGCTATTTCAAATTCCATGTGCTGATAGTACTGCTGCTGCTTAATTTTGCATAGGTTCTTAAAGGCGCTATTTGCTTCCTGATAGTTGGTCCTAGAGTCTGGTGCGTTTTCCATCCTAGCAAACTGAAGTAGATCCATCGAAAGTTTACGAGCTGCCTTGCAGTCCGCATCAAACCAGGGCTGTGAAAACGATGTAGTATGTGGCCTTTGCATGCTGGCGGCAGCTTTGGAAATGCTTTGGGTTATCAGGTCGATGTCAGCTTCCGCTTGACCCACAGAGTAGAGTAGACTGTTTAGCTTAGAGGCATAAGCACCTGCCCATCTTTCGCGCCATTTAAGCTTAGGTAGAAGATGATTTTTATTTCCGTGAAAGTACAGCTCACTTCTCGACTCAATACAGACTTCTACCGGCATGTGGTCAGAAAATATTTCGCCATTTGCCATTTGCCACGCAAATCTGAGAAAAGTAAGATGTCCTTCAGAATCGCCCTTTGTTTTACCATTTAGCGTTAGCAGGTCCAGTGTCTCACACATTTCAATCATCTTTACGCCCCTATTATTTACGATCTTGTCCCTAGAATTTCTGGTTGTGCCCGCAAAGCCCCTAGTCGTATCAACACCTTCCGTGAATCCTTGAAGAGTCCCACATCGCGCGTTGAAATCTCCCGTGACTAGAATGTTTTCATTCCCTATTTCCATGCAGAGGTCATAAAGTTCCTCGAAATCTGCATTCCAATTGTTGCAATTGAGATAAACTGGTATAATGTGGTAGACATCATTGGCTTTTTCGCATCTTAATACTGTTGAGGATCCTATATATGTGTAGTTCATACGGTATAAGTTGGCAGTGATTATTGGATTGGGATTATTTTAGCTAATTTCCATAAGTTTGGAAATGTCGATGTAGTGAGCACTGTGTTGCATATATGAGTAATATGGGGAAGGATTTGTGGAAGAATAATTTTTGAGAAACTTGGGATTCATATCATCTAATCCAATTGCATTTGACTTAACTTGAAGTACAGATTCAAGGACATCATACTGATCCACGCACGTAAAGCTTAAACTACTGTCAAAGTTTCTATTTGGTAAAGTTTCATGGTACATGTTGGATGTGGCTTCAGGTAGACCAGAGTCAACAAACTTGAGATTGAGATCATTAATGTCAGTGTCAATTTTACTTTTACTTCTATCTTTACCAATTCCAACATTTTTTAGCTCACTCCATGTTTGTCTGGTCGTTATCGCACTTTAAAATTTTTCCGAATAATAGGAGTCCTTGGCGGTCTCGATTAATAGCCTATTTCCACTGGCTTCATTTCTGATCATTTTCAATTCTAAAAATGATGCTGTTTCCATTGACAAATCGTCATCTTTTTGACATTCGCAATGCCACGTTAACAAAAACAACTGAATGGTGTGATTTAAACAACAGGCGTCACTTTCAAACTCACGGGGACTTTTTGCAATATTTACCCAAAAAAAGACATAACCGTCAGGAAAGCAATTACGCGGGGTGAACGCATTGTTATTGCCCTGAACTATCAGCAGAAAGCTAAATACACAACTTTTTTTGACCAATTTATATTTTGAACAAAATTGCGCCTACTTTTTAAATTCAAATCAACAGTTTCCAGAGAGTAACGAGTACTTTTTTAAAAATTACCAAATTCCTTCGTGGGGAATGCCATCATTTTTGAGAAATGAAAGAAATGAAGGGCAAAATGCAACAACAATTTGTATGAAAGAAATGATATCATTTTCTTCATTTCTTGTCATTTCAAGTGGTGTTGTCATTTCTTTGGTGGAAATAGGCTATAAGATTGTCGATCAACTCCGACTATAACATTTTCTGTATCCCCCAAATATGTGTATATATGTGAACTATTTATGTAAGAAGTAAGTAGAAGAAGAACAATGTGCCAAAGAAGTCATAAAGTGTGTGAAGTGGCAGCACTTCGCCGTTGCAGCCGATGCTACCCAGCATAATTGTTTGTTTTCCTTATAACTCGACTATCGTTCATAGGATTTTCACCATTCCTTTGACGAATCGAAAAATAATCTTGTGTACCTTTGGTACAAAGTATACAAAATTGCGCGAATTTCCGCCAATTAGTTTTTCTCACAAATTTCAGACAAACTAAAATTTCCGTTCCTGAGCGTTGGAAAGCTAATGCGCCACTTGAGAGGCAGACACAGCTGATTCAATTCCGACGCTCAGAAGCAGTATAAATAGTTTATAATTTTTCCCAACACCATCCCGTCGGAATGTCAGCAACAAATGTTAGACAAAAATCATCGATTAGCTTAATTTAAAACCAACGGTAAGATTTTGCATTGCCGATGAATTCTGCATTCCGTATATTCTCCAAATATGCCTGAATATTAAAAAAAAAACACAATTAACAAAGCAAATCTGCACAGTACCAGCGTTTCACATTTGATGATATTTTGATGAAGAGTGTTTTGGCGTTGAACAGTCACACTGCACCGTCCGGAGTTCGTTTTCAATTCCTCCTGCGGACCGTTTAGTTTGTCTGAGTACTAAGCTACCAACGCAAGTTCAAACGTTCTGCTTCCGTTTTTTTTTTTCTTGAGGTTAAAGAACGTAACCCTCAAAGATCCACAGAAATGGTACATTTGGTAGCTAATCGTCTCTATGCCGTTGATGAACAGGACACAAATTTCAATTTTTGGTATAATATGGATGATGATTTGAAACCAACTGTGGATAAATGCAAGCACCGTTGGCTAAAAACCGAACGCACAACGTCGTCGCAGTGGACAACGTCACTCGGGCTTTCCTTATGCCGAAGAGCTCAAGTTTTTTAATACCACACCGAAACATAAACGAGAATGTGAGATCCAAGGAAGACGTAAGCGAATAAAGAAGGAGACAACAATAGCGACCAGGAGATGCCCCTAAAACAAGTCGCTAAAAAGTTGAACAAAGAAGTTGAAGTCATAGAAGATGGCCGCATACATGGCCGTATAAACTTACGGACATTTGCTTCAAAATCAAAACAAAAACTGTAAAATTGTTAATGTTTAAAATTTATATTGGCATTATACAAAAGTCGAGCAGCCAAAAGCTAAAGTGGCGAAAATGAAGGCCTCCGAAAATGTAATATTGTTAATGTTTAATATTTTTGTTAGCATTATGCAAAAGTCGAGCAGCCCCTAGGCTAAGATGGCCAAATTGTTTTTCTCGTGCCCTTCTACAAATGCGACGAAAAAAAATGGTTTGGCCAAAAAGGAAGTGGAATTTGATAATCAAAAACTCAACAAAAAATATAGTTAATAAAAAAGAATAAAGAAAGAAAGATGATGTTGACTCGACCGGTGCCGATTCACAAATGAGAAATATTCCGCTTCGACACACGGCTTTTATAGGCCGCTGCGCTCACAAGCGATAACAACAGTGTTCGCCTATCGATATTGTTCGCCTATCGACAGCTGTTCTTGGCGCGCACAGTTGATGTACTTAAAAATGCGCGCGCGTTTTAAATTTTTAGACAATGAAAAGCGTAAAGTCGGCCATTTTGAAATTTCCTTTACAATTTCATAGATTACTTCAAAACAAAGTGTTGTGGCCCAATTTTGGGTTAATTTTATGCCATGTCCTAGACATATCGTCAAAAATTCATTTTTTATCTCGAGAATCAGAGTAGCTAGAGACATGAAAAGATTTGGCCAAGCTCATTGCAGAGCAAACCTGTGATACTTTTTCTCCTACAAAAACTTCCCATTTAATATCTAAGGAAATAGTTTTACGTGTTTTTATACCCTTGCAAAGGGTATTATAATTTTGCCCAGAAGTTTGCAACGCATAGAAATATTCATTTCCGACCCCATAAACTATATATATTCTTGATCAGGGCGACGAGCTGAGTCGATTGAGATTTGTCTGTCCGTCTGTTTCTACGCAAACTAGTCTCTCAGTTTTAAAGCTAAGGAACTGAAATTTTGCACAGAGTCTTCTTTTTACTGCACGCTGCTAACATGTCGGAACCGACCGGATCGGATGACTATATCTTATAGTTGCCATAGGAACCATCGGTCAAAAACTGGGTATTAGTGAGAAAAACTTTTTTGTTCTTAATGTTAGCGTTCCCAAACACGGTCATTATTAATATTATATGCTTTCAAACAGATTTGCAAACTTTGGTCAAAATCGGATGACCATATCTTATAGCTGCCATAGGACCGATCGGTCGGAAAATGGGTCTTAGTGAAAAAATTTTTGTTGTTTTCAAGTAAATCGTTCTTAATGTCGGTGATTATTAATATTAAACGCTTTCAAACATATTTGATAAATTTGGTCGAATTCAGATGACTATATCTTCAGGCTGCCATTGGACTTATCGGTCGGAAAATGAGTCTTAGTGAGAAAAACTTTTTTGTTTTCAATTTTATCGTTCTTGAACTTGGCGATTGTTTATTTGATATGTTTTCAAAAAGATTCGCGAAATTTGGTCGAAATTTTAAAAACAGCTTTTGCAAGGGTATAAAAACTTCGGCACAGACGAAGTTAGCTTCTCGTTTATGGATGAACTGCATGCAGGTGCCATGGCTTGCTTGTAAACAGGTGATCAACTACCGGTGATACCCTACAATTAAAAGCAGTGTCTCCACACTTACATTTATTACGGAGATGCAAATTGCTGTGGATATAATTGAAAAATTGGCTAGTGAAGATGAAAATCTTTTAGAAAATTTTGCTTAATAGCCATTTAAAGGGAATGGGAACAATTGCAAACGCCATCTAATCAAAGCATCGTTGAGGAGGACATCAATCTGGGCATCAATGCAATTTACAGCACGCATTCCACACCATGATGCAATCCTTTGGCTGGACCAAGTACTGATTAATCGAAACGGCTCTCGTTCTTGGATCGACTTCTCTTCGGACGAGATGATAAAGTTCCAACGGGGTAGCAAAGGATTGGACATTCAAATCGTAGGTCATCATGTTTATGCATATAAGTCGAATGTGTTCAATCGCTATGTGAATGAGACCTATCATATCTACGCCAGCAGCTAATCTGTGAGACCACAGAGTCGGATGAGGAGCATAAGCCGGTACTGCCAACAGCCAAGCCAAAGGCGTTAACAACGGCCACCGTCAAAGAAATCTGGGACTGCATCACATTAGCCACCAGCCATGTAACTACCAATTAGCATAGTATTAATCAGAGCCAATTCTAAAAGCTTTGTGGTTGCATGTAACAACAGTAATTCAAATTTGATTGAATCATTAACTAATCTCAACTAATCTTTTCAATTGAACAAAAGTTTCGGATGTTTTTGGTTGGCTGACGCGCCCAAGGCAACTTCTGCCCAATTTAGAGAATTTTTTCGAATGCACGCGGGTGCATATTTCGATAGCTATCGATAAAAATTGCACAAGGCTGCCACATTTTTGAGTTAAATACGGTCTGGCAGCACTGGTGTTTTTCCGTCGTAGAGACCGTACCAAATTCAAAGTCAACTGCCATAATTTTGTATGACCGGACGACCAGTCTCAGGCAAAAAATACCAAAAAAGGTCGTACTACCGCAGTGTAAACAGCGTATAAATCGGAACACAAAAAGCATTAGGGTTTTTATACTCTGTACCAAAGGTACAAAGAGTATATTAAGTTTGTGCAAAAGTATGTAACAGGGAGAGGGCATTATTTCCGACTCTATATAGAATATATGTATTCTTGATCAGCATCAACAGCCGAGTCCATATAGCCATGTCTGTCTGTCTGTCCGTCTGTTCCTACGAAAACTAGTCTCTCAGTTTTAAAGCTATCGAACTGAAATTTTGAACAGAGTCTTCTTTTTACTCGATCGGATGATCGGATCGGATCGGATGACTGTATCTTAAAGCTGTCATAGGAACCATCGGTCAAAAAATGGGTCTTAGTGAGAAAAACTTATTTGTTTTCAATGTTAGCGGCCTTAAACTTGGTCATGATTAATATAATATTTTATGTTTTAAAACAGATGTGCGAATTTTGGTCGATATCGGTCGGGAAATGTGCCCCTTTTTGGTACCTTCACGGAACGGATTGAATTTTTAAGCAATGCTTATGTTTAACCCTTTTTGGTCTACACTTGTAGAGAAGTCAACTTTGAAGGTTGCGAAAGTAAATGATATTTGTAGAGACCCAACTTTCCTAGTAGGCGTAGAAACTTTTCAAGTAAAATGAATGTATGATATTTGGCAGTCGAGTTTTGATTTAAATGTAAGCGTTCTTAAACTTTGACATTTCAAAAACAGCATTTGCAAGCGTATAAAAACTTCGGCACAGACAAAGTTAGCTTGACCTTCTCGTTTTAGGCATGTTTTGTTTTCGCGCCTTGGTTTAAATTGTTTGATATTTGGTCACACTGTTACCGTAAGCTATTAGGGTCATTCCGTCAACTGATTTAAATTTGCTTTGACGAAATCTACATCAAATCTAAATCGCTCTTATGAATACCACTTTTAAGTTACATTAAGTCCTACATCAAAATATTCCTAGAATTAGTTAAGTAAAAGATTCAAACACGCGCGCAAGTTCGAAGGCGCGCCATGGCCACAACAGCTGATGATAGGCCGCCACCTCGATTGCATTGTTATCGACGGCAGAGTCATCGACGTCGCTAGCGACTGCGCCCAGCTGCCTATAAAACCAGAGCCTGAGCAGGCTGGAAGTGCACTTAGTGCGTGGCATCAGTCGAGTCAACACCTGGGAGCAGCAGATCAACCAAAGCTGCAATTTTTTGAATCGGCATTCCTGGTTAAGTGCCCCCCATACTACACCACACAAATTTTTGTGCAAATTTCAGTTGAAAGCAAGCGCACGGCGAGTATAGATGGTGGAAGACGCAGCTATTGCTGTTATTTTGGCAGTGGCAGTGAAAAGGAAATTCAAAAAAGGAAAGAAAAGGCGCTTCAGCAACAAGATATCATTTTGCAAGAAGCTACTTCTATCCAAATTTCATATTGGGAGTTCGTTATGTCTCTGTTGGCGTAAAGAGCGATACACGATAAATTCCCAAATAAAATTCTGCTCCGCTTCTTTTACCATGATTGCGAGTAGCACACGCGCCGACGAGTTGGTATGAACTGAGCACAATTTGCGCAAACTGCACATTCACCACACAGTTTTAAAATATTATATATATTTTACTAACACACATAAGCGTTTTGCGCAAAAACTTGTGTTATGTATGGGGCGCTTTAAATAGCGACTCTCAACCAGCGTTGCCAGTTTAGCTATTTTGTAAGTGACTTATTTGGCAAGAATGATTAAACTTTGGTGTGGCCTGAATGGTCAATTAATGACAGGCCTTTTTCTCCCTCAATTTGGTCATATGTTTCCGTTAATTAAGCAGCATTCGGCGCATCTCGTCCATACAATCGTTCTTCGGCAACACCATGTCAATTAATGACTGGCCTTTTTCTCTTTCAAATAGTCCACTTGCTTCCGCTCATTGAGCAGCATTTTGCGCATCTCAGCCACTCAATGGTCCTTATCTTTATCTTTATCCTTGTCCTTTTCATCCTTTGAATATTGGGATGCTAATACGTTTATTTTAATTTTTATAAATATTTGTCCAAAAACCTACAATTCGAAGAATCACTTTTAGAGTATGTGAGTGTTTAGAGTGATTTGCCGTTTCGGGAAACCAACAGTACAATTTGAATCCGAAACAAAGGGGCTTCCTTAACATTTGATCATTTAGCATGGAAGATTCCTTAGCCTCCCGTGGAACTTTATTCTTTTCTTATCTTTTCCTTCATTTGTGAAGCAAATTTTTCCAAGACAAGAGAATTAGTTTAAAATTTGGAAAGCGATCGAAAAGAAATACACAAAATTACTGTTATCGCTTTATTTGGATGTTACTCTGCTCGAAGCTGAATATCAACATACATCATACATGAATTGTCTTGTTTCCAGCACTCGTTTCGAGCTGCCTTTCTTTGGCACTATCATGTTTTGTTGATGAGGCTGAGAGCCTGCCACTGTCCCACTTCCCTGTTTGTACTTACTGATTTATTATTTCCTTTTCTTTTTATGTACCATTCCCTTTGCATTTGAGCGACAAGCGCGATACTGGGACCAGATGAGTCGATAAGAGATCCGAGGAAACTGCTGAGCAAATTTGATTCCTCTCTATACATTCCCTGCAAAATGCATGTTCGCAGCTGCTCGACTGTACCGAGTCTTCCAGTACATCTGCGCATATTGGGCAGATGAGTTCTTCATCTACGTGCCCAACAATGCAGTTTAGGTCGAAGCCCATGCTGATATATTGCATCGAAACAACCAAAATACATCTTTTTTCTGACCTCCCAAAGAGAGTTGCGAATTCGTGCGGACAGAATCGCATTCTTAGCTTTCGCAATAAGAAAATAGGTAAAAAGTCGGTAAGGTCCGATTGTAACATACTCTGTACCCCCCCCAAGGTTTGTATATATCTAATCAATTTCAGTTAAAAACCACACAAAGGGGCATAAGAAGTCATAAAGTGTGTGTGAAGTAGTTGCGGCCTGTGCTACCCATCATTAATTGCTGGTTGTCCTTATGACTCGACCATCGTACATCCGATCTTTATCATTTCTTTGGCAAATGGTGCGCGTACACTCGCATTTGTCCATAACTTAGAAGGGGAACCCAGCACAATTATCCAGTCTTTTGTTTGTGTAAACGACGGAATCATCATACATAAATGGCTGCCAATTTTCCTTAAGTAAAAGGTGACTGCCAAACATATAAGTAATACTTCGATGTCAAGCTGTGGGATTGCATTACTGACCTGGTCTGCCGGAGCCTCAAATGTTGCCAGGAATTTTCAGCAACATGCACGAGATCCACAGATTCTTATCGATAGTTGGCCTATCGAACTTAGAATTTTTCTTATCTTTTCCTACATTTTTGAAGTAATTTTTCTAAGACAAGAAAATTAGTTTACATTTTGGAAAGCGATCGAAAAGAAATACAGTTTTTGATGGTTTGCTGGAATTTGGTGACTCATTTAATTCAGCAACAAGATATCATTTTGCCAGAAGCTACTTCTATCCAAATTGCATATTGGGAATTCTTTATGTCTCTGTTGGCGTACTCCTTCGCTTTTATGTTCCACAGAGAAGGAAAACAACGATACACTTCTATGAATTCCAAAATAAAATTCTGCTACTTGCTACGAACTGAGCACAATTTGCGCAAAATGCACACTCACCACACAGTCTTAAAAATTTGAGCAAAAAATCAAAACGCTTTTGATTTTAGTCTTAATGTGCACAAATGCGTACGTTTGACGCATGCACCCATATTTCACTAATACACATTAGCGTTTTGTGTGGTGTATGGGGCGCTTTAAATAGCGACTCTCAACGAGCGTTGCCAGTTTAGCTATTTTGTAACTGACTTTTTTTTGGCAAAAATGATTAAACTTTGGTGTGGCCTGAATGGTCAATTCATGACTGCCCTTTTTCTCTTTCAATTCGGCCACTTGCTTCCGCTCATTGAGCAACATTTTGCGCATCTCAGCCACTCAATGGTCCTTATCTTTACACAAATGCGTACGTTTGACGCATACACCCATATTTCACTAACACACATTAGCGTTTTGCTCAAAAATTTGTGTTATGTAGGGGGCGCTTTAAATAGCGACTCTCAA
The DNA here is from genome assembly GCA_037044535.1 of Lordiphosa magnipectinata. Lineage (NCBI taxonomy): Eukaryota > Metazoa > Arthropoda > Insecta > Diptera > Drosophilidae > Lordiphosa > Lordiphosa magnipectinata. The sequence goes on from JBAMBO010001221.1 coordinate 138,532, forward strand.
CCAACCAGCGTTGCCAGTTTGGCTAATTTGTAAGTGACTAATTTGGCAAAAATGATTAAACTTTGGTGTGGCCTGAATGGTCAATTCCTGACTGGCCTTTTTCTCCCTCAATGTGGTCATACGTTTTCGTTAATTAAGCAGCATTCGGCACATTGGCTTTGTGACTTGCGACTGCGCAAGTGCTGATAACCTGCCACTGTACCGATTCCCTGTTTGTACCTACTTATTTATTATTTCTGTTTCTTTCAATATACCATTCGGGCAGTGCAGTATCTTTGACGGTATTGTAACACTTTCTGATCGTTGGAGCTAATTTTTATTTTCATATTTATGAATTTATAAATGACTTCTCCGTAAAATAGGTATTCGATTTCATACTTGTTTTTGCATTTTGTAAACAAAAATTGTTTATTAAATGTTACCTAAAATGTCGGGGAACATTTGGAATTTACTTCTTTGTAATTATTATTTATTTATTTAATAAACTAGTCTGGTTATGGTTGGAGCTAGAGGAACTGTGATTGAAGGTGACTGGCCTTTTTCTCTTTCAATTCGGCCACTTGCTTCCAGGTTATGATTGGAGCTAGAGGAACCGTGATTGGAAGTGACTGGCCTTTTTCTCTTTCCATTCGGCCACTTGCTTCCACTCATTGAGCAGCATTTTGCGCATCTCAGCCGCTCAATGGCCCTCATCTTTATCCTTTTCTTCATATCCTTTAAATATTGGGATGCTATTTCTTATAAATATTTGACCAAAAACCTACAATTCGAAGAATCACTTTTAGAGTATGCTTCCGTCATGGAACGAGTGATTCGCCGTTTCGGGAAACCAACAATACAATTTGAACCCGAAACAAAGGGGCTTCCCTAACATTTGATCATTTAGCATGGAAGATTCCTTAGCCTCCCGTGGAACTTTATTCATTTCTTAACGTTTTCCTTCCTTTGTGAAGTAATTTTTCCAAGACAAGAGAATTAGTTTAAATTTTGGAAAGCGATCGAAAAGAAATACACAAAATTACTGTTATCGCTTTATTTAGATGTTACTCTGCTCGTAGCTGAATATCAACATACATCATACATGAATTGTCTTGTTACCAGCACGCGTTTCGAGCTGCCTTTCTTCGGCACTATCATGTTTTGTTGATGAGGCTGCGAGGCTGCCACTGTCCCACTTCCCTGTTTGTACATACTTATATATTATTTCCTTTTTCTTTTATATACCAATCCCTTTGCATCCCCGCGACCAAGCGCGATACTGGGACCAGATGAGTCGATAAGAGATCCGAGGAAACTGCTGAGCAAATTTGATTCCTCTCTATACATTCCCTGCAAAATGCATGCTCGCTGCTGCTCGACTGTACCGAGTCTTTCAGAACATCTGCACATATTGGGCATATGAGTTCTTCATCTACGTGCCCGACGATGCAGTTTAGGTCGAAGCCCATGCTGATATATTGTATCAAATCAACAAAAATTCCTTTTATTTTTTTTAACTTCCCAAAGAGAGTTGCAAATTCGTTAGCGAAAACTGCAAACAGAATCGCATTCTTACATTTCTGTTCGGAATCATCAAATGAAATGCAGAAAATATTAGTTTTTGGTAATTGGTTAACGCCTAAAAACCATACTTATTTAATTATGTACATTGTACATATTGTACATAAGCCCACACTTTTTGCTGACACTTTTTGTGTTTTGCTCATTTGAAGACAGTTTTTTCGTGAGAGCTCGCTCAGAAGTGACCGTCTCGTTTGTTTTGATCAACCGAATGTTCTCAACGGAAAACACATGAGGAGGGGAAAAAGTGTTTTGCTCAGTGAGAGACCGAGTGCGCTTTGTTTTGTTTTTCTGTTTTGTCAGTGGGCTGATCGAACTGAAAAAAGTGATGAGGGTTATTTGCGAGCCCTGCTCACAACCCACACGGCTATCGATATGTCAACTATCGATAGGCCAATTGTTATACCCTTGCAAAAGGTATTATAATTTTGCCCAGAAGTTTGCAACGCATAGAAATATTTATTTCCGACCCCATAAACTATATATATTCTTGATCAGGGCGACGAGCTGAGTCGATTGAGCTTTGTCCGTCCGTCTGTCTGTCCGTCTGTCTGTCCGTCTGTCTGTCTGTCCGTCTGTCTGTCCGTCTGTTTCTACGCAAACTAGTCTCTCAGTTTTAAAGCTATCGAGCTGAAATTTTGCACAGAGTCTTCTTTTTACTGCACGCTGCTAATATGTCGGAACCGACCGGATCGGATCACTATATCTTATAGCTGCCATAGGAACCATAGGTCGAAAAATGGGTTTTAGTGAGAAAAACTTTTTTGTTTTCAATGTTAACGTGATTAAACTCGGTCATTAATAATATTATATGCTTTCAAACAGATTTGCAAATTTTGGTCAAAATCGGATGACTATATCTTATAGCTGCCATAGGACCGATCGGTCGGAAAATGGGTCTTAGTGAAAAAAAACTTTTTTGTTTTCAAGTAAATCGTTCTTAATGTCGGTGATTCTTAATATTAAACGCTTTTAAACTAATTTGAAAAAGTTGATCGACATCGGGTGACTATATCTTATGGTTGCCATAGGACCGATCGGTCGAACATGAGTCTTGGTAAAAAAATTTTTTGTTTAGTTTTGTTAGCGTCCTTAAACTCGCTGATGACTTATTTTATATGCTTTCAAATAGATTCGCAAAATCGGGCCGAAATCGGATGACTATATCTTAAGGCTGCCATAGGGCCGATCGGTCGGAAATTGAGTCTTAGCGAGAAAAACTTTTTTCAGACGTTTTTCGTCGGAAAATAGGTTTTAGTTACACAATTTTTTGATTTTTATGTAAGCGTTCTTAAACTGTGACTGTTGCATTTGCAAGGGTATAAAAACTTCGGCACGGACGAAGTTAGCTTGGCCTTCTCGTTTTTATTTGGAGTGCGTCATAGCGCTTCTCAGAACAGGCCTCAAGCAACTTTAATCAATAAATACATTTTTATACCCTTGCAAAGGGTATTATAATTTTGCCCAGAAGTTTGCAACGCATAGAAATATTCATTTTCGACCCCATAAACTATATATATTCTTCATCAGGGCGACGAGCTGAGTCGATTGAGCTTTGTCCGTCCGTCTGCCTGTCTGTTTCTACGCAAACTAGTCTTTCAATTTAAAAGCTATCTAGCTGAAATTTTGCACAGAGTCTTCTTTTTACTGCACGCTGCTAATATGTCGGAACCGACCGAATCGAATGACCATATCTTATAGTTGCCATAGGAACCATCGGTTGGAAAATGGGTCTTAGTAAGAAAAACTTTTTTGTTTTCAATGCAAGCGTCATAAAACTCGGTCATTATTAATATTATATGCTTTCAAACAAATTTGCAAATTTTGGTCAAAATCGGATGACTATATCTTATAGCTGCCATAGTACCGATCGGTCGGAAAATGGGTCTTAGTGAAAAAAACTTTTTTGTTTTCAAGTAAATCGTTCTTAATGTCGGTGATTCTTAATATTAAACGCTTTCAATCTAGTTTGAAAAAGTTGCCCGACATCGGGTGACTATATCTTATGGTTGCCATAGGACCGATCGGTCGGAAAATGAGTCTTAGTGAGAAAAATCTTTTCTGTTTTAAATTTTATCTTTCTTAAACTCCGCTATTGTTAATTTGATATGTTTTCAAAAAGAATCCGCGAAATTTGGTCGAAATCAGATGTTTATCTGTCGGAAAATGGGTTTTTGTTAAAATTTTCTTTGATTTTTATGTAAGCGTTCTTAAACTCTGACATTTCAAAAACAGCATTTGCAAGGGTATAAAAACTTCGGCACAGACGAAGTTATCTTGGCCTTCTCGTTTTTTCTTTCCTTCGTTCAAGCACGAGTTTATAATCTTAACTAAAGCACTTATTTTTGTTTTTTTCATTTTAGATGCATCTTAGATGCACCTTTTTTCGAGGGGTCACCGGAAATTACGTCACAATGGTGGAGTTTTAATTTGGTTTTTTTTTTAAATTTCAGAAATTATTCTTTAAATATGTATCTATAAGACAGAAAAAAGTTTGAATTAAATAAATAGTTTTTTACTTAGAAAAAAAAATATTGAAAATAGGCCTTTTTTTTACCCGACGAAACCCATGTAACCCCTTAAGAATTGCACTTTTACAAAGAAGAAATATTGTGCCTGGATCAATTTAGGTGAAGGAACTTAAAGTCAAATTTGAGTATTTTGAGTGTTTAGAAAAATTTTTCCAGTTTTCTTCGTCATTTGGTCAATATTAGAAGTGGGCGAATAGCCAGTTCAGAAAAAAATTTACAGAACAGAACAGAATTCGAAGGAAGTGAAAATTAGTTTTTAAGAAATCTCAAAAATATCACTTTTTCAGCACTTAATTGCTCACAGATCCTGTATTTATTTATAGATTATATTCCTCGATATCTAATTTTCTTTGCAAAAGTGCGGTTCTTAAGTAGAAAAAATAAAAATAGTTATTTGGAATTTTTAAATATTTTTTCTAGGCGCGAGGAAACGAAATTTATAGCGTTTTCGTGGAAAAAATTGATTTTTTTGAAATATTTTTTATTATTGTATTCAAACTACTAAACCGATTTGAAAATAGTGCTTTGTGCGATTGTTGAGCATTCAATTAACTTTCGATTCATATCTTGCTTGACTCCATCTGACCATTATGAAGTGAGAAATGGCTTAAAATGTAAGTGAACCTATCGAATAAATGGAAAAAATTGCCTTGAAAAAATTTTTGAAATCGATTTTTGAAATCATCAATCCAAACTACACTTAAAAATAGTTTCAGTAGAAATGGGTAATTTAATTTTTTTTTTATTTGTAAAATGTTACCTTTTTAATTTTGAGCCCCTTTGGGCCCCCGCCACCATTGCAGTTCGCTCTCTTTTGAGCGCTCACCAGCTTATTTACAGAAGAACAATACCAAAAGTACGCAACTGTCTCTCTCTCTCTCTCTCTTTGTTAACGCTGATACTCGCAGCCAGCTTGCACATAATGCGTGGACTATGTTCAGTTGTAGAGGAGCACAACAACAACAACAACACATTTGATTAGTTTTTGGTATTAAAATATGAAAAAATAAATTAAATTAAGTAATAGCTGTACATTTGTCCTAGATAAATACTTTGGAAACCTTCTTTCATCGTCGATTTTCTGCACTAATGCATAAAATTGGTAAACTAATTGCCCCATCCTTTACCTGGGCCCTGGCCTGGAGCACTCACCAAGTGTTGGCCGCTTAGTAAAGCCATGTCGCACATTCCCCCCCACCCATCAACCATGGGAATGGTGTCCTGTTAGCGCTTTTGTTGTTGTTGCTCTCCACTCGACAACACGAGGTTCTCGTTTAGGTCGTAACTTTGCGCTTAGAGCAGCTTAGGAAATGTGCGCACAGCACAGACTCGGGGCCCAAAACTAGTCGTAACTCTTGCCAGCTTGTTTCCCCAAACTAACGGGGTAATAGCCGGGTAATGTACGCTTTAAGCTAAGCACCAAGAGCTCGGCTCCGTCTCCACGGTTCGCGCAATTCGCACGCACAAACAATGCTAGAGGTAAGTATCTATCTATGTGTGGAGAGGGATGTGAGAATGAGGATGAGGTGGAACCACAGAGAGCTAAGCCCCGGCGCCTGCTGAACATTTTTGTGCCTTTAATTTGTTATTGTATTGGCGTGCCAAAGCTTTGCTCTCCCTTTCTCTCTCTCTCTCTTCGCCCCACGCACTGGTCACCCACTCAAAACAAGAAACTGTGAAATTTTTTTAGGGAGCCACAAAAAAACAAACAGCTAACAAAAACAAACAACAAGCAGCAACAACAACAACAACAATAACATACACATACATACAAACATATTGTACTTGCATTTGTTAGCCATGTAAGACAGAAACAGGCGACAAAAACGAAGCAAGTTAGATCAATTAAACTGGCTACAAAGTTTAAATTTCAACGATCATTAGGCGCCCTCTATTGTTATTTGTGAGCAACTATCACATAGAGCGCTGGCAAACTCCATTCTGATGGCAAAAAATGCCAAAAACGCCTAGAAATGCCAAATTTGGTATTTTTAAAGTAACCTCAAACACTTTACCAGCTGTGATTAGTTGATAAAAATTTATGAGAATTTGAAAGCAACAATTAAAAGAGAAACGGAATATGAAATGCGGATGGTAAATGCCTAAGGGCGTAGGCAGGGGGCCAGCTCTCCCCCTAAAGGCCTGCCAGGAATTTGCTAGTTATTTCTTATGTGTGTGTGTACATAACTAAAGCACCTAAAAGTTGCATGACTGATCATGACACTTTAAAACGAGAAGGTCAAGCTAACTTCGTCTGTGCCAAAGTTTTTATACTCTTGAAATGTCAGAGTTCAAAAAAATCAAACAGTCGACCAAATTTCGCAAATTTTTTTGAAAACATATCAAATTACCAATTGCCGAGTATAAGGACGATCCAATTGAGAACAAAAAAATATTTTTCTCACTAAGTCTCATTTTTCGAACGATCGGTCCTATGGCAGCTATGAGATATAGTCATCCAATTTCGACCAAATTTTGCGAATTTATTTCAAATCAGCGAGTTTAAGGACGCTAAAATTAAAAACAAAACAAATTTCTTACTAAGACCCATTTTCAACCGATCGGTCCTATGGCAACCATAAGATATAGTCACCCGATATCGATCAACTTTTTCAAATTAGTTTGAAAGCGTTTAATATTAACAATCACCGACCTCAAGAACGAAATACTTGAAAACAAAAAAGTTTTTCTCACTAAAACCCATTTTCCGACCGATTGGTCCTATGGCAGCTATAAGATATAGTCATCCGATTTTGACCAAATTTTGCAAATCTGTTCGAAAGCATATAATATTAATAATGGCCGAGTTTTATGACGCTTGCATTGAAAACAAAAAAGTTTTTCTTACTAACACCCATTTTCCAACCGATGGTTCCTATGACAGCTATAAAATATAGTCATCCGATTTTGACCAAATTTTGCAAATCTGTTTGAAAGCATATAATATTAATAATAGCCGAGTTTTATGATGCTAGCATTGAAAACAAAAAAGTTTTTCTCACTAAGACTCATTTTTCGAACGATCGGTCCTTTGGCAGCCTTAAGATATAGTCAACCGATTTCGACCAAATGTTGCAAATCTGTTTGAAAGCATATAAAATTAATAATTGCCGAGTTTTATGATGCTAGCATTGAAAACAAAAAAGTTTTTCTTACTAAGACCCATTTTCCAACCGATGGTTCCTATGACAGCTATAAAATATAGTCATCCGATCCGGTCGGTTCCGACATATTAGCAGCGTGCAGTAAAAAGAAGACTCTGTGCAAAATTTCAGCTAGATAGATTTTAAATTGAAAGACTAGCTTGCGTAAAAACAGACGGACAGACGCACGGACAAAGCTCAATCGACTCAGCTCGTCGCCCTGATCAAGAATATATATATATTTTATGGGGTCGGAAATGAATATTTCTATGCGTTGCAAACTTCTGGGCAAAACTATAATACCCTTTGCAAAGGTATAAAAATGTATCTATTGATTAAAGTTGCTTAAGGCCTGTTTTGAGAAACGCTATGACGCACTCCATATAAAAAAAAAACGGTGGCGGAATTTGTCCTCGGCTGAATTTATTGTGTGTATTCTGAGACATGCTAAATCAAAAGACAATTGGCCTATCGATAGTTGACGTATCGATAGCGGTGTGGGTTGTGAGCAGAGCTCGCAAATAACCCTCAACACTTTTTTCAGTTCGATCAGCCCACTGAAAAAAAAGAAAAACACAAAGCGCACTCGGTCTCTCACTGAGCAAAACACTCCTTTCCCCTCCTCATATGTTTTCTGTTGAGAACTTTCGGTTGATCAAAACAAACGTGACGGTCACTTCTGAGCGAGCTCTCACGAAAAAACTGTCTTCAAATGGGCAAATCACAAAAAGTATCAGCAAAAAGTGTTATTTGTTTGTTAAATAAATATGGTTTTTAGGCGTTAAGCAATTACCAAAAACTAATATTTTCTGCATTTCATTTGATGATTCAGAACAGAAATGTAAGAATGCGATTCTGTCTGCAGGTTTCGCTAACGAATTTGCAATTCTCTTTGGGAAGTTAAAAAAAATAAAAGGAATTTTGGTTGATTTGATACAATATATCAGCATGGGCTTCGACCTAAACTGCATCGTCGGGCACGTAGATGAAGAACTCATCTGCCCAATATGTGCAGATGTACTGGAAGACTCGGTACAGTCGAGCAGCTGCGAGCATGCATTTTGCAGGGAATGTATAGAGAGGAATCAAATTTGCTCAGCAGTTTCCTCGGATCTCTTATCGACTCATCTGGTCTGAGTATCGCGCTTGGTGAGTAACCTGCCATGCAGATTAAAAATCAAAATGCAAAGGGATTGGTATATAAAAGAAAAAGGAAATAATATATAAGTATGTACAAACAGCGAAGTGGTACAGTGTACAGTGGCAGGCTCTCAGCCTCATCAACAAAACACGATAGTGCCGAAGAAAGGCAGCTCGAAACGCGTGCTGGTAACAAGACAATTCTTGTATGATATATGTTGATATTCAGCTACGAGCAGAGTAACATCTAAATAATGCGATAACAGTAATTTTGTGTATTTCTTTTCGATCGCTTTCCAAAATTTAAACTAATATTCTTGTCTTAGAAAAATTACTTCAAAAAGGAAGAAACCATTAAGAAAAGAACAAAGTTCCACGGGAGGCTAAGGAATCTTCCATGCTAAATGATCAAATGTTAGGGAAGCCCCTTTGTTTCGGGTTCAAATTGTATTGTTGGTTTCCCGAAACGGCAAATCACTTGTTCCATGACGGAAGCATACTCTAAAAGTGATTCTTCGAATTGTAGGTTTTTGGACAAATATTTATAAGAAATAGCATTCCAATATTTAAAGGATATGAAGAAAAGGATAAAGATAAGGGCCATTGAGCGGCTGAGATGCGCAAAATGCTGCTCAATGAGTGGAAGCAAGTGGCCGAATTGAAAGAGAAAAAGGCCAGTCACTTCCAATCACGGTTCCTTTAGCTCCAATCATAACCTGGAAGCAAGTGGCCGAATTGAAAGAGAAAAAGGCCAGTCACCTTCAATCACAGTTCCTCTAGCTCCAATCGTAACCTGACTAGTTTATTAAATAAATAAATAATAATTTCAAAGAAGTAAATTACAAATGTTCACCGACATTTTATTTAACATTTAATAAACCATTTTTTTTACAAAAATCAGAAACAAAAATGGAATCGAATACCTATTTTACGGAGAAGTCATTTATAAATTCATAAATATGAAAAAAAAATTAACTTCAACGATCAGGAAGTGTTACAATGCCGTCAAAGATACTGCACTGCCCAAATGGTATATTGTAAGAAACAGAAATAAGTAGGTACAAACAGGGAATCGGTACAGTGGCAGGCTATCAGCACTTTCGCAGTCGCAAGTCACAAAGCCAATGTGCCGAATGCTGCTTAATTAACGAAAACGTATGACCACATTGAGGGAGAAAAAGGCCAGTCAGGAATTGACCATTCAGGCCACACCAAAGTTTAATCATTTTTGCCAAATTGGTCACTTACAAAATCGCAAAACTGGCAACGCTGGTTGGCTGAGAGTCGCTATTAAAAGCGCCCCATATATAACACAAATTTTTGCGCAAAACGCTTATGTGTATTAGTGAAATATGGCTGTATGCGTCAAACGTACGCATTTGTGTAAAGATAAGGACCATTGAGTGGCTGAGATGCGCAAAATGTTGCTCAATGAGCGGAAGCAAGTGGCCGAATTGAAAGAGAAAAAGGCCAGTCATTAATTGACCATTCAGGCCACACCAAAGTTTAATCATTTTTGCCAAAAAAAAGTCACTTACAAAATAGCTAAACTGGCAACGCTCGTTGAGAGTCGCTATTTAAAGCGCCCCATACACCACACAAAACGCTAATGTGTATTAGTGAAATATGGGTGCATGCGTCAAACGTACGCATTTGTGCACATTAAGACTAAAATCAAAAGCGTTTTGATATTTTGCTCAAATTTTTAAGACTGTGTGGTGAGTGTGCATTTTGCGCAAATTGTGCTCAGATCGTAGCAAGTAGCAGAATTTTATTTTGGAATTCATAGAAGTGTATCCTTGTTTTCCTTCACTGTGGAACATAAAAGCGAAGGAGTACGCCAACAGAGACATAAAGAATTCCCAATATGCAATTTTGATAGAAGTACCTTCTGGCAAAATGATATCTTGTTGCTGAATTAAATGAGTCACCAAATTCCAGCAAACCATCAAAAAACTGTATTTCTTTTCGATCGCTTTCCAAAATGTAAACTAATTTTCTTGTCTTAAAAAAATTACTTTAAAAATGTAGGAAAAGATAAGAAAAGAACAAAGTTCCACGGGAGGCTAAGGAATATTCCATGCTAAATGATCAAATGGCAGGGAAGCCCCTTTGTTTCGGGCTCAAATTGTATTGTTGGTTTCCCGAAACGGCAAATCACTTGTTCCATGACGGAAGCATACTCTAAAAGTGATTCTTCGAATTGTAGGTTTTTGGATAAATATTTATAAGAAATAGCATCCCAATATTTAAAGGCTATGTAGATAAGGATAAAGATGAGGACCATTGAGCGGCTGAAATGAGCAAAATGCTGCTCAATGAGTGGAAGCAAGTGGCCGAATTGAAAGAGAAAAAGGCCAGTCACCTTCAATCACAGTTCCTCTAGCTCCAATCATAACCTGACTAGTTTATTAAATAAATAAATAATAATTTCAAAGAAGTAAATTTCAAATGTTCACCGACATTTTATTTAACATTTAATAAACAATTTTTTTTACAAAAATCAGAAACAAAAATGGAATCGAATACCTATTTTACGGAGAAGTCATCGATAAGAAAAAATTTATTTTTTTATTTATTTT
>JBAMBO010001222.1:0-253324 GCA_037044535.1 Lordiphosa magnipectinata
ATCCTTCTCCCTGTTACATACTTTTGCACGACTTTAGTATACCCTTTTACTCCACGAGTAACGGGTTTAAAAACAGAATAAGGAAATCCTTACGCGTATTCTTTCCACGATTTCTTAAAAAGTAGGTAAAATTCGGCCGTCTAAACTAGAAGACCACGAAGACTTAAATGGAAAAAATTAAATTATTTTTTTTTCGATTTTTTCAAATATGTCCCAAAAATTAAATTTCTTGCATATCGAGCATTGGTCATTGTTTTCAAATTACTAAACCGATTTGAAATCAGTGTTGTGGGCCATTTTATTACCTTTCGATTTGAATCTTGTTTGACTTCATTTGACTATTATGAAGCTAGAGATGGCTTAAAATGTAAGTGTACCCACCGAACATATAAAAAAGAAAGAAAATTTTTGAAATCGATTTTTGTGATCACTAATCCAAAATACTTTTAAAAATAGTTCCCATAGAAATGGGTGTTATTCTTCTTGGATTTTTTCTGGCGTAAGTCTAGATTTGCAAGCCAATCTAAGCACATATGATAATTGCATCGCCAGATCTGTCCAGTCGATGATAGATTGATCCCTGTCGTAAAATGTGAATTCTTAAAAAACATCCACTATCAATTTTTGTGATTTTGATAAGCTAGAACCATTGTTACTCACCACATTTTACCTAATATCAATTGTGTTTTTAAATTCAAAAAGCTCGTTTAGATGTCGACTAATTTTGCTGCTGTTGCTCAATTAATTTGGCCAAACTGACTTAAAGTCCGCTTCGAGGAGGTGATTTCGAACTATTATTGTGCTAAGTATATGACAACAACAACGACCAGAAGACGGTCGAAGAGCGCACACAAAAACGCAAGCTGCAAAAATGTGGCGCTGCAGCTGCGGGAGCATTTTGTTGTTGCTGCAGATGGCAGTACTCACATACATAGTTAAAAACAATTGTATATCATTGGCAATAAAACAAATGCCAAAGGTTAAAGTTTCAGCCAACAAAAGGAAACCCCAAGATTGTTGTTGTTGTAGTTATTGAGATGCGTTTATGTGAGTTAGTTTTGACATTATCAAAAAGTTGGGGCTAAATGTGGGCATTTTAGTACGCATAACGGAACTACTGAGCCATCCTATAGTTCGTGTGGAGTAATATTTTGAAAGTTTAAGAAAAACATCACTTCCCCCGCTGTGCCGACTGCCTGGAGCATATTTCATCCTAAAATTATTACAAATCTACGTGTACTGGTGGCATACAAAATGATGATAATACAATAACCGGAGTGGAGAAACTAAGGCAAATTTAAACATATTTCGGCGCATATGGCGGTTGGTCGCATGGGCGGAGTCGGTTTCTTGATTCAAAGTTATGGCTGCCGAAGGCGCGGAGCCCCCTCTGCTGGCGCAATGTAAAATTTATTGTTATGCTCTATGAAAAACTGCTGTGTGGTACGTGGCCCAAGAACTTGCCTGGCAACTACACGAGATTATGATTAATTGCTGCAAGTGCGCGGGCTTCTTTGGCGGAGGTGTTGGTCGGGGTGGGTGTGGGCGTGGCACGTGTGACAAAGCGCAGCGGCCAATGACAGGCGCATGCAGGCAGCCATAAATATGGAGACATTAAAAAATTAATTTACTTCGCGCCATAGCTAACGCTGGACTCTGTGGAATGATGCTAGCCCTCAAGCGGGTGCAAATATTTCACGCTTATTCCTGCGCAATGTGAAAACATCAAATATCCAATTAAACTTGCCACAAGCATTCATCCTCAATTTATAATAATTACAAACTAATTAACTTTGATCCCTCGCCGTGGCAACGGCAGCTCTGCCAACCGCAAGCAATGCCGAAAATGTGAAAATAATTATTAACAGAAATTAAGCCAAATTACAGCAGTAAAAAAAGAAAATGAATTAAGAAAAACGAAGCGTGCTCGCCACGGTAATCGGGAGCATAAATGATACCCAATGTTAATTTTAAACGGACCCAGCTGACTGAAACTGACTCTGGCGCGGGGCGGTCCGTGGCGGGAAATCTGAGCACAACTACAGCTCATTAAAGACGTCGAGCGAGGTTGAGGCAGCAGCGGGGTACGTTTACTTTAAACTGAGTAATGTGGGAGCATCAATACAAAAAGCAAACAAATTTGAAAAGTCACGCAGAGTCTGTGCCTGGCCAAAGCCCAAAGCACGTGGCAAGTGGTGGACCACAGGACTTCAGACGGCACAGCAGGAGCGAGAACAGGAGCTTGGCTGGGCTGGCTCCTCGCATGTGCGTAACGTTAATGGAATTAGAAAAGTTTTTAAGCAAAGCTGAATATATGAGAGTGATTTTGATAAAAAAAAATAAATCCTTGGAATGGGTGGAGTGGTTGTGTGTGTGTTTCGGTTCACTACTACTATAAATATGAGGATGAGGTGCGTATATAGGCAACAGCCCAAGCGTAATGAAAAAGTTTCTTGTGCTTCTTGGCTGACTCACTGCAGACATACTTACGTACATATGTACATCTGGCCAAACATTGTTCTGACGCTTTTCAACTTGCGGCTAATGCTGCAAAAGTTTTTGCCAAACGCACAACGCAAATCACTGTCAACGGCAGTAGCTTCAGTTTATAATCAAAATTCGCATCCATTGACATGCAGATTGTATGAACTTTATGCGCTTGTGTTCGTGTGTGTGTGTGTGTGTGTGTGAAATATGCGGCCATAAGTTTAGAAAATTAAATCATCTATTTTTAATTAAGACTGTTTGTCTGTCCGACCTACTAAACTGACAGACTCATCAAGATGTCTGACTTTTTGAATAGAGCTTTGGTCAGAGGCTTTAAATTAAAGCACTAAAACTTTACGTACTTTAAGATTTTAAGAATCCAAATGCTGACTAAAGTATGGTTTAAATGGTGTTACGAGAAGCGGCTCAAGTTGAGGTATGAAAAATGGTTCAATGATAAAGTATTGCTACGTAGGACCACATCAGACCGCCCCACGATTAGTTATCCAACAAGACCTTTTTTATGGAGTTGAAGTTTTTAAGAATTGTGATTCAAAGAGCCAAAGGAACCGGCAAATTTTTAGGGCGGCAAATTATTACAAAATAAGTATTGATGATACATACTAATTAAATCAAAATCTTTGAGAAATCACTAGAAATTTCGTACGTAAACTTGAATCTATCGTACATTTATTACGTACGTCTATTACATTACGCCTGACAGATCATCACGATATCCCCTCTAGCTAGTGTATTTATAGTATTACAGTCGCTGAAATTTTGGTAGTTCCGTTGCAGTCATTTTCCTCCCATCGTTCCTTAGGTCTTTGGCAAAAAATGACGCCCAAAAATATCTGCAAGCTAATGACTTTAGTATATCGTTGAGCGCTCAGAAAATAAGAGCTTTGCAGAAGTCATTATAGGTAGTTGGCGCTCTTAGGAATGCAAAGGATATGTCTGAAGATCCCCCCTGGGCGAAGAATATAAATTGTGTCATTACCGATGGCAGTAGACGCTAATTTGTCCTACGAACAAGGTCGTAGCCGGGGGAGGCAGGGTGGATCAGCTGCCCCTCCTAAATAATAGATTTTGCTTAGAAAAAGTCACATTTTTACTTATAACTTCATTTTTCCTCTATTATTGTCACACATTTACTTACTTATACTGTCACATTACTGTCACATTTTTACTTATAACTTCATTTTTCCTCTATTATTTTGAAGATTGTTTCTCATTTCATATCAAATGAATCTTGATTTAACTATTTAGTGCTAATAATAAAATTATAGAAATATTTAAGAATCGTTCACGCACTGCTGCCCCTACCTTTTTAGAAAGCTGGCTACGCCCTTGCCTACGAAGATGAACTAATGCGAAAACATATTAAATTCATGGAAGAAATTATCGTAAAAATTAAGGAGAGGTTTCGACAATTGCAGGAAATGGCTAGCAAGTTTGCTTTAGCAGGCAACATTCATGATTGAATTAATGTGAAGAAACTTCAGAATGAGCGCGTCTCGAGCTTTTGTAGCTGCCTCAGGGAGCACCCGTCACATGCAAATGAGGGCCAGCTGGGCTTACTAAAGTTTGTTGTCTTCTTGAAACTAGAAGATTCCCTACCATATCTAATAGTGATGATAAGAAATTTTTCCAAAATCATGACCATTTGGTCATAGTTTTGCCCTTATATTTCGTTTAGATAATTCATTCGACATAAAAAAAAAATAAAAACTGAAAAAACGTTGATAAAAAGGAAAATATATTTATGTTTTACGTATTTAATTCCTTTTGGACATAAAAGCGAAGGGAATATACGAAAGGGGATGCAGAAGGGCTAATTAATTTAAATCGGTTTTGGGACCATAGAACTCCTTAAGAAACTCTACCATCGACCTCGCCAATTATCTGCACCACCGGGCTATTTGCTTGGTGAGTGCTCAACATACGACTGGGTTCTTTGCTATGAGTAAAAAGATAAAGAAAATTGTACATATAAAAACAAGTTTTTAACTAAAATAGAAACATAAGACGGGGTGGTAGAACCCTACGCTACGCCACTGAGACTATAAGAAACGCCACGCAGCTTAGGATAAAATTAGAATCGCACCAACGCACAGTGGGCGAAACGACCATTCTAGCGCGTCGAAATTCAATTTTTCAAGTTTGAAAAAGAGTTAATTTTTTGTTTATTTATCGACTACCGATACTTTGATTAGCTTATAAAAGTGTATCTAAAAGCATTCCGATATATATCTGAACAGCTGTGGGCTATCAAACACAACATATGTTTTGGCAAGTGCTTTTCAATTTATTCGTGCATTTTAGTAGTTTTTGTTAATTTAGCTGTGAAATATAAAGTTCTCGTTGTTTCACAAAAAAGCTTGGTTATATATTCATATAAAGGTATGTATTAAGCAAAAAATCAATGTAAGTGACCCGTCTATATATGAATTACTTGTAAGACGTAGGGAAGGTAACGCGTATTAACAACCTGCCCTTAGTCGAATACACCTGTCTTTCGTGGAGCAAAACTAAAAAGGTTCACAAATGTGCAAGTCGCCTTAACTTTTTTGTGTGAGTCCTTGTTGCTTAAAAATTTCAAAGATCACCCGCTAATATGTGCTACCCTTGCATTTGTAGGTCTTTATAGGCGCAATGTCTGTATCAAAACGGAAGCTGTTTTTAGTATAGCACAGCGAGGACATCCTCTCAAAGAAGTTTTTGGCTTTGGAAAACAATGTTTTCGATACAGTATTAAAGAAAAAAACCTGTAGTGAGGAGAAACGTATCAATATTGGTGAAAAATTGCAAAATTTTACTAATAGACTTGTTATAAAATGGAAAAGTAGTGGAAGAAACAGAGCCAGACGCCAGATGTTGGACGTCCTGAAAAAGATATTTCAGAGCTCTGCAATGGAAGACAAGTAAAGCATGTGTCAGGACTTGTACAGAATATCGCATATTGCATATTTCGTACAGACTCCCCATAAAGTGGCTGGTTCGCGGTGAGGAAAAGTCTGTTTTTGAAGAAAATAAAAGGACCATCCAGCAAGAGATATGAAATGAAATGGATTTGTTGGTAGACATTCCAATGGCTGGTAGTGGTAGTACAAACAATGGGAATACAGCAAGATAGTTTTTCCAACAGCCGAATTTGGCAGCTCGCATAACAGGAGTGAGCGAACCCTTAATAAACCGCTTCAGCGTAATTATACGGGTGATGGCTTGTGGGTGTTACGCTATGGAAACTGCTAAAAAGTTTTGTAGATTTATACCCGTGGTTCCACATGCCATCCTCTGTTCACAAAATATTGATTCATGCTGCCGATATCATTAGCCATTTTTTCTTCCAATCGGTATGATGTCGGAGGAAGCAGTTAAAGCCAGAAACAAGGACTATCAAAATATACAAATATACGCAGCACACAAGAAAGACGGCAAGAAAAAATACAATGGAAGATGATATTAACGCACTCCTAGTTTCTTCCGGTCCTTTAATAACTTCATTTTCCTAGAGTTCTTCAATTTCCTCTGCAAAAAATATTGTGCTTGATCTGGATTTTGTAAGCTTACTTGTCAATAAACGCCTTGAAACTGATTTATTCAACGATTTGGAGATTTCGGACAGTTGGGATTACGAATAGTTCTGTAATATGAAATCAAAATTAAAAAGTTGGGCAATCTTTTTGATATTTAAAAAAAAAAATTTATTCTAAACTTAAAAATTTAAAAAAAAATTTATTTGTCTTTTTTTATATTTTTTATTCCAACATAAAACAAGCTGTGCATTTTTTTTTTAAATTAAAAAAAAATTTATGTTTTTAAAAAATAAAAGAAAAATATTTGTAAAAACTTTTGTTATATTTTTTAGTTCTTTTTCCTTTTTTTTTTAGTCCTACCTTTGAGAGAAAAAAAAAAACGATTGCGATTATCTCATTTACTTTGGAAGATATTAATTTCGACGCTCTAGAATGGCCGTTTCGCCCACTGTGCAACTGTGCAATATTTTTAGCTATTTATCAATGTTAAATATATGTAAAACTCAGATTTGTATTGAATGTTTAGATTTAAGATAATATTTAAGTAGGATCATAAATGTTTCATTACTAAATTTAATAACTTTTGTGACTAGCGCTTTAAATTTTAAGTATAATTTACTTGTAGCGTTAGGATAAAAGCCAAATAAAGAAAAGAAAAGAAAGAAAAATAAGGAAAAGACATGTCTGTCAGTCGCCTTTCTTTTCACTGTGCAACACTAAAAAGTTGTTCCAGTCGAGACAAAAAAATTTTGAAAGGGTATGATGATTGTTTAAGAACCTTGGGAGGGTTTTTTAACACTTTGAAGTTGTGAATTTAATGAGTGAATTTTATGACTTCATATATCTTAAGCTAATTCTCATTTCGCTTTAATATCTTTAACGAAGTTGCACACATAAAAAAAAAAAAAATTGAAAATCCGACATTTTTCGTTTTTTGCTAAAAAATGTTTGATTTACTAATTTTTCTTGTTGATTTTACCAAGATGAAAGTCATTTAAAATCAACTGTGTGTTCCTTTTGATATCAAACCGCTAACATTTTTGATTTTTTTCCGCAAATTTCAATTGCGCTACTTATATTGGCTGATAATGGAATTCGCTCTTGAGAATTTCAAGCAAGCAAATATTCGTGAATGTTTTCAATACAAATAACCAATTGGATGTGTGGCCTTAAACGCGCGGCGTGGCGCAGGCGTCTAAGGCGACGTACCATTCGTGTTTTCAGTCCAAGGGCCCTGAGTTCGAATCCCCGCAGAGTAAGTAAAAGGTTTTTACTTAATAAAAAATATGTTTGCTTATTTCGTCGTTTATATGTATAATATAAATAATAATAATAGCAGCACGCAAAAATTCTCATTTTTTTCTGTTTAAAGTAAAATCAAAAGTGCACAAATGTTAATTGATAGGAAAAATGTTGCATTTACCACCTTTTTTTTGCAGTCCACGATTTCACCTTCAAAATATAAATAGTTTTGTAGCAAACCTTAAATTTTTTGCCGGCTCGAGGTCACGTTATGTTTGCACAATGTGCAATGCACATAGCTTTAAACAGATTGGACCTTCTGAATATGCAATTTTTAGGGTCATGGACTCACCACACTATCTGATGCTTTTTGTTGTAGAGTATGCGTAAAAAAACCTTTATTTATCTCTTATTCTTGATCAGCGTCAACAGTCGATCCTTAAGGAACGCATTATATCAAGAATTCGGCTCAATAAGGCGACCAGAAGAGCAGCAGTCTCTTCTGCCATATTTCCATAAATGAAGCTGTAATTTTTAATTTCCAAAGATGACAGCAATTGAAATAAACTAAGAACTTCGTTGTAAAAATTAGTATTTGGTGAACGTGTCGTATGATTACATTTTTTTTTAAATTTAAGGATCTGCCGTTTAGTTTTTTAAAATTCATTTCCCTTGGCTTGTTTCTATCAAACTCAACAGACCAAATTAACGACGTTTTAAATAAAAGCATTTGGTTTTATTGCCAAACTTTGGTCATATTTTGATTGGCAGTAATGCAAATCGAAATGCTTCATGCTTAAACTTGAGCATTCTAATCCTCACTGAGCTTCTTTTATGTGCGTCTTAGTTTGGCAATTGTAACAGGAGAAGAGACGGAAAAACTTCACCATCCTTACGCGACGATTTTGGACGCCCAAAGTGTTGGTGCACACATATCAAAGCGCAATATAAAAATCAAATTTATATTTATGGATAAGGCCAACTGAGCCATGCCAGACGGCGGAGGCCAAGAAAAGTTTGCCAGTCTGCCGAACGGCATTATAATTTCAAATTTCTTGGCTGCTAATAAGAAATAATGCCAGAGGGCTTGGCTAAAATTAGATGTGCCATTGCTTGTATACCCTTATCTTGCGGGAATCAGAGGCAGTTAACCAAATCAATTCTTTTGTTACAATAATAAAGGCTAAATGTGACTTGCCGATATTGTCGGCCAATATTGTTCCTGACAAAAACAATATTGCCCGCCCACGCGGCATTCTGTCTAGGTGAACGCTTCTTGTGAAGCGACTTTTAGGTCCCTTTTTGCTGTGTGAAACTTAAAAGCACACAAGCCAGGAGACTTATACCCGTTACTTATAGAGTAAAAAGGGTATACTAAAGTCGTGCAAATGTATGTAACAGGCAGACGGAAATATTTCCGACCATATAAAGTATATATTATATATATTCCTGATCAGCATCAACAGCCGTGTCGATATAGCCATGTCCGTCTATTCCTCTGTCCGTCTGTCTGTATGAACACCTATATCTCAGAGACTAGAAGAGGTAGAGCAACCAAATTTGAAATGAGGACTTCTATTGTCTGCCTATTTGTTTCAAATTTCTGCCGCCCCCTCAATAAGAAATGTTGAATAACTCTCACAATTTTTAAGATGTCTAAATTTAAAACTTACATTAGATATTCGTAATATCTATAATCCCCAAAATTTTTATAAAGTTCGGATAATAAATAAACGATTTAAAAAATGTTGCATACTTTTCGGTTTTCCCCTTCAGGAACACAGGAAGGCTATTAAACATTTCTTCCCTTGAGTAAAGGGTATGTAGAAGTCGGTTAGGGCCCTGATCAACAGCCGAGTCCGTGGAAGGCTATTTTGAATGCTGATTTTTCAGTTATTTAGAATATCTATTATTCAGCATTATTTATCGATCTACCAAGAAAGATGGTGGAGCCATTTGCAATCGAATATTCTTTCAGCGCTGCCCTGGCGCCTGATGCCATGGCAGGGCACTTCATTTTAAATGGTATTCGATTCCCAGAAAATTGCCCTTCTTCTTTGGTATATTAACAAACAGCAGAGCAATTTTATTATACCTTCAGCAAGGGCATAAGAAGCAAACTACAATACAACAGGCCAGACAAACGATCCGTATTCTTTTCTCATGTACAGCCGTCTTCGTGTAAATTTATGCGTATTGTCTGCCCTTAGGCCATTACGGCATTCGATTTCGATGTCTGCTTTAGCAACACTAACAACTTTCGACAGTTTAAATGCCGGGGAGCTAAGGGGAATCGTCGTCATCTTGCAGTCAAGCGCCGCGGGTGACATAAATCATATTTCTATTGGCGAGTGAATGAGCTGCTGCTCAAGCGGATGAAATTGATAGCATTCGAGGATATATGTATTTCCATGCAATGCTAGTTTAACGGAAAGTCCTTAAAGCCAAACAGCTGTTTTCTTTAATTTCGAGAAGCAACTAATTGTTTATGAATCAATTTGCCATAGACTCGTTAAATTGTGGGTTCAATTTTTTATGACCATTGACATTTGCCTGATGCGTAGTTTATGGCACTGCAGACAGCCAGCGGACTTGACAACGTTCCTCCCTCTTTGTCGACATTGATGCGAAAATGAAAACATTAACAGCTGGTTTTTATGAAGCTCACCCAACTATTGCCAAGTAATGCCCATTGTTATTGATATTATTATCATTATGGTTATTTTGGTTTTTATGGGGAAAGTTGGCGCACAAAATGAATTTAATTATGCGCTCCCAAGGCGCCGGGGAAAGAAATTCAGCAAATTCCCATATCATATGATAAGTACGGTTCTCAGCTGCGGGGCATAAATACATATTAATGTGCACATTTGTAAATGGGTTTTGCGCTGAAAAGGAAGGAAAACGAACCTGTTGCCTAATGGGGACAACAAATCAGGGGAAAAACGAAAATAATTACAATTACAGCTGTGGCACGGGAACAATGGGGCGTGGGGCGCAACAGTTGGCTGAATCGCTTTGAGTGGCTTTCAACGGGAAAGTCTTGGTGCTAGGAAGCGCTCATGGCATGGCCGTCACATTGTTGACAGCCCAAGCCGCAGTCACACTTGCTGCAGCAACAACAATTGCAACAATGGCTGCGGCATAAGTAGCAGCAGTAACAGTGGCAACAACAACAAACAGTTGTTGACATTTATGACGGCAAACGTCACATGCCGTGCACCACAACCACAACCAAGCCAAGCCCAGCCTTAAGGCAAGTCGGCCACGTTGACGGTGCAGCAAGCGTCAGCTTACGAGGGCTGATACATGAGTCTAGAGGGACTTAATTCAGTTGCAGGTGTAGTTAAACAGATATCGACTTGAAATCTGAATGAGAAGCATCCCATACAATTTCCCATATTTCAGTTTTAGCCAGAACACGAATTTTATATGGGAGCCAAGCAATATAGTAGCCCAATCGAGATCATACTTAGTAGAACTATGTGGAAGTATTTAAAATTTATAAATGCCAATTTTGGCAACGCTATCTTTGAAAACAAAAAAGTTTCTTAGTTAGGAGAAGCTTCCCTAAATAACAAAATAGATTCTCTCACAAGAATCAGTTGTTGAACCGATCGTGGTTAAAGTAGCTGTATAATATAGTTGTCCAATCAATTGTCCAATCAAACCAATTGGTAAAGTTAGCTTTTAAACTGACGAAGGAAATAGCAAAGAACATGTGAATTGGGTTGGAATTAGGTTTAACAATAAAATGAAAATCACAAAAAGCACAAATATCCGTAAATTTTTTCATTTTAAATCCCCCATGTGGTGGCAATACCGAACGCGATAGAACTAACAAGTTAAATATACATATAAAAGCAACAAGATTTTTTTTTCAAATTTTCTTACTTTTTGAGTTTTATTAAAAAAAGGTCCATAAAATGTCTACCTATGAGGCCCAATTTTTAATGCCTCTCCAAAAATTGAATTATACAAAAACTATAGTTGATGTTGGCTAAAAGTCTTTTTTATTGAATAGACAACAAATGAAATTAACTAAAAAGGTTTTTGTTGTTGTTTTTGCCACTGAGGCTGTTGTTGTAACCCACAACAAATAAGGGCTAAAAAAACAATTTTTGTAAAATATATTGTCGGATATGCTTGTAAGTTGTAAATGTTGGAGTTATAAATGGTGTAATTAACCCGACCTTGTGGACCTCACTTCTACGAAGAATATATTAAGTATTTATCCATATATTTTCTTCGCCAATAACTTATTACCCAATTCATCCGAATCCAGAAAAAAAGCAGGGGAGAGGTAAGCAAACTTCCTTGCCATGTCCATCAACTGCCAAAACCCATCTTGAAACTTCTTAATGATTTTGTTTATCGACTCGAAAAGATTTCGCATTAGTTCGTTTTCGTAGGACAAATTAACGTTTTTATTGCCACCGATACAAATTTAATTTTTATTCTTCAACTTGGGGAATCCATGGATGCCAAGGGCTTCAGACATGTCTTTTGCATAGCTAAAAGCGCCGACTGTTCATTACTTTCGGTTCTGGTGGACCGATCTGTGGAAATGCCCATATACAAGATAAAGAACTTTTTTTTAAAATTAAGTCTCCTTAGATGGTAGAAGAACAAAATTGAATTTGGTCTATCCGCGAACAAGATCGAAACCAGTTAATGTTATGACTTAATATACTATACTTTCCAGACCCAAACGTAATTTAAAATTTAAATAAAAACATGAGATATTGTGAGCTGGTAACACGTGTCAATATTTAAAATCTGCTAATACCAAAATAAAGTTCAACATTTTTTAGCGTAATCGGTCTCACAACGTTTCAGTGAGTAGAAAAAATCAAATTCAAGAGAAGGTTTTCATTGGATTCTCTCAACAAGAGTGTGTCGATGAACTGAGGTCTTTGTATGGCGATAAAGCACCATCAAAAACCACTGTATATTGCTGGTATAGTGAATTCAATCGTGGTCGTAGTTTGCTCCGCGACGAATTCCGTGAATGTCGTCCAAAATCCGTTGTTGCGCCAGAAAATATCGATGCTATGCGTGAACTGATAATGCAAGATCGTTATGTGACTTACCGTGAGATTAAGGCATCCCTAAACATTAGTTCCACCAGCATATGTAAGATTTTGCATGAGCACCTGGCCGTAAAAAAGGATTCTTCCCTTTGGATTCCGCATCAATTTGACAGTCGCTAAAAAAAATGGCTCGTGTGGATTGATCTAAAAAAAATGCTGAAAAAATACGATCGCGGTGCTTCAAAAGACGTTTATAAGATCGGCACAGGTGACGAATCCTGGATATGTGCTTATGAGCGGAAAATAAAACAACAAGCGACCGTGTGGGTTGTTGCAAGACAAGCCCACAAAAGCAGTTCGTGCACTAAGCACTGCGAAGCAAATGGTCGCACCTTTCTTCGGCCGAATGGCCGAAGCAACGTAGAACGGTCAATTCAATTCAGTCGTACAGCCCTGACTTAGCACCCAATGATTCCAATTTATTCCTAAAAATCAAAAATAAACTGCGCGGTGTACGTTTTTCTACGCCGAACGAAGCTGTTGATGTGTTTAAAAATCATGTTTTGGAGGTGCCTTAATCGGAGTGGAAAAATTGGTTCGAAAATTGGTTTGAGCGAATGCAAAAGTGCATAAAATTTCATGGAGAATATTTTGAAAAATAATAATGTTTTTTATTATTTGCTATTCCCGAAATATAAATAATGGGTTATTTTTCAGCAATTTTCTTTATGGTCACACTGTTTTTGGCAGCTCAGCTGTTTTTGTATCACATTTAACTGTCAAACATGTTCAGTTTGTTCTATAATTTAAGAATTGAAGCCACACGACCTACCACAACGGCTAACTTTTGGTGAATGGGCGCTGGCAAAATTGGATGAAGATCCATTTTTTTTCGGAAAATTGTGTTCAGCGACGAAGCTTATTTTTAGTTGAAACGATACTTGAACAAACAAAACTGCCGTATTTGTTGTGAATAGCAGCTAGGAGCATTGCAAGAACTGCCAATGCGTCCCGAAAAATGCACTGTTTGGTGTGGATTATCTGACGGTGGCATCATTGGACCGTAATTTTTTAAAGATGACGAAGGCAGGAACGTTACTGTGAATGGAGAGCGCTACCGTGATGATTACTAACTTTTTTTTTACCCAAAGTGGAAGAGCTGGACTTGGCTGACATTTGGTTTCAGCAAGACGGTGCCACATGCCACACAGCACACGAAACAATGGCCCGATTGAGAGGTGAGTTCGGTGAACAGTTTATTTCACGTTTGGGGCCGGTCAATTGGCCGCCTAAATCGTGCGATATAACACCATTAGACTTTTTTGTGTGTGGCTATGTTAAAGCTCACTCGACTACAGCGACAAGCCCGCAACAGTTAACGCACTAGAAGCCAATTATGAAGAATTTTTGTATGCCAAAACTAGATCCAGCCTATGAACCATTTGAGGCGCAGCCGCGGTCAACATTTACATAAAATCATCTTTAAAAATTAAATTATATAGATCGTTCTATCGATTCAAATATAGAATTCAAACATTTTTTTGAATTTTATGTGTTTTTTTTTATCAAATCCGAAATCTGCTAAAAAAAATCACCTATTAATACCACACGTAAACCGTCTGTTTTACAACTGTGTTCAGAATTTATCAGTGCTGAACTTTGGTCTAAGGGCGCGCGCACACATGCGGCTGAAAGATAAACAGACGGCTGACCATGATATTTTAGTCAGCAAGCCGAAATAAACAAATATGCTTGGCTGATTCCGCAAAGCTGAACTACCAACTGAATTTTAGAGATCAAACCAGTGCTTGTTGTGCACACTATCATGCACGAAGCTTGGTTATTTATCAAGTTTTTTAAATAAGTGGAAGGTAGCCTCAGTTAATCCTATTCACAAAAAGGATTCAAAAAGCGATGTCTCGAACGAATAGTCTCAAAGCATTTTAATTTTCTTATAAAATCTCACATAGAGCCCAATCAGCATGGTTTTTTCCTGGCCGTTCTTCGGTCACGAATCTAACAGTATTTAGCAATAATTGCATTTCTGCATTTGAAAATCGCTGTCAAGTCGATGCAATCTACACAGACTTCTCTAAAGCATTTGACAAAGTTTGTCATAATGCCCTTTTATCTAAGCTCTCTAAGCTTGGCTTTCATTCTTCCTTCCTTAATTGGATTTAATCTTATCTTGATGCCGATCGTATCAAGTCCTCATTAATGACAAACGTTCTAGCCCCTACGTAGCAACATCTGGCCTCCCTTAAGGGAGTGTACTGGGTCCGTTGCTATTTACGCTATTCATTAATAACATCGGTTGCCCAATTAATTCGCATTATCTAATGTACATATGCTGATGATTTGAAAATTTTTCTTTTTGCCGTGATCTGAATTCTTTTGCCGATTGGTGCGCCTGGAATTTACTGCCTCTTAACTTTTCAAAGTGCTTTTATGTAACATTTGGAAAACGCGAGCTTCCGATTCTAATCTCGTATTCCATTGCTCATCACGCTTTGAGTCGTCAATATGAAGCCTTGAATTTTGGGGTGGTGTTTGACTCCAAATTTCAGTTTTCTGGGCATCTAAATTATATCCTCCCCAAAGCTTATTCAATGCTCGGCTTTGTAAAGCGCAATTCTAAACAGTTCAATGATCCTTATATGTTTTAGTGCGTTCTAGGATTGAACATGCTTCGCTCATCTGGAATCCCTCCGCTGCCGTTCATGTGAACAGGCTGGAGCGTCTGCAGAAACGATTCCTCAAATTTGCACTTGCCAATTTACATTTTTCAGAGCCTTTGCCACCTTATTTGAGTAGATGTCGCCTCATGCATATTTCTACCCATGAGGATAGGAGGACAATTGTATCCTTAATATTCTTAAATGACATTATAGTGGACAATATTAATTGTTTTATATTGTGCTATATTGTTCTAGTAGCCAGCTAAGTGGATTCGTTGGCGAAATACACTAAATAAATAAAAGAAAGATCAGACTTATGTTCTGCCGTAAGTTCTTCATTCAGCTTCATGTTTGCGCGCGTCCTAAGCGTGAGGAATTGTTCAGATCATGACTGATTTTAGTGCTGTCAGAACTGAGCGCTAAGCTATAGGTAGCGTTTGTTATAAAGTGGTAGGCCTTGTCAGTGTTAAATTCATGACCGACAGCGGGTAACGGCAGCCATGATTTCAGTAAGATTACTTCCAAATCATCGGTTTCGATGTGGCTGCTTCTTTCTTTCTTTTAAGAATTTGTTAAGAAATGAAATGAATAAAAACGATGCCAGTGGTAAGGATGCAGTTGAAGTATTGTCCCCGAAATTCTTTTTATTGCAGCTAAGAATAGTTCATAAACTAATATTTCCACTCAATAATATGCCACTTAATAATATTTTCAAATTAAAATCAATACGACAGCATTTCCACCTCGATAGTAAACTTGAAATAGTTCATGTTATTTCATTGTCGCACGCATTTTAGAAACATCCCTCGCATCTAGCCGTGCATTGACTTAGCTGTGTGAAAAATAAGTACGCTTTCAAAATGCTTAGCATAATCCAATTCAAGGGTCGACGACGACTACAGCGAAGCTTTTACATTGTAGTGGGCGGGTAAGTATGTAAGGCACGGCAACTAACTAAAGCTCTTTCATGCAACGCAAATAAATGCAACCAAAAGGGTATACTTAGATGCGTGACTTATGGTACATACTTGCATTACACTATAATTACCAAGAAAGCCGGTATTATTGCCACATTTCAGTAATAGAAGTAAAAACTGTTCACTGGACTTTGACAGATTATACAGCTGAGCTCACGAATTCTTGTTCTCGTGGTGTTAAAAGTCCATCGCGTATTCGAAAAATGTCCAACAATCTTTTGTCCCTATTCAACATTATACAAAGAAAGAGTATTACACACTGCATCGTGCACTGTATGCCTTTTGGATTAATGGAAAAAGGGTAATTTATTTATTAATTTAAATAATGGCCTGAAAACGCGCTGCATGGAAAGGAGCAGCCAACGCGCTTGCATTTTTAAAGAAATTTATTTTATATGCACGAGTCTTGTGGCTGTTGCTCTTATTTATGTTGCTTGCGTCGTTGTTGGTTTCCGCATGGTTTATGGTGAAATAAATTAATGAAATATTTTAATTAAATGCGGCAAAAGAAAGTGAATTTTGCTATTTCACTTATTCAACTGACATATAATTATAGCAATCAAATGACACAGAATCGATCTGCCTGGACCACACAGCATTTCAGGCATAATGCCAATTCAAAGTCAATTGGTAAATGACAAAGTAATTACCTGAAATGATGTGGTAGCACATTTTAACTGCCCATCCACCCATGCTCGCTGGCCAACAGGTCACACACACAAAACAGGAAGGAAAACTGCAGCAGTTGTCAACTGGGCAATTTGCTGCAAGCCAGCTAGCTGGGACAGCTTCTGAGCAATTTGCTCGTATTTTTCATGGTATATACTGGGGCGCAAAGCGGAGCCAAATGACCAGCAAAAGTGGCAAATCTTTGTTCACACCTCAGACGAAAAACGAACCACAGAGGGGGATTGCTGACCGGGCTGGGTCTGGGTCGCATGTGGTTGTAAGCAATTTTTATGGATTTCTGCGTATGTCCTTTCGGTCAACCTTAAAAGTGTTTTTCCTCTACATAAATTTGCTATAAAAACCATTTAAACGGAAACGTTGAAACATTCGAAGGGCATGCCAAAACTAGTCAGAGACAGAGCATCATTTGGGGGCTTCGGGCACGGGCATGAGCACTTGCACGGGTTCGCTCTAGTTGTCGCTTGACTTGTG
Organism: Lordiphosa magnipectinata; assembly: GCA_037044535.1. Classification (NCBI taxonomy): domain Eukaryota; kingdom Metazoa; phylum Arthropoda; class Insecta; order Diptera; family Drosophilidae; genus Lordiphosa; species Lordiphosa magnipectinata. The sequence goes on from JBAMBO010001222.1 coordinate 17,118, forward strand.
GTCCGGCTCGCTCTGCTGGCCGAATCTAAACTGCTCCAATAAAGCAAATTATCGTTAAAATGCTGCTTGCACATAAGAAGATTTACGATTGCTCAGCTCGTTGCCCGACGTTTGGTTTTTGGCAGCAGCTCCAACAACCTTTGGATTGTACATTTGCGGTTCCCCTTTCGCTTGTTTGTTTGTTTGTTTCCCCGTGCTTGTGAATCGTTTGATTTTGGTGCTATTCTCGATTGGAGGGAACCTTTTTTTCCAATCGTTGTTTTCTTGTTTAGTTTCTGGGTGCTTTTTGCATTGGGCTGCTCCGGCAATGGCAAAATGAGCATATGACCAAAACAAATAACCCACAAAGTGAGTTGTTTCAAGCGAGGGTCCCATGTGTGTGTGTGTTTGTGTGTGTGTGTGGGAGGGGTTGGGTGCGTTGATTTGCAATGCCATGGATGCTTCAACGCTTTGGCCACAGCTGGTGCGCAAATCTCTCACAGTTTGTTATTTGACAATTGATGATGGCATCAAGATTGGGTCGCCAAAATGGCCGCATACATACCAGCAATGTGAAAGCCAGCGATGAGCAAGTGATAGATGAGATTGTCATAAAAATAGTGCGCACCGTTTCTTCCTTTAAAGGATTAGCTAAGATAAAATTACTTCTCTAATCTAGAAATATGGTTGCTTCGTTTTCGTAAACTAAACTGCAATTTATGTATAATTTAATCCCATGTAAGATATTGTAGATGTCAGTTTAACAACAAGATAGTTATACTCTCGAACGCCTTCTAAGATGAAGTACCAGTTCCGTTTCGTACAATGAGAAAAGGTGTGCCCCACATCGCTATAGAGAGTTTCGTGTAAAATGCACTAACCGATTTTAAAGAACTCAAGGTTGAAAAAGTAAAGATTGGACTGAAAAATTTAAAAGCCGACCTTAGGTAGAAAGTGCTGACCAGTGATGGCGAATCGTCTCCTACTGAGCGCGCTGGACAGTGGCAGAGAAGATGCTGAGCGCTTTCTTCTTCATCAACTGAGCAACAGCTTCTACAGTAGTCGTTATTTATTTATTTAATTTATAGTTTAACAATATTCTGTTTAACTTTAAGAAGGCCTATTATCGTTTATTACAAACAGGGAGGAGTGAGATGAGAAAGTATGATATGGCACGTTATAGTTTATACAAAGGTATCGGAAGGGTTCGTGTTGAGCGTAGTTTGTTAGACAAGGCGGTAGATAAATAGGATAAAAATTTCTGGTAACGCGTTGTGGGACAGCAAGACTTATATTAGATAACAAAGCGATAGAGTCGATCACTCCTGACAGGAGTTTATGAATAACAAGAAAGAAAGTCGGTCAAGCCCGACTATAACATACTCTGTACCCTTACACTCGCATTTGCTCAGGAGTCAAACGGCCAGTTAACACCCCGCGTACAACGCGGTGCGCTCTCTTTTTTGCCCATAACTTGAGTATCGTTCATCCGATCTTTATCATTCCATCAGCAAATCGATAAATAATTTACAAGGTATCTCTAGAAGGAACGAACGATCTATCTTCAAAACTGTAGGAGATATGACGTTTTTTCCAAATTGCGGGGGCGGGAGGGGGCGTGGCAAAAATTGAAAATAAACTTGATTTGCCTGCAAGTATAACAAATATATGTCCCATACATGTCAAACCTCTATCTCTTACCATCTCTGAGATCTCTTCGTTCATACGGACGGACGGACGGACAGACGGACATGGCTATATCGACTCGGCTGTTGATGCTGATCAAGAATATATATACTTTATAGGGTCGGAAACGATTCCTTCTCCCTGTTACATACTTTTGCACAAACTTAATATACTCTATGTACCTTCGGTACAGAGTATAAAAAGGCAGGTGGATTAAGCGTAATCAGTCCTCGTAAGGAGGAAGATGTGTGCAAGAATCCCAGTTTAAGCCTCGGAGAGCGAAAATTAAGAACTGCTTCTGAACCGATTCCAGTTGAGCTTTATATTTTTGATAGTATGGAGACCAGACACACGACCCATATTCAAGGGTTGGTCTTACCAGGGAAACATACGGTTGTTTAGTGACGTAGAGGTCATTGAATTCCTTGGACCATTGTTTAACGAAGCCGAGAACTCCCATTGCCTTGTTTGCGATGACCGCTATATGACTATTAAAACATAACTTGGGTACAAATTGTACACCCAAATCATCCACTTTATCAATTCGTTCCAATGCGATGGTATCAATCATATAATCAAACTCATATGGTTGAATGCGACTAAAGGCCATAAATTTACACTTGCTAAGATTAAGAGGAAGCCTATTAACCGAGCACCGGGTGTGAAGAAAGCTTAAATCGGATTGGAGGAGGAGAGGACACGCCGGGTCATTATACGACGAACAAAGTTTTAGATCATCGGCATACATCAATGCATGCGAATGGGATAAAACCTGTTGGATATCGTTTATGAATAGGTGAAATAGTAGTGGGCCTAAATGACTACCTTGGAGAACCCCAGATGGTACATTAAGGGAGCTGGATAGTATAGATTTGAAACGAACTCGTTGAGATCGATCGCTTAGATATGACTTGATCCAGTTGAGGAGGAGTGGAGGAAAGTCTATCAAACTCAATTTATGTACTAAAAGCTCATGATTTACGGAGTCAAAAGCCTTGCTGAAATCAGTATAAACTACATCAGTTTGCCGCTTATGGACAAATCCATTGTTTACCAGAGTAGTAACTTCCAGTAAATTCGTAGATATAGAGCGATTCTTCATGAAACCATGCTGAGATTTAGATATTATCGAGCGACAATAATGTTGTAGTTGGGAAGTCAGAATCTTTTCAAGAAGCTTGGGAATATCCGACACCTGTAGTTCGATATAATTGACTTTGGACCCTTCTTATGAATAGGAATAATGTAGGATTCCTTCCAAAGACTAGGGAAATCTCCCATTTGAAAAGTAAAGTTGAAAAGTTTTGCAAGCGGCACACATAAAGAGTCAGCACAAAGTTTTAACACAGTCTGTGTGTTTCTACGCAAACTAGTCTCTCAGTTTTAAAGCTATCGAGCTGAAATTTCGCACACAGTTTTCTTTTTACTGCACGCTGCTAATATGTCGGAACCGACGGGATCGGATGACTATATCTTGTAGCTGTCATAGGAACCATCGGCCGGAAAATGGGTCTTAGTGAGAAAAACTTTTTGGTTTTCACTGTAAGCGTCCTCAAGCACGGCTATTATTAATATTATATGCTTTCAAACAGATTTGCAAATTTTGGTCAAAATCGGATGACTATATCTTATAGCTGCCATAAGAACGATCGGTCGGAAAATGGGTCTTAGGGGAAAAAAACTTTTTTGTTATTAAGAAAATCAATCTTAAGGTCGGTGATTATTAATATTAAACGCTTTCAAACTAGTTGTCAAATTTCGCTACTTTTTTAACAGTTCGATCTACACCTTCTATTCAACTGTCTACATTGTCGTCCATAAAATCTTCATAATAATATTAGGTCATAAAAAAAATGGCAAATTTTGACCTGTTCAATCTACGCCTCTTACTTACCAACGCCTGCGCTTTCGTAAATACTCAAATGAAAATTTGACAAATTTTGCGGTTTTGGGTCTAAGCCTCTTATATAAGCGTCTTCAATTGCCATCTTTCCAACCTTCATAGTTATCTTAGGTCCTTTAAAATTTTTGCAAATTTCGCGATTTTCTTGACCACTTGATCTTCTAATCAGATCTTCTAAGAAAATCTAAACTCAAATGAAAGTTTTTGAAATTTTGCGATTTTCTTGACCATTTGTTCCACATCTCCTTTATTTACCCGTGTACTCTAGCCGTCCATTAAATCTTTTTTAAAATCTGAAATTAATGAAGAATTTAGAAATTTCCAAATATTTTACAACTTTCAAGGTACACCTTTCATTTGCTCGGTCTACAACAGCGATGCCCAGCCGTGTGCTCTTTGGGTACATTTTATTTTTGTAATTGCACTGAAGATAGGAAATCAATGATCGTATACATGCAGGGCGCGAGGTATACAAAACGACACACATGCAAACGATTTCGTGTGTACGCGTCGCGTAGAACAAACACCGGTTTAGTTCTCTTCTTTGATTGGTGTTTGCGTGCGCAAGCAAACTGACCAACAACAATTTTATGTGATTTTGCTGTTGCCTTACCCAATTCCAATATGATTTTTATATTGGTATTGGTGGTTTTCTTTGTGAGTATTGGTGAGTACTCTGCCGGGCATGCCTGGACTACAACTTTCATTTAACCGTCTACATTTGCCATTTATCTATTCTTTATAATAATCTAAGCTCAAGAATGTGCATTTTGGTTAATTTCGGCATTTTTATACATTTTTTGTACAATTACATATTTTGCATATTTATTGCACATTTTGCATATTTGTTTGCATATTTTGCATATGCAAGGAGGATTCTTGAGTTGAATTCAATCCCCCTGTTGCCTTTGATGTCCTTCGTCGCATGTAAGTCCCAAACTACGTCGATGGAGTTAAAGTTACGCCAAGATATTTATACTCTGCCACTGTTCTTATCGCCTCATCTATAATCCCATTTTTCTGCTGCAGCTTGTCTACCTCCTTTCCAAATTATGATTATTTCTGATTTTGCCAGGTTGACTTCCATTACCCACCTATCGAAATATACTTCCAAATTATATATCATGGTCTGCAATGTGTTTATATCATCGGCTAATATCACAATATCATCGGCAAAAAGAACGAGCCAATAGGCCGTGTTCTACAAACCTCTAACAACCCAAAAGCAAATCAATTAATTTCGGTTTCGGTACGGTACCCGGATTTTCGTACCGGTATAAGTACTACCTTTTTTTAATATTGGAAAAAATGAAATTCTGAGATAAATCTAAATCATTTTATTCCTGTGTAATAAAACGAATCAAAATTCAACGTTGTGTGCACCGTGATATCAAAATTTCAACTGACGAAATAGTTAACATGTTTTGCCAAGTCAAGTCACTATTGGATTATACTGTCGACGAATGTTGATTTCAAGTACATATATACATATAAGAGATTTAGAATGCAGATGTTAGCTGGCTCTAAGTCGAGAAGAAAAACTCAGTGTTTTTGGTTTGTTCCCGATATATTTCGAATGCGCCTCGGCATCCGTCTTCAGGGACAAATTTATAACACGTCTGTACCGCTTGAAATGGAGTTTAGTACTAGATTTAGCTACAATGTGATACCAGAGGAAATTTTTCTTTCATGATTTCATAAGAAATGTAAGTGAAGATCTATATTGCACAAATGAACTTATATTTTGTTTGAAAATAATTTTTTTCAGCCCATAGCCCTTCCCAAAGTTGAATCCTATATCCGCGCCTGGTTATTTGTTACTTTATGTGACAGATAGCTCAATGTAGAATATGTGAAAGCGGCTGCTATTTAGAATATGAGAAATTGACTCTTAAAGAATAAGAAAAAATAATGTTATCCAAGCTCTGTTTTACGTATTCACATTAAAACGAGAGCGTAAGTTAAAGTCGGCTCTAACCGACTTCGAAATACCCGTTACTCATGGAAAGAAACGTTTAATAGCCTTCCTGTGTGTCTGAGGAAGGACAGCCGAAAAGTATGCAATTTTTTTAACTCGGCTATTTATCATCCGATCTTGAAGAAAATTGGAGGGCTTATAGATGTTGCGAATATAAATGTAAGTTTTAAATTTGAGATATCTCAAAAACTGTGGGAGTTATTCAACATTTTTTATTGTGGGGGCGGGGGTGGGCGTGGCAAAAATTTTAAATAAACTTGATCTGCATGCCGACAATAGGAGTCTACATTTCAAAATTGGTTGCTCAAGCTCTTCTAGTCTCTGAGATCTAGGTGCTCATACAGACAGACGGACGGACGGACAGACGGACATGGCTATATCGACTCGGCTGTTGATACTGATCAAGAATATATATACTTTATATGGTCGGAAATGATTCCTTCTGCCTGTTACATACATTTGTACGACTTTAGTATACCCTTTTACTCTACGAGTAACGGGTATAAAAAAAATACTTGGACTGGACAGCCCGTATGATTTTTTCCGCTTGGAGCATGTTCCCAGTAAGCTTCTTGCATCATTCGACGGCCTTTAGCTGTATTTTCTTCAAATAAAAGCAGATTTTGTTAGCACAAGAGTTGACATTTTCGGAGCGCACAAAAACTATGCCTGTATATATGTAATATCGATTTAGAATAATATCGATATTTTTGTTAAAAAAGACGATATATCATATCATTTGTTGGTGATATTTTAAGTCGATAATTTTGTCGATTCAGCCACAAACAGATGAGGATTACGGGGTATGAGTGCATCATTTTACATATTAGTGTGCTCCAAATATCTTCAACCCAAAAATTTGAATCTCTAAGGGCCGATTTCTCACCTTCTACATAGAGCTATATGTCGCATTAACTTACATAGATCAGAGTAAATTGTGAGTCTATCTGAGTTTATCAAATTTCACATCTTCTGCCAAATAAAGCAAATTGTTAGTTAAACTGACACATAGCAGCTATCTGGAAGAAAAAGCGGCACATAATCTAAATTGTTTTGGTGTTTTGAAGCTCCGATCTCTAGATTTTGAATGCAATCAGATTGTAGTTTTTAAAAATCGTCAAATGACACCTTAATTATTGTAAAAGACCTGCTTTTTATAAGGATGTGTAAATTTTTTTAAAATATCATTAATATCGTTTTTTTTCTACAAAATATTTAAATCGAAATTAAACTTTTCCAATATCGAAAAAATGTCGATATATATATTTTCTAAATATCCGGAAACCTTATTGTTTACACTCGACGCATACTAAAAAAGAAAACCTAATGATGAGGCTTATTAATGAAGTTGTTTGCAACATTGTGCGATTAGATTACTAGTGCCGCCATCTCCTAAAAACTCTTAAAAACGTTTTTGTACAGGTAATATTGGTGTTTTTGTTGTGTGCTGTTTTGAGTGAGCTTAACCAAAGAGTAGCTTTGTTTAGTGGACCAAAAGTATGGGATATTGTCGAAGAGTGTCATAACTGTTAACCTAATGGCTACCATAATGGGCAAAATGAACAATTTTGGTGCCAGTCTGCCAAATCGGCTATATATAAATAATGTTTTCAAATATCTCTCCTCCTTCTCTTCTCCATATATAATACTTTCTTTCTACTCCTTTGGTTGTCATAAGTCTTAATTATATAATTGATAAACCTCAAATTCGTATTGGGTCTAGAACTATTTGCTTTTCAGCTTTAGCACCCGCATCCCTCTCTAATCCCATAATTTCCCCCCTTTTGCAGTCGCATAGAAATTATGTTGATAAATGGCAGTCGCATTAACTTTTACCATTTGCTTTTATGCTCTGTGGGTTTGGGATGGGCAAGTGCTTAAATGGTTTTGCGGTTGGTTCCAAATTTAAAGCCTCTTTTGATTGTAATTTAATATTTGCTGTTTGGTTTCCACTTGTCCTGCGTAATGAGCAGGTGGTTCCGTGTTTCATGTGATATGCAAATCTGACGCCTCATAACTTCCGCTTGGCACTTGTCCAGCAATGAGCCGTGTGTGTGTGTGCTCCCTCAGGCTTGTCTTGTCTGCTCATTTGGACTACTGGCTTCCGCAGCGGGCGCATCCTCTCGATCAACGCTAATGAACTTTTTGACCAACAACTGTGCCTCCTCTGTCGTCCTTTTTCGCTCGCCTGTTATCTGTGTTAATGCATGCGTTTTCTTTGTCTCCTTTATCGCGACTTCCTGTCATTACTCCTGCTATCGCCGTGCCGGGCCTGTGTCGCTTCCGCGTGCGCGCATTATTTTGCCGATGTCCTCGCTCGCTGCTCGTCCTGTGCCAGTGCGATTACAACGCCCTGTTCTCAGCAGCTCCACTGCCCCACTGCCCATTGCTTAATTTCGATGGCAATTATTTATTTAAACTGCCCCCAATGGAACATGGCCGAGCTTAATTGTTTGACTTGGCGTCTAAAACTATGGCCTGAGCCGGCTCCTAATGCTGGGCCTTCCTTTTGTGCGCCGCTTTGACAACTCGTTGACCGTAAATTTCCAAGTTTTTCATTAGGTCCCTGCCAGTCCCAGGCGACACCGCTTTCTAATCAACTTGGCCGCAGTTTGTCGCGTCGTCGCCGCCGCGTAAAACTTTTGCCACCCAACTTGGCATGTTTAATGAAAGCGTTTTCACTCCGATTTCATTTCATTTAGCCGCCTCCTTTGCCAGTCGGCCTGCTTCATTCATTATGCGCTGCTCAGATTTGTAATTTACACCTGAGGCTAACAAGCAGGTGAACAATGGGTTCGTGAGGGACGGAGAAACTGGATATTATTTGAATAAAAAGAAAAGCAGCTTCAGGCAGACGACCGAATTTATTCGACATTGTTGAAGGATAATAACAATAATTAAAATATTGCAAGCATACAATGCGCTTACCAAACAGGGTTGTTCTTTGTTTGACTCTTGTTTGGCTTATGATAGTCGTCGAGAGTTTTTTTTCTGTATTTGTGTAGGAAAATAACTTACGCTTTACAGAACTATTCAATGATATAAAAATCAAGAATTAAACTGCTCAGGAGTTTAGAGTGGTTCATTTTAATGGTTCAAGGAGGTTGTAAACTAGGCGGCAAGCTGGTCCGGAACCGAACCCCTTAGAACCGGACCATGAACCGAACCCCATATATTTTTGACTCCTTGAACCTGAACCCGAACCCGACCACTTCTTCGAAAAATTAAGTGCGGTTCACAAAATGAAGTAGTTCTTCCAACGACACAAACAGATAAATATAGAAATTCCTCTGGTTGTCATAAGTCTTAATTATATAATTGATAAACCTCAAGTCTAGAACTATTTGCTTTTCAGCTTTAGCTCACGCATTCCTCTCTAATCCCATAATTTCCGCGGTTCACAAAATTAATTAGTTCTTCCAACGACACATACAGATAAATATAGAAATTCCGGTCCGCGTACCGAACCCTCTGCAAAAACGGTTAATGGATAAAACGTAATCAATCTTTACTCTAAATTTTCGAGCATTATATATGTATGTACATTTCTTGAGTTACGTACGTTACATTCGCACGCATAATTTTTGCTCATTTCATTATATTTGTTGCGCTTGGAGAGTACTTTCGAATCATGTAAAAACATTTTAGAGCTGGCTTTACACTGGTCATACATATATCTCTAAAGAGACTCTCTGCCGATATTGTAAAGCTGCCTTTACACTTATCATATATCTCTATGTTAATGGGAACAGGGTATAAAAAATTGATTTGATCTCGACCTTCGGACTGGAAGATCAAGTACGAGTCGTACAAGATTCTACTTGAATCAAGTGCGAAAAGATTGGAACAATCCTAAAAGGTTTGATCATGAAAAAATGATCATGACTCGAGATTGAAGTAAGTGCGAAATTCCAATGTCAAAGCAAAAGAGCGAAAAGAAACCGAGAGCAAGATCGAAACTGAGAGTGAAAAGGTCTCTCAGGCAAAATGGGAACACACACAAACTTTTCTGACAGCTTAGGAGTTATTGGTGGTGTGGGTTTTTTGATCTAACCGTTGCCTTCGAATTTCGAACCAGTTATAGCACTTCCAGCATGAGAAGGTAGCTGCTTAATTGCAGTCGATGGGTCAAGTCGATTGAAGAGAATTCAATAGCGACCAGCCTTCATTCTAATGTGGTTTTTGTCCTGTTTTTACAGTTGTATGCAAACAATTGACTTCGAGCCGGCTAGAACTTGCTGGTTTGATAATGAAAAACGTCGTTAAAAAAGTAGAATGGTGCTCTTGTGAGAAGTTTTATGGGTAAAAATGCACACAGCCGACTTCGAGATCAAATCAAGTACGAATGTCGAGCTCTCCTGAGCTAAAGTCGGGATCAAGAGAAGTATTCCGGGATTGCGTACTCAAAACAATCCTCCTCGTACTTGTTTTGAGAAAATCCGGCCGTGAACGACTTCTGACATCGTATGCCGCCCAGCGAGCAACAAGGGCCATGGTCGAGAGTCGTGGATCAAGTCCCCGAAAGAGCATAGTATTTCTTTTTATATGTTTTTATTAAAAATGTTTTTATACCCTGTTCACATTAAAAATGGGATAAGGGGATCATGAAGTTGTGCAAATGTATGTAACAGCCAGAAGACAGCATCTCCGACCGTTTAAAATATAAATATTCTTGATCAGCATCAACTGCCGAGGCGATTTAGCCATGTCCGTGTGTCTGTCTGTCCGTCTCTCTGTCTGTATGTTTGTATGAACTCGTCGATCTCAGTGGCTATAAGAGATGGAGCCACAAGTTTTTGCATGTGTCAATGGGCGTGTTCAGCAGAGTAATTGATCCCTGAGCATGTATCAGGAAAAAATTATGCATCGAGTAGTTTCTGCTGTTGGAGGGAGCAGTATCACTTTAAATTAGCGTGCTATTTCTTTGATACATGCTCCTGTATCATGATACCCTAAACTGGCTATCATTATACCACATCAATCGAGTTCAGTAGGAAGATTATTGCAAATTTATACTTGATCAGGGAGCAAGTTGTTCTGCTGAACACGGCTAATGTCTACATCGTAGCAAGATCAAGTTGGTTGCCGTCTGCCCGTCTGTCTGTTTCTACGCGAACTAGTCCCTCAGTTTTGCACAGAGTCTTCTTTTGGCTGCACGCTGCTAATTTGTCGCAACCGCCCGGATCGCATGACTACTTCTTGTATCTCGCAATGCTACAAATTAAATGAATTAACGGCCGACCGCTCACATCTGAGAACAACAGTGTTCTGCTCTCAATAACTGATTGTGCTCCCCTCTCAGTAGTTTCTGCACACACCCCTCTCCCATGAAAAACGAAACAGTGAGCGCGTGTTCAACGCTATTCTCTGAAAGTTTGCTTGCTCTTTCAGCAATCTATACTTCTCCTCACTGCCCTTGCTTATAAAAACCAAAGTGAGAACGAGCTTAGCTCAATTTCAAGAGCGAAATTCTGGAAAATTTAAGAACGAAAAGATTTTTTTTTTTCAAGAGCTTCCGCACTCAAACTATTCGTTCTATTTTTTTCTAAGTGTGCATAAAAACTTATGTCAAAAAGTTAATAAATCCTTTTCATTTAACTGTTCAAAAAACTTTTAACCTTGTTGACAATGCCAGAAAAATGTTCACATTCGTGGACTCACGCGCGCGTTCCTGGCAGTGGGCTAGCTGAAACGTGCAATTATGATGCTGCTGGGGCAGTTTCCGTTGCTGCTGCAGCTTCCTGCAACAACTGCAAGCTGTAAAATGTTTATGAAGCTTTTATGGCTGCAGTCCACGAACGAGTCAATGAATTGCAAAAATGAATATGAATTAGAAGAATTAAACGAGCTACTGGCAGATTATTATTTTTGTAGGTTTTGTAGTTTTGTAATTGTGTTTGTGTTTTGGGTTATTTGCAAACGTTACTCTGACTCAAGCATGAAAAAGGGCAAGAAACCAATGCTCCTGACATTGACGTCAGACAGCGTAAATTCATCATACGACACGTGGACCCAAAAGGCAGAGCTAAGCTTTGTGCACATATTTAAATTTTATACAAAAATTAAACTTCCTCTCCGCTCCAACCATTTGGCCTTTTTTAGCTTGTGCATAATCTTTAAATTAAACAACTGCCTAAAGCTAAAAATAAAACCGAAAGGAGACAGAAACGAGAACGCGTCCAAGATCCAACACCAAGCTAAACTTAAAATGCACGTGCCGAGCGAGCACAAAAGATAAGCGAAAAATGTTGAAAAAATTCTGTGAAAAGGCAAAGTAGTGACCGCAAATTACCTACGCATATTGTGGTGATATTTTGACATAATGCTAGTAAATATGTGTGTTCATTTATAACCATTCACTATTCACAACCACAAACAACAAAGAACGAACTGATTGACTGCATACCGGGAATGGTCTTTCAATACTATCATTATTTGTATTTTCATTTTTCCTGACTGTAGCACAGTTTATGGCGAGGGTTTAAAAAGTGTCAAGAAAATCTCACCTAAGTGATGCTTACCTAATTTCAATTGAATTTCAAAGATTTAACTCGTTGGAAGATTCACAATATGTAATAGTTTGGGAAATTGCTTTTGTTGTTCAATAAACCTTAAAGTGTGCACTGGCCCAGCTTAAAGAAGAAAAAAAAGAATGTTGAAGGGAAATGAATCAAGCAGAGCCGAAAGTCAAAGAATGAATAAATAAAGGCGTTTAACCAAGAATTTTCACTCACAAAAGAACTTTGAACAAGAAAACGCTAGTCAGCAATATTCCTCTAATGGAGTTTGCAAGTATGCTAATTGCATATGTAACTTTAGGAATTGAACCCGCTCCTTTTTTGGTAGGTCCCAAAATTCTTGGCTATTTTTTTGGTTGGTTTTTAAGAAATTTATCAAAGAACTTTGGAAATTTCAGCACCACCAGCACCCTTGTTTTGTAGATTTAGTCGGAGCGTGTGGTTTAGTTGTTTATACGCAAACTGGCTGACGGACAGCAAGTTGATGCTGTGGTGTCTGCCATCATTGTGACACATGAAAAACATTTGCAAATTTTGAGGCACGTGTTGAAATTGGCAAGTGAATGGAGCAAGTCCCTGGAAGCATAAGGGCAGCTTTAAGGGCAGCTGAGCTGAATGAAGTGGCTTCACATGGCCTTTGAGGGGGATCTTGACCTACGCCACAATTGGAGTGCTGTGGGCGTAGACAGAGGCTTTTGTTTTTGTCTGCAGCCGCGACCTTTGACTTGGATGCCTTTTTGTTAGAAATTTATTTATCAAGGCTTCTTGTATTTCCGCCTCTGGTTTCGCTGCTTTTTCATTCATCCATTTGTTTTTGTTTATTTTCATACACTTCCTCATTTTTAATTTATGACAATGGGCCGGCTATTGTTGGGGAACTGGCGCAGTGTTATTGTAACTGATGCTCTTATAAATGGCCATCCCGTCAGACAACATTTCGTTTGCCGCTTTTATCGCGCGAAAGGCCGCGCTAGCTGGGATATATCAGGGAGGGCTGAGCTGTGGGCCGGGCTACACGTACACTTTGTATTTCCGCTGGACGCCTGCCTATTGTCCTTGACTGTTTCATTATGACAGCTGGCGGCGGTCGAGGGCCCCCTTTTCGTTAATTTTGGTTTTGTTTAGTTCCGCATTTATGCTATTAAAGTGTCATGTTGTTGGTGTTGTTGCTCTTCTGGCTTCTGCTGCCGACTATAACAAAAGCCAAGTGCTGGCATTATTCTTATTATAAGCGCGCTTCCGTTTCCGCCACAGAAAACAAAGACCAGCGACAAGATAAAGCGTTGGCATTCATGCTCCTGAGTGATTTTTAGCTGATTTGGTTGGGTAAACTGGGTAGAAAGAGAATGGATGGTTATGCAATCAATAGCTTGACGCTATTTATTATTTCTGCAAATCAACAACTAAATAATTCAACTTTTAACTAGAAGTAATAAGTTTTACTAATTTGATTAATTTTTGAATTATGGTACTTTAAACTAGTTGCTACATGTCATCAATTTTCTTAAGAATTGTATTTGATAATAACCCAAAAAATCTAGTTTGTTACCTTAAAGATCAAGGGGTTACGCAGGGGGGTAAAGGCCTACTATTTACTTATGCATTGCAGATCTACGAAGAAATTAAAATATTGTTAAAGAAAATGTATGAATAAATTCCAAAGCTGGGTTCTATTGAGAGGGGAATCTAACAGTCAAGTCTAATGGGCTTATAAACAACTAATTTTGTCTTTTTCTTTGTCCTTTGATCAATATTAAAAGTGACTGAAATGCCAGATTAGAAAAAGTAATTCAGATTAGACCATAATTTTATATGGGCCGATTTCTCATCTTCTTCATAGAGCTATCTGTCATATAACCTAACATATAACAAAACAAAATCTAAGTTTATATGACACATAGTAGCTATCTAGAAGATGAGAAATCGGCCCTTAGATGTTAATTAATTTTTTTGCTCTGGATGGAATGTTGGAGGTATTGGAGAACAGAGATCAGCTAGAAGCCAACAAACCATATGATTAATGCATCGAAATATATGCGGAAGCTGTTAACGAGAAAATAGTTATTCTGAGCGAATATTGAATTCTGTAAGACATTTTTCAAACAAAATGAAACCAAGGCCTAGAAAATATAAAAATTTATTTTCCCCATTCCTTTTATCCTTGACGGTGGCTAGGAAAAGAACAATTTTTAATACCCTTGCAAAGGGTATTATAATTTTGCCCAGAAGTTTGCAACGCATAGAAATATTCATTTCCGACCCCATAAACTATATATATTCTTGATCAGGGCGACGAGCTGAGTCGATTGAGCTTTGTCCGTCCGTCTGTCTGTCTGTCTGTCTGTCTGTCCGTTTGTCTGTCCGTCTGTCTGTCCGTCTGTTTCTACGCAAACTAGTCTCTCAGTTTTAATGCTATCGAGCTGAAATTTTGCACAGAGTCTTCTTTTTACTACACGCTGCTAATATGTCGGAACCGACCGGATCGGATGACTATATCTTATAGCTGCCATAGGAACCATCGGTAAAAAAATGGGTCTTAGTGAGAAAAACCTTTTTTGGTTTCAATGTTAGCGTCCTCAAACTCGTCCCTTATTAATATTATATGCTTTCAAACAGATTCGCAAACTTTGATCAAAATCGGATGGCTATATCTTATAGCTGCCATAGGACCGATCGGTCGGAAAATGGGTCTTAGTGAGAAAAACTTTTTTGTTCATAATATTAGCGTTCCCAAACACGGTCATTATTAATATTATTTGCTTTCAAACAGATTTGCAAGCTTTGGTCAAAATCGGATGACCATATCTTATAGCTGCCATAGGACCGATCGCTCGGAAAATGGGTCTTAGTGAAAAAAATTTTTTTGTTTTCAAGTAAATCGTTCTTAAGGTTGGTGATTATTAATATTAAACGCTTTCAAACCAATTTGAAAAATTTGGTCGAAATCAGATGACTATATCTACAGGCTGCCATAGGACTTATCGGTCGGAAAATGAGTCTTAGTGAGAAAAACTTTCTTGTTTTCAGTTTTATCGTTCTTAAACTTGGCGATTGTTAGTTTGATATGTTTTCAAAAAGATTCGAGAAATTTGGTCGAAATCAAATGTTCATCTGACGGAAAATCGATTTTAGTTACAAAAGTTTTTGATTTTTATCCAAGCGTTCTTTAACTCTGTCATTTCAAAAACAGCTTTTGCAAGGGTATAAAAACTTCGGCACAGACAAAGTTAGCTTGGCCTTCTCGTTTTTTGTTCAAATGATCAACTTCTCAGAAATGATGATATGGATATATGGGTCGTTCTGGGCAGAATTAGAAGTAATTCATACTCAGAAGTAATTCAATTCAGCATAGCTCGCAAATGACAGTTTATCGTTTTTTCTAATATGCTCTGCTTCGTAACATAACCGAAAAGATTGTGCAGACACGATCTCTCTCTGAGCGGCTCTCTTTTTTTTGTTTCGAAGCGGTTTTCGCTCAAGCGCTTTGCATTGACTAATTCGTGTGACGCTCTCAAATGAGTGTCGCGTGAAGAGTAATACGATTTTCGGTCACACAAAGACTCTCACCAAAAGACAGTTTGACTAAAAAACTCAACAGAAATGATCTTTGCCTTCGTGTGCATGTAAATACATACATATAAATGTACATGAGCATGAAAATAATAAAAAAAAATGTCAAAAAAAATATTTTGTTTTTTAAGGAACAATGTTTATTTTTATTTTGTTTTCAATAATATATATAATGCAATATATATGTATATGCAAACAAAAAGAACGCAACAATCGCGTGTTTACCAATACATACTCAAAAGACAATTTGCTTCATTTAACTCAATTGAGTTGCTTAAGCAAACGATCAGTGTTTGTGTTGAGCGAAAAGAAAACAGAAATAACTGTCTTGCTCAGAGCGCGAGCGAGCTAAGTCAGACGCGACAAAATCAGTTTCTGTCTGAGTCTTTTTTATTGTGTGAGTGAAAGACACTTATTTGCAGACAACGAAAAAGTGTCAACAGTTACTTGCGAGCTATGCAATTCAGACGTAACACCCTTTTTCCCATATTAAGTCAATTTAAAGCTTTGCCCTTAGCTTAAGCTTTTAAAGGAATTAAGGCCGATTTCCAGAACGCACAAAAATAAATTTTTATGTTGAACTTCACATGAATAGAAACACTTTTAAACCGTTATCAAAACTCGAATGGTATACATCAAGGTAGAGCTGCAAAACTATCGATGGTAACGCTATTCGATTATTTCGATTGATTTTAGACAAAAAGTCGATATAGTCGATAGTATCTGTTTTTACACATGCAATTAAATTAATGAAAAACAGAGAATAAACATATGTATATTACCTTTATAGTAGGATGCTTAATAACTTATATTAAATAATAATTTAATTATTATAAACTAATAATAATCTTAATTAATATAAAAAATAATTAATTAATTATAGCTTACAGATTCCACATTTTTTTGTGATTAATATAAAGTGAACGATTTCCTTTCATTAATTAATGAGACCTTTAGACTCCAATTTTCTATTTTTAAAGCATTTATTTAACTTTAATTATTGTTGTAGTCGTTTCAAATAAATGTTCTTGGGTACGTTCTCGGCGTCACTTTTTCTCTGTGTGACCATAACCGGCTTATTCTCATAATACTTCATTTACATGTTCAGTGTTGTAAAATCACAAATTCAGATCTTAAAAGCTAACAAATTTAAACATAAATCAGCACGGTTATACTTTCAAATTCAAACTTACAAACTATCGCATTTATCAAAGTCAGGTATTCAATTAAATTCTGACTTCAACAAATACATATTAACTTAAATGATGACGTCTTTTTATAAGTTAATGTGTTCTTTTAAATTCAAGTTTTTGTTAATATATAACAGCATGTCCACATTTTAGGCTTTTAAGAAAGCCCGTCTATCATTTATAATGCTTCTGGCTTTGCTGAACTTTCTTTCAGATTCTGTTGATGTGGCACGCACCCTAAATTAAAACTGGTAGCACCCGATTTAAAAGGGGGGTATCGGTTGAGAAGCACTGAAGTTAAACGGTTATACATACGCATATTATCTTGGCTTCCATGTTCCATGGAATGTGCGTTCTACAATGTTGACACATAGGCCGTGTTCAGCAGAACAACTTGCTCCCTGATCAAGTATAAATTTGCAATAATCTTCCTACTGAACTCGAGTGAAGCGGCATTATAATAGCCATTTAGAGGTATCATGATACAGGAGCATGTATCAAAGAAATAGTACGCCACTTTAAAGCTATACTGCTCCCTCCAACAGCAGAAACTATTCGATGCATAATTTTTTTTTTATACCTGCTCAGGGATTACAATTATTCTGCTGAACACGCCCATATTAATGATGACATCTGATCGGTTGTTGCAAGTCTTTGTAGCTAGCCATGAACTTTAACAGTGTTTTAAAGGAAGCGCGTTTTTCAAAAGGTGTTGGCAGCTCTGTATCAAGGATAGCCGGTTGTGGTGGATTGTTAAGTAGAGCCCACTCATTTTTAAAAAATTTTGAGGCATGCGCTTAATTGCTTGTAGATCTAAACCCTTCTCTCTTAAATCTGAGGTCCCAAGTTGGGAAAGTTGGGAATGGTGCGCTCCTCATTAGAGTTTGAAATTTTAGTTCGTTTCAATGACCTAGTTCATTAGTTCATTTTTTCATTGTTTGAACTATAGTTAATTTTTTGAACTATAGTTCATTTGAACTATAGTTCGTTTGAACTTTAGTTCGTTTGAACTTTAGTTCATTTTTTGAACTATAGTTTATTTGAACTATAGTTCATTATTTGAACTATTAAAGCCAATTTTAAGGCTGCATACACACTGTTGTTCAATATTTGAACTATAGTTCATTATTTTAAGTATAGTTCATTTTTTTAACCACTAAAATATTAACAATAAAAATATGCAAAATATGTAAAATGTATTAAAATTACGAAATTTTCTAAAATTTTCATTTGAATTTAGATTATTAAAAGGAATAGATAGAAGGAAAATATAGACAGTTAAATAAAAGTTGTAGACCGAACGATCAAAAAATCGCGCAAGTTGAATATGATTCATATAAGCTTATAATGGTCAAAAACGCGAAATTTGCCAAATTTTCATTTGATTATTAATGAAAGCGCAGACGTTGATAAATAAGAGTTGTAGATTGAACAGCCCAAAATATATTGCGAAACTTGTGAACTACTGGCCAAAATAGGAGATGTAGACCAAATTAAAAAAAAATTTTTTTGATTGTAAAATTGATAAGATCAGCGAGCTCCGTTGTCTGTGTGCGAAGGGCCTTAGAGATTGAGCAATCTCCTGAGGTGAGAGATTAGTCTGTAGCAGCTTTTCTCGCATTCAATAAGGAACAGTTGAGAGAAGAGCTCTGACAACCTTCATCAACCAATTTCTAATCAGCAGGACGGTGAACTGAAATTGGCTATTTTAATACAGGCAGATGTATTCGTAACTGAGCGTGGTAACTCTTAAGTAACAGCGAAGACCTAAGACGGAACTGGTTCTTTCCATTAGAAAAATGTACCTGATACCAGAACTAGTTTCTCCTAAATTACTCGGAGTAAGCGTTGTAAGGCAACCTTTTTTCTAAGAGAAACAAAGAATGTACTCGAAAAACTTTACTACCGTAAAGGTATTGAAGTTTCAGAGAAGTATTGCCTTTATTTTTAGGGAAAGCTTTGCAAATCACACTCTTTGAAATCAAGGCTACGAATCCACTAAACAATGGGGTTAACTTCGGTGTTCAAACTTGTGAAATTTTATCGGTTTGTCTAGGTTCGAACCCGGGTTCAGCTCAATTTATATTGCCAATTAAAACCAGATAGAAAGTCGGTCAAGCACGACTATAACGTTCTCCGTACCGAGTTGCAGCTGAAAGCAGCGCTGCTGCTGCACTGCGGCAGCAAATTCTTTTTTGGTCATAATTTGAGTATCGTTCGTCATAAATGGCGCCACTACATGTTTTCAAAAACCAATTGATGGCGCCACTACTGTGACCATTTGGAACCAACGCTTTCATTTGGTCATAACTTGAGTATAGTTTATCCGATCTTTATCATATTTTCCGCAAATCGATAAATAATTTTGTTTACCAATTATCTCTAGAAGGTACAAGCTATCTAGCTGCAAAACTGCGGAAGATATATCGTTTTTTCCAAATTGCGGAGGCGGGAGGGTGCGTGGCAAAAATTGAAAATAAACATAATCTATCTGCAAGTATAAGAAATATATGCACCATACATGTCAGACTCTATCTCTTCCCATCTCTGAGATCTGTTTGTTCATACGGACGGACAGACGGACAGACGGACATGGCTCTATCGACTCGGCTGTTGACGCTGATCAAGAATATATGTTCTTTATAGGGTCGGAAATGATTCCCTCCCCCTGTTACATACTTTTGCACAAACTCGATGTTATTAACATTGTGTGTTATTTACGAACCCTGCTGGAAATGTACATATGTGTGTCAGTGGAATTAGTCTATTACAATATGAACGAAAGAAAAATCGGCTGTAAAATACCCAACCCTTAAAGATATTTCAAATGTGTTTGAGTATCTTTATGCATTGCAAACTTTTGGAAAAATTTAATATGCACTTTACGAGTGTGTCAATATTTTGTGAGTCGAACTCTTTTCGGTTTTAGTTTGGTTCGGACTTCCCAATAATCCGATCTCCCGGTCACTCAATTCAATGCCATTTCAGCACATTTGGTGGTCAATGTTTTTCTGTTAAATACCAAAGAATAAAAATGCCTTATCAAATAACATTAACCAATCGCTTCCATTACTACAAATTCACCGTGAGCATGAACTATTGATAACTGCCAAAGCGTCGTCAGTTTTTCAACTTAGTTGGTTTCATGGGATTGCTACATTTTTTCGTGTCATTCCTATGCCATTTCTTAATCCATTAAATCAGATTTCAAGTGACTGACTACTGGATGAGCAATTGCCAATTTTTGTCATGCCACCAAAAACGGAAATAAATATTGGCCTGCCGCAGCGATGATGCCTGCCTTTAAGGGCTACGGAGCAGCCAAACATTTGCGCATTTGAAGGTGCATTAAAAACGCGTCGATCTGGATTTATGGCTGCTGATTTAATGCAATCCCTGCTTCGACTTACACATGCACTATGGGCGAAACTCAGATTTTTTTTTTAAATAAATCCATTTTACCGTAAATTTCAAACTTGTGTAATTAATTTAAAGCCGTAAAAATTGCATTTTTCGTTAGGTTGAAATGATACTTTCAATTTAGTCACAATTTTCCGTCAATGAGGAAAAGTCGTAGGTGTAAACGAATAAGAGGCTGAGATGATACAGATACAGAGCGTCGACTTTTGTCCTTTAATGAAAAATCGCGACAATAATTGTCCCTAAAAATTTAAAGTGTCATTCCAGCCTTCTGACTACCATTTTTAGGACCTTAAACTCGTACTTTTAAAAAATTGTTTTGATTGATTTTAAAAATGTTTAACATGTTTTTCAACGTAATCCAACCAACCATAGCTCACACACCCCGTGTAATCCTTAAGTGGTTTATTTTTCACAAAAAGTTGTCGATTTTTCCCATAGTGCAACGATTTGCGCTCATACTTATAAATATGCAATTATTTTGCATTTTCCGCAAACGCGATCTTTCTCTCAATTTTTATTTATGTTCAGCTGGCACTTGGCGTTGCGGTCTCACGCACATTTCGCCATGTTTATGACACTCGCCACTTTTGGGCGGCGACAGCAAATTGACTCTTCCACAAAGACGCGGGCAGAGCATGATGCACGGTGCGAGTGTGGCAGTGGGTTGGGATGCGACAGACAGATGTAGGCTGTAGTGTGGCCATGGATGTGGCAGACGCGTATCTTTTTATGTGACATATTTATTTGTTGATTCAAATATTTATGTTTATTTATGCGCATAATTTGCATTTGACACATTTTTATGGGACTCGCGCAATGCGAGCCGAACGGTATCAAACCATTGTATTGAAAAGAAAATATTTGCACAATTCTGAGATGGGATGGAATGAAGCTAAGGATGGAAATGAAAATGTAAGTGCTGTGAATATGCAAAATGTTGGCGTTTCAAAAAAAACAAACGAAGATAAAAACAGTTTCATAATCATATCACCCGTCCTCCATTAAAAGTTTGCCCCTCCAAATTTCACTTTAACGGCAATGCCAAGTTATTTTTGTGAAATTGCCGAAAAGAAATTCGCATTTTCGGGTGAGTCCGACTCAGAAGGAAAATAAAAAGCATCAAAAACAAAGGGATGCAAAATTGTCATTGTTGTGTGTTTTTGCCGCGTGAAGCTCATGTGTAATTTTCGGCGGTGTGGTGCAGCGGGAGGCGTGGGTTCTATCCCGCCTCGTAACATCTAATAAAAAGTGGTTTTCTTTCTTTAGAAAAAACTTTAAAGCATCCGGTCACCTTCACCAGCTATTGGCGCAAGCTGTGAAGTGACTAACCATGAAAAGCTGCCGTTAAACTGTAGATCCTTTTCTTTTGTGCGAAAATTATAAGCACAATAATAAGTGGCCCTTTGTTGTGGGCTGTGTAAAGCCAATAGTGTTGGGCTGTTCATGAGTGAGTGAACAAAATTGAGTTGTCCTGCTGTTCTAGTTCAGTTGTTTACTTGTTCAGTTGTTCACTTGTTCAGTTGTTCACTTGTTCAGTTGGATTATTGAAAAGGAGTCATCGGGCCTGACATCCTACATACTTGCATGCGCGGCGTTTGACGAGAAGATCTTGACATGCCCATAAAAATGGCAGATCGGAATTCTATATCGTCCAATAAACGAAACCTGAGAATTCCAGTTTTGAAAAACCCTTTTTCCATTTTCTGTTTTTGCCGATTTTTGAAATTGTTTATAAAATTAACTAAGATTTTGGTGCAAAACCGCAAATTACGTTTTGGTGGGCATGTCGAAATCTAATTTCGGTTTTTTATACCCTCATATACCCTTATATTAAAATTGTCCAGATGTTTGTAGAGGATAGAAGGAAGCATCTCCGACCATTCAAAATATATATATTCTTGATCAACATGACGAGCTGAGTTGATATAGCCATGTCTGTCCGTCCGTCTGTTTCAATGCTATTCCCTCCGTCAATTTTAAAGCTATCTTAACCAAATCTTGCACGAAGTCTTTTGGTACAAATACGCTGCACATTTGTCGGAACCGGCCGGATCGGATGACTATAGCAAACAGCTGCCATAGGAACCATCGGTCGAAAATGTTGTTTTAGTGAGAAAAACTTTTTTGTCTTCTATGCTTTCACATAATTCCACCAAGTTTTATGAAAATCGGACAACTATATAGTATAGCTACCATACAAAAAAACTATGTCTGAAAAAAAAACTTAGTAGGAAAAACTTTTTTGTTTTCAATGCTATCTCTCCCAAACTTGTTACTGATCAAAATTACATGCTGCACAATTCAACCAAGTTTGATCCAAATCGGATGACTATAGCATATAGCTGCCATAGGAACGATAGGTCGAAAAAGTAGTTCTAGTGAGAAAAACTTTTTTGTTTGCAATGGTAGCGTCTTTATACCTTCCAGTTGTGAATATTATCAGTTTCCACACAATTTTGGGAAGTTCGTTCAAAATCGGATGAATATATCGTATAGTTGCCATATAAGAAACTGGCAAGCAAATGCTCAAAGTAGTGGCGCCATCAAGCTACAAGGGAAGTTAGCTTTCCTCTATTTTTTTTTTTATTGAAATCAAGAATGCTGAGTTTTAAAACCGATCGTTTTATAAAAGAATGATCCATATACAGAGAACGGTCATACAATTTTTTAAACAGTTTTCCCCAGCCATAGTCCCAGTGGTCCGAAAACACTCGGCAACTCAGACCGAATGCTCACAGAAGTTAAGTCTTAATACACTTTCTTAACTCCGGTTTCTCTTGAGCATAGTATACAAAAAAAGCAACATATTTGTTCAAAGTTTGAACTTCAAACACAAGCACATACATATGTCTGCTAGTAAGTTCGTACTTAACACTTAGAGCCGATTTCTCAGTCTCTAGACAGCTGATACATAAGATAAAAGATTTATTTACTTTCTCATTTATAAGTTCTTGTTAAAGACATGGCTGTAAATCGAAATTACTATAACAAATTACTTGAAATTACTTGGCATTTTATTTACCATTACAACTATGTACTTTCATGTAATGAAAAATTGCATCGGAAATTACTTTAATTACATACAAGTTCACTTTATTGAAGGGCTGGTGATTCTAAATGATTTTCGTATGAGATCACGAATATGTTTTGGAAAATGGTCCATCACATCTCGATTTTTGGTAATTTTAGCTTGATTTTGAGTGGCATAAATCGCATTTTTTTTTGTCATTTCCTCAAGCTTTGTGGGGAACCTATACGTTTGATTTGACTCTTTTTGACGTAACGTAAAAGTTGAATTTTTAATTACCCAAAAACTGTTATGTTATAGTGGTAATTTCGATTTACAGCTCTGGTGACAGATAGGGCTATCTAGAAGATGCCCTTAAAATAATAAATACAATACAAACGCGAAACCCAAGTTCCCAGTAGTGCCCCTCCAAACTGAAAAGAACGAGAGAAATCTGAAAAAACGGAGTGCATACCTAGACCAGGGCCGTTAAGCCAATAGCCCTCGGTGGCCGAAGCCATTCGTTGTTTTCAAGACAGACGCGAGCCGAACTTATAAATGAGTGGATCGGTAAGTTCAGAAAGTAAGTAAATCGACTGAAGTCGTACGTGCTCACCAACATAAGCACATTTCTCAGTCCTCTCCATGTGACACGCAGCTGTAGAGCTCTGGTTGAAGATGGTAACTCAGCCGCTTAGATGTATTAAACTGTGTGAAGGAGCCAGCCAGATCAAAGGACTATACAAATATCTGTCTAGGGAACATTCAGTCAGACAATTGGTGTTCGTAAGAAAAATGTATAGTGTTTAATGGCAGCAATGTTAGGCTGCGTTCATACTGTTCCACACATGAGACATAAAAATCTAGTAATCCTGCGTGTTGATATGTATTAAATGTGTCAAATTCATATTAAATCATGATGAAATGCAGGCCGTGAGTCAAACAGTGTCTTACGAAAAAATTAATAAACTTATTTGACCTGCTAGGGTTTAAAGGATTTAAAAGGTACAGGGTATATAGCTGTGTGGTTGACCGACTTTCTACTTTTATTTAATTTTTCTCTTACTTCTTAGAGTCTGACGCTATAGCTTAAATTTAATTTAGCTCTGCCTAACAGACACACTCAGCACTTTTTGTTTTCGCATCAAAAGTGACGTTTTTTAAATTGCAACCATTTAATGCACAATGTTTATTATTTTCATAGAACTGCCCAACAAATTACCAAATTTACATGTTAAGCTGCAGTAAATGCCTTTTGTTTGTTTTCTTCGTGTCTTGCACGGCACAACCCTTAACAGTGCTGACACGTTATTCACTCGATCTTTGTGCTTCCACAAATTGAAATGCATTGTCTCTGTTCTGAACAGACACACCGTTTTTATACACTTTAATAGTTTTGTTTTTGTTTTCCTGTGGCCTTTTGTGGCGACGATAAGCCTTTTTATTTGCCAGGCTGCTGATGCCAAAGCTGCAAGGAAAATGTTTGTTCATTTAAGATAAATTTATTGTTGTTGTCGGTGCAAATTGTAGCATTTATTGAATGCCCATACCCAATTCTCGTAAATAGTTGTGCAAATAAATTGCCAGCGAATATAAATCGCGGCTCTGGCGATAGGCGAGCGTTTATGACAGTTATGGACGGCAGCAGTTTACTGTTAATCATGTGCATAAATATCCAGCTGCGCTGGAATGGGATTCAGCCTACTTACCATTAAATGTGGCCAAAAGCAGGGCACACAACAGCCGGAGGAGCAGATGGGGCTGCCTGGGAGGCGGCATGCTCAGGCTAAATCCTTTCCAATTTACTTGTAATCCACAGCCGCGGCACAGCTTCTAGTTTAATGTCGTTTTGCTGCCTGATGTGGATGTCGGGCATAAAACGGAAACGAGTTTACATTGCCGCGATAAGAAACGGAAATGCGCGCCTCCAGAAGGAAGCAGAGGGCAGGAAGCGTGCCTGCCGCTAAATGCGCCACACTCCCCGCGGCGTTTTTTTTTTTTTTTTTTTTTACTTTGTCTTGTCAGCGTTGGCTTCGCCGTTCCTTGCTGCTGGTAATATTTATGGCACCGGCTCCAGTTCCTTATGGCGAGAGCGCAACACGGCCTGGTATCCCGAAAATTCTTTCACCATTTTATTGCCTTTTAGTTTTTTGCTAAAGCGTGTTCAACAATTAACAATGCACTTTCGCGGCAGGCGGATGTTAAACTGCGTGTTTGAGTTGCTTATTGCATTAAAAGCTGGCATATTAAATTTCTGGCTTTGGTCATGTATCATGATGCCGTAGCGAAGATTTTTGGTAGCTTACATGCAAAATCCACGTTAAAGATTTATCGTTGTCTAGTGCTGCTGCTGGCTGGCTGCTTGCTTGCTCACTGATGCTGCTGGAATTTCTGGGAATTTATGTCTGTCTCGTCGACTTTCAGACATTGGCAAAGACCAGCTTTAGCGTGGGCTTAAAGTCGAGACAAGCCAGGCAGGCCAAGTTGCACGAAGAGGGGGAACGCAGCACGCAGCTGATTGTTGCACTAGCGAACCACATGGCGTATACGTCATGCGGATTGTCTTTGTGTAATGCTTGTTTGTCCTTGGCCGTGTGACAGAGATTCAACAAATGAAAACGGAAAAGTTGATACAGAATTAAGACAATGCCAGCAAGTACTTTGTTCTGATTAGGATGTGAAATAATGCGACTACGAACGACCAGTGTGTTGGTGGCTTGGACTGCGCTTGACTTTAAAATTTAGATAAATCGGAACCAAAAATATATTCTTTATAATGTGTGTGAAACCTTTTGCATTTGATATATCCCAATATGTTTCCCATATATTAAATACACAATACCTTGGCGATTTGTATTCTTACGTGTTGTGACAAATCAGCTTTTGCTGACAAACTGGGAATACAAATAATCGCGGGTGTCCCAGAAATTACTAGAGACACTAGAGAAAAACTGTTGTCGTATGTGGAGCGATTTGAAACCGACTGTTTTAAGCCAAGTAGGTTTCAATCATACGATTTTGCTTCCATATTATCTAGAAACCAAACTTTATCTCATCGAAGCTTACTTTGATATGCCATTGTTTATAAGAAAGACTCTAAAGTTCCAGGACAGGTTCCAGGACACCCCCGAATAGATACAAATAAAATACGATTTACCATGTATACATGGTATAAAACAAAAGTTGATTGAGCTGGACACTGAGAACATCTAAGATCAGACATCCTGAAGCTGAATTGTCCTATCCCACATCGTCCCACATTAAATTAAGTAATGCTAAAAAAGTGGTCATGCATTTTTTTTTGGGGGTAGTGGGGTAGAAGTGGTGGGAAGTATGGGGGGAAGAGGGTGGGAAGTAGGGGGGGAAGTGGGTGAATTCAGTGCGATTAATCATAATGTTTGTTTGACAGTGACTTGCCAGTGACTTGCCAGTGACTTGCCAGTGACTTGACAGTGACTTGACAGTGACTTGACAGTGTCGTGACAGTGACTTGACAGTGACTTGACAGTGACTTGACAGTGACTCGACAGTGACTTGAGAGTGACTTAACAATGACTTGACAATGACTTGACAGTGACTTGACAGTGACTTGCCAGTGACTTGACAGTGACTTGACAGTGACTTGACAGTGACTTGACAGTGACTTGACAGTGACTTGTCAGTGACTAGACAGTGACTGGACAGTGACTTGACAGTGACTTGACAGTGACTTGACAGTGACTGGACAGTGACTTGACAATGACTTGAGAGTGACTTGACAGCTACTTGACAATGACTTGACAATGGCTTGACAGTGAGTTGACAGTGACCTGACAGCGACATGACTTGAGAGAGTTTTTCGGTTTGGCCTGTGGAATATAAAGATATATGGAGATTGGAGTGGGATCTGCGCCAGAGATGAACCGTTGATAAGGTAAATCATGAAATCGTATCGAAAACGAGCATAAAATGTAATAGTCATTTTACACTGGGCCCAAAGGCTGCCTTTATTTACTTGCCAAACAATAACAATTGCTCAAAACTATGGAAGCTATAGAAGATTTGGTTATTCTTGCTGGGAAAATTGCCGACAGTGGTTAAGCCACTGACGATGAATGTGCAAACATTCATCCGCGGAAAACCGGTTTGAAGGAAGGCTAAACAGCAATGTGCTGTTCCTGGCCAAAAAAACTTCACAAGCAGCAATATTTCCCTACTGGCCACCAAATCATCTGCAACAATAGAGTAGCAATGTGCAGAAGGGATAACCCGGCTCGATTAAAGCTGAATACAGTTTACTCTCCTATCGCTGCCGCAGCGACAGCTTGCTGCGTGGCCAACTGGTCACAGTAGCGCCAACTGTTGGTCAGTTTTGAAAATCCTTCATCAAGCATTGTTTAAAACAAGTAGTGGCGACATCAATTGGTCGAGTTGTGTTTGCTTCCGCATCGCAAAGCCCACCAGGCGCGACAGATATGAAGACCGAAGTTAAAAACTAAAGTCGGCCGAGTGAATGAACACCCAGACAGCACACAACCTCCAGACCATGGGTCCACGGTAAAAGTTTGACCTATCATTCACTTGTCTTTCATTTCTGTGTTTCTAGAGCAGCGATAGTTCACTATTCACGCTGACTCGTGCCGAGAGAGAGAGCAAACAGCTTTTCACTGCTTTCAAGTAGGTCACAGCTGGTTTGCGTCGCTTTATTTTCGCACACTTTTTGGCCTCCATCTTCTTGACAAACCCTGTTGTAGAGTCGTGGGCTTCCACACGTAGGCTCTACCAGCGATGTTTTAAGATCACCAACCCTGCTTTCAGCTTACACAAAGAAACAAAATTGGCTGCACGGCGCGTGTAGAAACGTTAAAGCTAAACGAAACGTGTTGCGCCCTGCTAAATTGCACACTCAAAATGAAGAATTCAGAAATGTACACGCCACGTGCAGAAAAGCTACACGTAACGTGTGGGAACTCAATATCTAAACGCTTCGTATAGAAAAGCGTAATGCTGCGTGGGCAAAAGCAAAGTACACGAAATTAGAAAATCAGATTATTTCGAAATAACTTCTAGATTTTTCATGCAGCAATTTGAATACCACACGAACGAGTAGGTTTTCTACACGCGGCGGGGGATATTGAAATCCTACACGCACGTGTGTAAATTCTAAACGAAAAATGTAGCTCTAAATTAGTACTGAACTCTTACATTTTTCGTTTAGAAAACTGATCTCCACACGCGACTTGTAGGTTTTCTGCACGCCACGTGTAGCTTTCGCATTTCAACACGTGGCGTGTAGCTTTTCTGCACAAACGCTTAGAATTACAAATGCTGAATGCTACATGTTGCAAATCTACACGAAACGTGTTCAAATTTCATTTCCCTATATAAATGATGAGACCACTGAATTCGAACTTAAGAATTACAAGCACGCAAAAATTGGTGTATGTTTTCAATACAAGTACATCTTACTCAATACAAGTAAGACATTAGATGCCTTTCCTCAGAGGCGCTGCGTAGCTCAGCAGTCTAAGGCGTCGTTCCAACCGTGTTTTTCACGCGGCGTGCAGCAAAGCTACACAAACGTTATGGGTTGAAAATCCCGGTCAAATCGTGTAGAAATCCCACATATTCGTGTAGCTTTTGCATATTTTTTTTTTCTCTGTGTAGTTAAAAAAGCGACATTTTATTTAGTTTTTTAGTGTTTTCTTAATTTATATTTTTTGATTTTAGCTTGCTGTAAAATATAAATTTAAACTGGTGCACTACATCGTAAGTTGCTATTAAACAACAATATGATGAACCAGCCAGCTCGCTCGAAACAGAGGCGACTGGCGGGCATTGGTAGCTGCGGCCGAGACTGTTGATCGGTTATGATATAATTATCGGGCCAAAACAAGAAGAAGAAGTTGCTATTAAAAAATAACAAAAAAGGTGGAACATAAAAATAAAAACTAGATTTTAGAATTAATCATCGGGGCTCGTAAATACTGGCCCAATTACTCAATCTCTTTTCAACTGCTGCTAAAGCTCCTCTTCTTCTGTTTTTTTTTTTGCCTTCCGAGTTCATTTACCGTCTGGCATTCCTCGACAAAGCAACATTTATCTTGTGTCGCCCAATACTACACAAAAATGCCAACCATTCAAAACTCAATCTGTAATACACTCCCTGGCATTTTGCGCCAGCTCTGACAAATCGACAGTTGTGCGCTGCAGGCACATCTACCCCATTCCAATGCTTTCACTAACATGAAGTCATCCATCAAGGACGAGGAAGACAGCAGCGTGGGGTGCTGCGTCCAACTTTGCATGAAATTGGCTGTGCTTAAGCAGCATAGGAGTCTGAGTCCCGCCACTTGAGACTTAATAAACTGAGCCCGCCGGGCAGCAGGAACCAAAAAAATGACAGAAGAATCAACAGCAAAAATGTATGTAAGTAAATAAATGCTTAACTCTTTGAAAGCCGAGTTCGCCGGGCCATAAAAACGCGGCTCTTACGAGGGCCGACCAGTTTGTGCATTCTTTTCCCTAAATCCCTGGCGGCATTATCATCAATTCATCATCACAGAGGCCGGGCTGCTCAGCTTATTTAATTTTGCCAACAGAGAGTGCTGTGTGAACGAGTTGGCTGCTGGGCAGAGTCAACGTCCGTGTTCCCCTTTTTGCGGCATAACCAAAGCCGCAGCTAACGCCAACGTTTTTGTTGTTCTCTGCTCGTATGCATGCGCCTGCCTAAATGTGAGAGTTTCCTGTGTGTGTGTGAGAGTGTGTGCTCTTTTTGTTTATTTTTATTTTTCGGCTGTGTTGTTTACTGCAGGGCCATGTTGTTGCTTTTTGGCTGGCTGGCCAAAAGCCTAAACAACCCAGCAAAATGCCACGAGTCAAATAAATTACCCCAGCATTGTTGTTGGCAAATTTTTGATGGTTTAATTTTGTGGAAAATAAGTTAAGCCGCTGCTGTGGCGGCCATATAGCACATACACACTCGCAGAATGTGTTGCCTACTTTCCTGCGCCGCGTATACGCAATAAAATAAACGCGTCGCAGCTTCATTTCCCGTTGTTCCCAGCTTCTCGGCACATTTTATGCCGCATTGCCATTTTTATTTATTTATTTTTATTTGCCGTTGGCTGTGCGCCCTTTATTCATTCATTTATAAATTATTATTGCGAAGTATTCACTTGCCTCCTCCTAAGCGCCGCTTTCCACTCGAATGTCACTTAAATTGCTTGAGATTTGCAATTTCTGGCCTTTGCATGTTTTGTTTAAAAAATGTATGAGTGAAGTGGGGTCTCGTCCATATTTCGCATGATATTCCAAGTGGGATGACTTGAGTTTCTTCTGTTTCAGATTTTTCTCGTGCTATTTTTAGATTAGCCATTTGGCTTTGTAAAAAATATGGATGTGTATGTGTGATGGCTGTTTTGAATTGAGCCACATCATCATCATCATCACCATCGTTCGCAGCAGCCATCAGTCGCCCCCCTTTTTGACATTGTCAAAAAGGGTTTAAGTGGCTACACTTGAACCAGGAGCGGCAGCAACGACAGTCGAAAGTCCTCACCCTTAATGCTAGACAAATATGAAAACAGCAAAATTGTTGCCCTGAGTGAGGAATGAACATGACGAGCCACTTAAACTTGCTACTGAAAAAGTTTAAAGCAAAAATTTTCTTTCGATTAAAGTAAGGAAGACGAAAGCCCTGAAATGGAAGTTTAATGTGTTGTGTTCATTGAAAAGAAACTAACAAAAAAGTTACCTCGATCCGAGGATGAAAATTGAAGAGGAAAACTTTTTTCCACCGTAGCAAGAGCAGCCACTAGACCTATTGAATTTCGAAAAAATGAATCGAAATATATATTTTTCATATGTCGATACTTTATAGCTTGGGTATCTGGGTATCTTCGATGAAAGACTAAAAGTCAGGTTACTCGTAGTTGACGCTGGGTCATAAGGAAATGTTGGAAAATAGAATCGATAGGTATCTGTAGCGACAGTCAAACACTTTTCTACTGGTCGGTGATTGCAGCTGAAGACTATCAACAGAGTCTGCCTTTTGTGGCACATAAACCAGAGATGCAAACCGGCTCTAAACCGAACCGAACCAAACCGTTACCGAACTGCTAAATCCAGTTGATAAACAGAATCGGCTTCCCTTCGGAAATGCTGAACCGAACCAAAAACCATCAAGCAAAACTTTTCGGTTCAGTTCAGTTCACACGGAAGAGTACTTGCAAATTTTGGGAATTTTAATGGATTTCCTAAAATAAGTTTAAAACGACTTACGGATAAATTTAGTTTCGTAGTTCTTTAAACATGTGATCCCAAACATCTTCTGTAATTGCCCACCGAACTCCTAATATGCCTGTAATCGAAGAGATTTATGTGAGTATGACATTTTCTCTACGGGATGATATTCTCCAAATTCTGCTGTGATTCTTCACTCTAAGGTTCAAAAACTTTGTGAACCACTGAACTGAACCAGTAAGAACTCCGACAAACTGGCGCTCATGAGCTCCTCGACTCGATCTGTGAGGCCAGAACCAGTAGGTAGGTCTGAAATCCTTTAAAAAATAACCTTTCGAGTAGCAGCGAAGCATTGAAACATGTTGTAAAATTACACAGAGTGAATATGTCAGTACTTCATTTAAGTCATGGAAGGGAGTAGTAGGGATTTCCGATAGATGCCAGGTCATCTGAGAATAGATGACCGTGTCCCATCCTTACGGAGGAAAGCAAAAAATAACAATACAAATTCATTCTAAAATATCATTTGGCAGTGCTCAAAAGCGAAAGTAAGGGATGACTCTTTCTTGTCTTTTCCCACTAGAAAACGAGAAGCAGACACAGAAAATGGATTTGTTTATCAAATTTGTAGAAAAGTGAAGAAGTTATTGCAGTTACAAAATATGCCATTTAACATCATGGTGAAGATTAAAGTGTATCGAGGCAAAAGTTGACATTATATGGTGTGTGTCAGAAATCTCTCTTGCAGTTCATATTCAAACAGTTTGCCTTTATATGTGAAAAGACACAAATATACACGTTTACTTTATCAGAAGACGAAAGTTAAGCAACTTGAAGCTAACTAGATTTAGTTCGTTGCATTTAGTAACCGAATCGTTTCTTGTCACTTTATAAATTAGTTCATTCAAATTAAGTTTGAGAGTCAATCGTTTATACCAAAATTTTCTAGATATTTCCAGGACACGCCTGATGATAAATCCCCATTGTATTGAATTTAACCACAGATTTCTTAGTCTTCAGCCAGAAGTAACAATCTGAATCAAAACATTACTCAAGATAAACATAAATATTATGAAAATTCGGAGGGTTCAAAGCATTCTTTCAATACTCCCAAAGTTGAAGGGAAGAAAAATAAGTGGGAGACACAATCATGACAAAGAATATTTAATGAATTAGGGACTTTGTTTTTCCATAATATTCAACATTTCAATCATAGCGCTTAATTCACTGTTGTGAATACTCTTGCCAGGCCACATTGAAAAAACGAGTCAGAAAACTCTAGGAAAGTACAGGCATTTTCTCAATTCCACTTCTTTTTGAAAAGTAATGCAAACGCATTTTCATTTCATTTTCCTGAACTCAGTTCCTAATTAAATTTCTCACTTTTCACTTTTTGCAAACCACGAGCCCACATGTACAAGCGAAACGATCGAAAATAAAACTGTCGGAATTGTGAGACGCTTGCTTTTAGTTTATACTTTTCGTTTTTGCTTGCACTTTCAAATTCTGGACACATTAAACAAATTTAAATCTCTAGAATTCCACTTAAGAGTTAAATGCAAATCAAATTTCAGTAACAATTTCTGTTTTAATCAAAGAATTAAGGAAAATTCTCTTTATGTCCATCTAGCAACCGTACGAGTGCATCATTTGGCAAACACTTTTCATTCCACAGAGCATCAAGCCAAACTTTTTAAACTACATAGTATGGCGGTTTGGGGTTGCGAGAACAAGCATTAATTGCACTTTCGGTAAGTTGCCCCACGGCAATTGATTTGATTTTATGAATTTTAATGAAACTGTTATTTTTCAGAAAAAACGTAAACTTTAAAAATCAATTAAAAACGAACCACGAATGCCAAATAATTTCTTCACGTAGGTTTATTCTACTAGTTTTTGGGGTATAGAAAAGGAAAGTTGATGTTTTGTCATTGTTTGTCTGTGTGTCACACTTTGTCATTTTATTTTCTTAGAAAATTGTGTCGTTTACAAGAATATATAGAATATAAAGCGGATTAAGGTATCGACATCAAATCCTAAAGCAAACGGAAAATTATTTTTTTTTGCAATTTTCGCTTTAAAAATGCAACCCAAGGAAACAGTTAAAGCAAGTTCTGTATTAGTAAAGAAAGTTCCAGCTATTGTGTAAGAGCTGATTTCTTATCAACTAGATAGCTGTTATTTGTCAGATAAACTAACAATTTACTCTGCTATTTATTAAATATGTGACAAATAAAGATGTGAAATCGGCCTAAAGTTTCTTTTTTATTGTGCTTCCAAGAGTAAAAGTACGTTTAATATGAAAGAGTTCGTAAAATATGAAAAACTGAATCGGGACAATTCAAAATTCTTACCAGCAGTATTTCCTTCTTTCATTAGCCTTTACTTTAATTGTAAGACCCAAACGAATTGTCTTCAAATGTCAACCAGTGCAACTGTGAGTGAATAAATGTTGTAAGCGTTCAACAAAAGCTCCTCTCCGGTCAATTTTCAAATGGAGGTGTAGCAAGGTTTCACGAAAGTAATAACTAAAAATAGAGGAAAGATAACTTTGGCTCGACCGAAGTTTATATACCCTTGTAGCTTGATGGCGACACTACTTTGAGCATTTGCTTGCCAGTTTGTTATATGGCAGCTATACGATATATTCATCAGATTTTGACTGATAATGTTCACAACCGGAAGGTATAAAGACGATACCATTGAAAACAAAAAGTTTTTCTCACTAGAACTACTTTTTCGACCGATAGTTCGTATGACAGCTATATGCTATAGTCATCCGAATTGGATCAAACTTGGTAGAATTGTGCAGCAGCATATAATATTGATTAGTGACAAGTATGGGAGTGATAGCATTGAAAACAAAAAAGTTTCTCCTACTTAGCCTTTTTCTCAGTCATATCTTTTGTATGGCAGCTATACTATATAGTTGTCCAATTTTCATAAAAATTTGTGGAATTATGTAAAAGCATCGAAAACTTAGAAATACGAGGATTGGGGACGTTTTCGTTGAAAACAAAAAAGTTTTTCTCACTAAAACTACTTTTTCGACCGATGTTTCCTATGGAAGCTATATGATATAGTCATCCGATCCGGCCGATTCCGTCAATTGTGCAGCGTATTTGTACCAAAAGACTTCGTGCAAAGTTTGGTTAAGATAGCTGTTAAGCTGATGGAGGAGATAGCATAGAAACAGACGGACGGACAGACGGACATGGCTATATGAACTCAGCTCGTCATGCTGATCAAGAATTTATATACTTTATGTATTCGGAGATTCCTTCTTTGCGTTACAAACATCTGGACAATTTTAATATACCCTCTACAAGGGTATAAAAATAGTGACGAATTCAATTAATTTAGTCGCTTGTAAAAGCTCTACAAAGTGTACACATTTACAAATGGCACCTCCAACTTTATGAAAGTTCTTTCCTTGCAACGGAATTCAAACAAAAAGATCCCGAAACCATATCTATTTCTCTTTTTACAGATGTAACACTCCACAACGGGCCTTCGATGGCCTAAGTGAAGAAATGGGATCTTCCCATATCAACCATTGCAACCTAACCTAACCTAACACTCAATAAAATCAAACACAACTGAACATGCATTAGCATTAACTAATTAATAAAAAGTTTTTTTTTGGAAATCGGACTTAAATACTGTAAATATGTTTTTAACCTGCAGTTGACAGCAAAGCCAGCTCCCATTTGGTGTGGAGGCATAGTTAGAATTGTAAGGTGATTCTCCTACCCCCTAATACGATGCATTTAGGTGAAAAAAATGCATAAACAATACATAATGAATTAAAAATTGGTGTTAGTGTCTACGCAATGGATACAAAGTGTATCACTCGCACGCAGTGATTGGAAAGGTACTCAATTTTCTTACCTAGGTAAGGTACAAGGTAAATGTCAAAAAAATACCTAGGTAATGTAAAAGGTATACGGAATTTCTAGTACCTAGGTAAAGGTAAAGGTAAAGGTGCAAAAAATGTACTTTTAAATTGAAAAGAATGGTTTAAAAATGGAATATTGTGCTTATTGTCTTATATGCTATCTCGATTATTTAACGTAACATCAGCTTCGAAAATTTCGTCACATTGTCTGTTTCGGTTTTGTGTATTTGGCCTCCACAGCTAAAAATTCTTTCAATAGAACATTTCAAATATTTTTATACTTAAGTAAATATTCGAAAGATTTGCTGTAATCGGCAAGATAAGTTAAGGCTTCCATCTCAATATTGGAATTTTCATCACAATTCGCAGTTTCATCTAATCTTCCATAACCGGTATCTTAAAAGACTTCAGAATCCTTTATATTTGAACTCTCATTGACAACAGTTTCCAAATTTCCCGCAATTTCTTCAACAAGCCAATGGTGATATGGAATTCACGTCAAATTAATTTTTGGAAGTATCATAGTGGAGAAAACTAAAGTCTAAGGAAGAATTCTAGAGCCTGTTCAGCATTTTTCGTGACAACTAAGATAAAAGTGTGTGATGCTCATCTAAAGTGCTTTGGCAAAATAATTTCAGCAACAGCTGAACTATCTAGGTCTATTACTTTTAAATCAGACTCTTCTAAAAACTGTACACAATAAATGATTTACAAAGTTGGATGAATTTTCTATAACAGGTACACATATATTGGTATGTCTAAGTCCGTATTTGCTATGAACTTCAGCTAATATAGTAGCAAGTATTTTATGTGTGTGGGAAAATCGCGCGCGATTATATGCGACCACGAGAGAATGACGATGTAGATTGCTATCTATGTATATAGTGGTCAGAATAATTTTTGTTTTTGCAACGCCAGATATCGGCAGTCGTACAAATAAAATAAGTATTTTGAAATATATCAACTATATTTTTCTTATACTATTTTCACTTTCGTAAAAATTTCTCGATTTAAAGACGGTTTTCAGTAATAGTCCGCCTTCCTATCTATCTATCTTCTTATCTATCAAGAATCGTATAGTTTTTGAACAGGGAATGTTTACTGGACGTCCAGTGATAGCCACAAACAGGTCCTTAAACGATTTTCTTCAACATGGCAGAGCGGCAACATCATCAATCTCGTACGAAAAGTACCTAGTCCCTTACCTATTGATAAGGTAAATGAAAATGAAGACCTAGGTAAGGTAAAAGGTACTCGAATTTGAAAATACTGAGGTAAGGTAAAAGGTACACAAAATATGTATCTAGGTATGTACCTAGGTACTTCTAAACACTGCTCGCACGTAGTGTTACTGGTGCTTACATATTTATTATTAGATTTTAAGTAGTTGGCGTAGACATGATTTAAGCTTATAACATTTGATCAAAAACATCCATGATTATTTAAAAAGTTATTGATTATAAAACGTATAAATGCGTAAATTGCTGCTCACTAAACTGTTTACTTCCAGGGAAATACAAAATATTACTCTCTCACAATATTACTAGTACTGCTTACTATTTATATACAAATTTTTACAATTGTTGCCAAGCAGTATGAGGCGATCAGGTATGTTTAGATGCTGTCGAACTGAATTCCGTGCATATTTCTTCTCAAGCCATCCACTTAAAAAAGGACATGAGTTTTTCTCTCTCCAGAGTGAAGAGAAAAATTATAATATGAATCTTTTTGCTTTCTTTTACTTAAATGTGCAAGAAATGGACTTTATTTTTTAAAGCAATTTGGATACATTTTACTGTGGGCTTGAACGCCATGGAACACAGACTGTTCGTGAGATCAACTCTAGCTCTTAGGAACGTCTAAAGTTGCCCGTCTATGTAAGAATTCAACATATCATGCAGGGCTTTTGATAGTTTTTCCTCTCGCTCGTTAAAGAGTTCGAGTTAAACCCAAAAATCTCACCCCCTTGAATATTTATTTATTTGCCAAATAATATTATAAGAAAGAAGAGAGAGAAAATTTTTTAAAAACCAACAAGCCCCTTCCTTCCTGGAGAAATTTTGCGAACGCCGCTTGGTGTAGGGCAGGGCAGAAACAAAGCTTACTCAGCCCTGATTTGGAAGAGCTACTACTTAAACCATGGGTGCCTCTACATGCTTATGAATATAACCCTATTAGCACCTACAATTTCATGACGGTACTAAAAACAGTCATGAATTGGAGCGATTCCTAAAGGACAAGCCTCCATAAAAAACAACAAATTTATATTTTTCGCTTTACAACCAAAAAGAGGGAGAAGCCGAGCTTTTTGCCTTGTGCTTCTAACTTTTGCACAAGAGAATGAGACCTTTAGCTTACCGCCGTGCAGTTTAACAGTGTGCCTAACTTCGCACCAGGTACGGAAGATCGATTGGTTTTCACGAGAGCTCTGATACAACAAGCGGTGGCCTAAACTGATAAACATACGAGAGCTACAACAACAAAGCGCCATTTTCTTAGACACAAACCTTTCTACAGAATTTTGAATAAGAACACTATCAGGTATGTTTTCAATTCCACTTCGGTTTTCGTATAAACGTTTGAATTGACCATCTTACTTTTCCAAATTTATATGAAAGGTGGCAAGGAAATCTGTGGTTACCAAGTAAAAGCTTCCGTTTTTCTACGAATGGAATCCACTTGGCACTGAGCTGTCGGTTTCAACAGCTTAAGCAATTCCGACCGGATCTAGTAACCGTATATATGAAAGCCACCTTAAATTCAACGTACAAACATGTATACGAAAACCGAAGTAGAATTAAAGACAGTCCTGCTAGTCCTTTGAAGTTTTGTGACACGAAAGGATTTTGCAAATCAACTGAAGTCGAAATCTCTGTCTCATCCCCTAATGAAGTGCTCCATCATAATTTAGGCTAATTAATCAATTTGAAACAGAGCAAAGAAACCCATACGACCCATAAGAATATATGCAAGTTTGTCAACTATACAAAGGGGTTAAGTGCTGTTCAAACTGTTCAACCACCGACATTAGATCTGATACCACTTATACCGCTCTCAAGTGAGTCGCTTGGCTCCCCCTTCCGAGGCCTCCTTTGGCCCAATCTCAACAATTAGACTTGCCCACACCACATGCCAATCACTCAAAACACAACAAGTCGTCCGGCCCTCTAGGCCATACCTCGAGACCAAAGAGCGTTAGTAAAAGCCCTTCAAATCGCAAACAATACACAATTAATTGCCAGGCATTTTAGTGTTGCTGTAAACCAATTTGTCAAGTGTTGCTGGTAAACAAAAAAGGGCTAATTAAAAGCTGTAAATGTGGAAAAAAAACTCGTTAAGAAAAATTGTAAAACACAAAAACGCAGCACATTTGGGGCTCAGAGTTGATTTGAGATTTTGCACAAATGGAAAGTGACGCGACGACCTCGTAAATCGCAATTCACCTTCGTCATTGTCATGTTAATTAATTCGCCAGCTCTCGAGGAGACAAGTGTACACAGTTGAGGTGGCAGCTCAACTTTGACCTTTGGCCAATGAGTGCGTGTGAAGTGTGAGCACAAAAACTCCAAAGCTGTCAAAAACATGTAAAAGCAACAATAACGCTGAGAAAGGGTTGCCGCTGTCCGCCTTTCGCACTTGTTAAGACTTTTCAATGGGCATTAATCTTTGATGGCCCTCCCCTTGCCGCCCCATACCAGCAGCAACGACCAGTCGAACCAGCAGCAGCGGCATCATCGGGCGTCCAGTCATGGTACGCCACAGTTCAATGCCTGCGACACGGTTCATTGGAGCCGGAACGGCAACATCCACCTGAAAACACCTCGACACTCACTGGAGCACTCACTGTTGGTTCGTTTTCGTATTGTCCGATTTGTTTCGTCTTTTTGGCGTACCGATGCGTATACGCCGTGTGTGGCACGGGTGCGCGTTAACAGCCTCTGCACGCACAGAAGGCTTTTCGAGACTGATGCTGGCCCAGGCATGGCGGCATCCGCCGCGGCTCAGCGCACAGCGTGTGACCAACACGAAGCGGCAGCGGGCAGAGACGCCCGCGACGGCAGCATAAGCGAAGCAGATACTTCGCTGATGTCATGAGAAGACGAAGGCGAAGACACGGCACCAGCTGAGGCAAAAGCAGCTGCCTGTGCCGTTGTCCACTGGGAAGCCGCAGCTGAAGCCACTCAGTCAACCGGCTATGGTAAGCGTAACATATTGTCGCCTGCCAGAAATGTGCTGCCGAAATCAAGGACGAAGTTAAACACTTGAACGATGCGCTCACTGCCTCGTGAAAATGTGATGCTCTTTTGTAGCTTTGTCGCCCAGAAGTTCTCTTAGGTTACTAGGTCAGTTATGGGCACGGCTAAAAAGCCCACCGGCCGGATTTTTCAAAAACATTTTAAATTACTAGCAGCGTCAGCGATTTCGAATTGGAAATACAAATTGTCATTTGAGTACTATTTGCCAGGATGGACTCATAAATGCAGCGGAAAGTCTCAGTGCTTTGGTTGCCGGCTCTGTTAGGAAACTGTAGAATCCTTAACAGTTTCACTGTTATTCTGTGTCTGTACACAGAAACTCTCCAAAATGTTATCTCGTCTGTTGGCCAAGCCAAGTATGTGCAATAACATGGCCTTCCCCTTAAGGGGTAGCATTAACAAGCTATGTTATTAAATGGCGGCTCAGTTTTTACTGTTATCTTATTACATACCTCACAGCCTCATCGTACAATAGTTTTGATAGACACTTCATAGCTAATTCAATTAATTACTATAATTAATATATGAATTTGTATACACTTAAAGAGGGTGAAATAAGAAATAAAGGTTGTAATGGTCGGCTGGCATGTGCCACACACTGAACAAAAATGTTTAGGTACCCGTGCCACCAAAAATAAACTGCACTCTGGAGCGAAGTAAGCCGGGGGGGTCTTCTTGTTGGGCTAACTAACAGTCGGCTTCGGGGACGTTCTCCCAGGCCATTCATACACATTTTATTTTCGAGTCCCTGTAACAAACTTTTGGCCTGCAATTATTCAGTCGGGACTGGGGCTGTTAACTTCAAAAAAAAAAACTACAACAAAAAAGAGAAAAGAAAGATAATTTACCACTGCTCTTTTCATTACTAAAAATAAGAAGTACTCCCAGATGATATGAAGATACTGACGACTATTCCCTCCCTACCGTGATTCATGGGTGCTATAATTAATCATGTATCCCTTACCTAAACTACTTTTCCGGTCGCTGCCACACATTAAAACTCTAATATTTCATTATCCT
This sequence comes from Lordiphosa magnipectinata, assembly GCA_037044535.1. NCBI lineage: Eukaryota > Metazoa > Arthropoda > Insecta > Diptera > Drosophilidae > Lordiphosa > Lordiphosa magnipectinata. The sequence continues at coordinate 57,769 of JBAMBO010001222.1, forward strand.
TCTACACCCCACATAATTTGTATCAATATCAATTTGATACGCGTTGTCCCAAATTGAAACTGAAACTAGTATCATTTTTTATATCAATTTAAACCTAGAGAGTATTAAACTGATATTTTGCGTATTAATTTGGAGCTTTGAATATTAATTTGATACGCAGAAATATTAAATTTAAACTAATGTCAACAAATTTTAGTTCGAAAATTCGATGAATGTATGAATTGCACAACGAAGCATGCCGAATGTAGTAGCTGGCGATGCTTAAAGTGTCACATTTAGGGCCGTTTTCTTATGTTGGTGTTTTTGCAAATCTGGGTGGATTTGCTGCATTGGCTTTGCTCATGTTCAATGCTAACCATTTAGATGCATTTCGTAGCAATCTACTTCACCCTCATTGATTTCAAAACCATGTACATGCTTATGCAAATTAAGTATTTTTGTATGTATCCGCGCATATGGTCACACTGAAAAACATTTGAACCAAAAAAACAACTGCTGCTAAAAACAGTAAAGTCTGAATTGTTATTAAGTAAACCAAAAACGGACAATATTGGATGTGCCTTTAATATACAAGAACACCTGCAGACATTGCTGACATTACAGATGCACATTGTGATTCCACTAGTTCATTGCTTAAGCTAAGTTTACACATACAAATAATTTGACTAAATTTTGATGAAAATTGCCATGATTAAAGATTTTACAGGATTAAAAACTTAAACTATGGTTAAAATATGGTCGGAAAGTTCCACAATTTGGCCTATATAGCCCAGTTTTCATGAAAATTTGTCCAAATTATTTGCCTGTGTGAACATAGCTTCCGACCTACTGCTTTATCTCCCATCATAGTAACAAATCGTTCCAAAAGAAAAACCTTCTTCTTCTCTGTAAAATTCTTGCTTAAATTTTTAAAATTGGAGTGCAATAAAAAAACATTAATCAGCCGAGTGCAGAGGTGCTGCCAACCTAGTATTATACCATTCCAGCCCTCCCGATGTGACCGTGGCGCAAATGCCCGAATTTATAATCAACCTACATGAGACAACCATTAGCACAAAATCCACCTAGTTGCAAAATCTAGATGGATTTCGATTTGGGCAAAAACATGAACATGTGAAAACGGCCCTTAGTGTTGTAATTTTTGCGCACACACATCATTGATGTATGTATGTCAAATGTATTGATGTTTGTACATATATTTGACTCCCAAATAAAAACAGACTTCCTTAAGAAGGCAGCAAAAGATAGCCGAAACGCGTAGGAGAACAGCCTAGTTTAAAAATGTTTTAACTGCAGCAAAGGAGGACGGCCCAAAAGAATCCCAGTGGAAGAGCACATCAGAACTTATTTAAAAGTAAATGCTATAAAAGACACTTTCCAAGACGACGTGCTGAAGATAAATAAACGGATTTCAGTACGTATATGAAGCACAAATTTATACATTTACAATGTAAGTTTAAGCAGCTAAGTGTGTGTTGTTTTGGTCGTTTTTGCAGACATATGTAAATAACAAATGTAACTTTTTAGACAGGACATATACCCCGCCACAAGATGACGAACAATGCGAAAGATTCGAAACGAAGGCAGCTGCATAAGAGACGTTTTTCGCGCTTTTTACTCAGGGTCTCTGTGAAGGCGTAAAGATTTACATCAGAGTCCGGCGCGTCCCTCATTACTGTGCGTACAATATTGCTCTGCGTCATGTGGATCACTCATATGGATAACACAAATAGTTCAAAACTTATGATTTTTGAAACGTGACTTGGGAAAAGACCAAACTGTGCGGAGACACACGGACTCTATAAGCTTGTCGATGTGCTGCTTCGGCAACAACAGAGCAGAGCAAAATGAACTTCTGTAATCTGTATGTGTTTTTTGCCGGGCTCTGCTCTACATGTATCGTTTCCAGCATGAAGCACACCATTACAGTGACTTCTGTTTAAACCACATCCGCGTGGACACGGAGCATGAAGAGTGAGAGAACAATGTTTCCCATAGTGAAGTGCCCACTCCTGACGATTTCATTTTATTTGTGTAAATAAAATACATGTTGAAAGAGTTGAAAATAAAAGTAAAAACTAGTCTCAAAATGATACTAAGAGTTTGACAAATATAATATCACATTGATAAGACTTGATACTACGAAATTAATACAAATAAGTGTCAACCTGATACAAGTTAGTATTAATTTGATATCCTCGAAATATCATTTTAATACATTCGAAAATATCAATTAGATACTTGAAGTATTTAAGAGAATTTGATGTCTAAATTGTGTCATTTTGATAACTTTTTTTTGGGTGTTGGAATAAATTATTCAATATATTCAAAATCAAAACCAAAATATTTCAGGAACTTCAATGGGATTCGGAAATGCTATTAAAATGGCTTAAAGGGGAACTTAACTCTATGAGTATTCCAATACAGTAAATAGTTTTAAGCAGAAGCATTAGCGTGATGGGGTGTTTAACCAACTAATCAATCATCAAGATCTTCCGAAAGAAAAGTAATAAATAACTCTATTGTCAAACGCTGCCTTTGACATTCTCAGGCTGCACCGGTCTTAGTATACTAGTATAGTATATTACATAGTATCTAGTATACAACAAATAATCTTATTTAGTACATTATCACTTACCCACAGATATTGATCAATTATGTAATATATTCCTTATTTATAGTATTTGTAAATCATGCTAGCACTAATCCTCAAACCCAAGGCGCATGGCTGAACGATCTGGTACCTGGGGAAGACCCGGGAAGCCAGGTGTATTAGGTTACGAGGGCGTTTAGGCTATTAGGGTGCGAAGTGGTGAGCGACAGACGGTTCTTTTAACCAAGTCGTTTAGAAAATAAACTTTTTTATATAATTTTAATTTATTCTATTTACAAACAAAAAAAAAACACGACTTCTATTGATGAAGGCCTAAGTCGATGCTGGGGAACGTTTTCCCATTTCAGGAACAGAATTCATTAAGGAATTAAATTTGTTTGTTGTTGTGGTACATTAAGGCTTCGTCGGTGGGTTAAAGCGGGATTTTACTGTTCTCTCTCACTCAGCCATTCCTGAATAAATCAAATTTTGATTCTCCTGGCAAGCAACAAATCTTTAGGCTAGGTGTGCCGAGCCAATACGGCCATTACTGCAGTCCAGCGTGATATAGGCGTCACACATCGGAGACCTCACCTGGCTGCGGAGATCTGCGGATAACAGCTGCTGCCAATTAGCAGAGCAGTTCCCTCGCATCTTTCGGGAGTCAGGTGCTAAAGCAAGACAGACCGCAAGCCTTAAGTCAGAATCGCACGATCTAATTATGCAGGCAATATTTGAGGTTATGTAGCTCCAAAAAATGAATACGAAAGGTCTGGTAGTAGATTTTTCCCCTGTGGGTCGCAAATAAGGAACAAAGCCAATTAGGATGAAAACGCACAGCGCACCACGAGACAGGGACCGAGGAATCGAAGAAGAATCGCACTTTGTGAGAACCCAAGCCAGCAGCCGAATTGAGGACAATTAATAGTTAACTGCAATACGCACAAACACCGACTTGCGAAATAAAGCTCAGGACTCCCAATGTTAGCTGCCTTATGTTGGCGCTCGTGACCGCCAAAATGTGTTCAGGTAATCTCGAGATCTGCTCAGTTCAACTTTTGCAATGGGAAAGAATGATAGAAAACGGAAGTCGCCATGCCAAAATAAAATGGCTGATATGCAGGCTCGCTTTGAGTTTTTTGGTATTTCTCTTCCACGCCCTTTGAACTAGTTCCTGGCTCTAACTCGCAAGTCACTCAACCATCTGAACTCGAGGGAAGCGAATAAAAAACAATTTATGGTTCTTGGCGTGAACAAGCAAAAGCTAAAACTCGACTAATGCAAGGAACCGTCCGGATCGGATGGCAATATCTTATAGTTGCCATCGGAACCATCGGTCTTTTTTATTTTCAATGCTAGCGTCCTTAAACTGTGCCTATATTAATTTTAAATGGTATTTCAAACGAACACTTGCAAGGGTATAAAAACTTCGGCACAGACGAAGTTAAATTAGCTTTATTTTATACATTTTAGGTTTTCTTTCACATTTGGCAACAATGCAAATACATCAAGTTAAGTTGAAGTTAAAGTAACCAAATTTTTTGGCATTAATTTCAAAAATGTAGTTACACAATAATAGAGAATCTTTTTGAGCTGGTCGGATTGGTCAGCCGTTTCGTCCAGTAAAGCTTTAGCTGTTATTTAATTAATGTTTTAAAGAACGTTGATTTCTTGTCACTCTCTTCTAAACTACCTAAAAGTCCAGCTTGAAACTGAACGGGCACCTCAGCCGTTATAAAGCCATGTTAGTTACCCTGGGCACTAAATATTTATAATTTTTTGATACACAAAATCTATTTAGAATATGATTTATAGTAAGACCGCTTTTATTCGTATGGTCAGATTACTAATTAAGCCATTAAAAGTAGTCGCAGGCTATTCGAGTAAACAGTCTAAAATTAAATAGAAAATAAATCACCGCTAAATGAAGTTTGGTGCTGGGCTATAAGTCTTGATAACATTTTGCCGTAATTTTCTACTATTTCTATAGCAAATTAGTTAAGTTTGTAAAAAGACCACATGCGCCCATAAGTTAGACGCACAATTATATGACCTTTTTTATTTGGCTCCTTTAATTAATATCAGCTTAAAAGGAATCCCAAACAAGTACAACGATATCAAAAGTATTATCCTTATATATTTTAGCGCAAGTTCTATTCCATCTACAACAGCAACAACTATCTAAAGAACCAAAGCCAAAGCAATTACAGTGCTCAGACAATGACCATAGAAATCGTGCTTTTAACATTTTTTGATGGCCGGCTATAAAAGCGAACCCTCCCCATCGTCTACTCACCCACTCACTTGCAACTAGGCAAAACTAAGCCAAAACCAGACAAGACTGAGTCCAAACCCATGCCAGGAGCTGAGAATTTCACGTAGCCAAGAAAGTTGCGTCAAGTATGTACGTTTGGATATTTAATGCCATTTGGGGTCGTAAAAATTTTGAGTGTATCTTTGAGATGGCGACCAGGGCAACGGGTACGGCCACTGCGAGGGTTTTTGAAAAAAATAGAATGCAAAGCGCAAAGGACAAAGTAGACAGAGCGCAATTATCTAGGACTTGGATTTGCTATTAGATGACCCAACTATTTTTCCGTATATTTTACGCATATTTTATGAGTCTCGAATTTTTTTTCCTTTTTATGGCCTCCAAGTCAAACGGAAAGCGCGCTTAAGGCAAGTTGTATGCCATTGCAGATACAGAAATACTATAAAGATACAAAAAAAACGCCACATGTGACTTTGCAGCCCGTTACACAAGCCCTAATGAGGTTTTCCACTTAGTGTTTGACCTCATGCTGTAAGTGAGATGTGAGAGTGAACAACAGTTGTTGAGGTATTGGTAATCAATTCTAAAGTAAGTTTGTATAGGAATCGCACATCTGTCCTCATAAATTAATTAACTTATTAATATGTAATTGATAAAAGAAATTGAAACCGTAACTATTAACCTACAATATCAGTTTTAAATTATTAACCGAAATCGTAACCCCAACAATTTAAGAGTAACCTTTACATTCAATTACATTTATTATTATAGCCGGTTAACAGTTACGAAACAGAAATATATTTGTGAACTAATTTTGGTTTTTTATTTTAAGACAAATTTCAAAGAGTACGAAAGTAAATGTATTTATTGTATGAACATAAGAGATTTTAGGGCTTATTTTTAAAAGTGACACTTTCAAAGGTAAAAATTTCAAGTAAAAATGCTGCAGTTCAAACTTAAAAATTGAAGCTCCGACTGTTTTCCGCATTTAAAAGGAGGAGGAGGAAGAATTTTCTAAATCTGAAACAAACTCGATCTAGGTACGGTAAACGCAAGCAAAATTTGGTGGCTCTATCTTTTTAATTCTTTGAGATCGACGCGTTCTACAGACAGACGGACATGGCTAAATCGACTCAGCTGTTGATGCTGATCAAGAATTAATACTTTATAGGGTCGGAGATGCTTCCTTCTGGCTATTATTTACATTTGCACAACTTCACGATCGCCCTTCCCATTTTTAATGGGAACAGGGTATAGCAAATTGATTTTCTCACTAAAACCCATTTACCGACCGATGGTTCCTATGGCAGCTATAGTTATAAGCTATAGTTATCCGATTCTGATAAAATTTTGGACATCGGTTTGAAAGCATATAATATTAGTAATGGCCAAGCTTGGGGACGCTAACATTGAAAACAAAAAAGTTGTTCTCACTAAATCCCTTAGGAACAGAAGGTTCCTATGACAGCATTAAGAAATTGCAATCCGATCTGGTCGGTTCCGACTTACTAGCAGCGTGCAGTAAAAAGAAGACTTTATGCAAAGCTTTAGCCAGTTAGCGTAGAAACAGATAGACGGACTTTCAAAGCTAAATCAACTCTGCTCGTCGCCCTGATCAAGAATATATTTAGTTTATGGGGTTGGAAATAAATATTTCTAAGCGTTGAAAACTTCTATGCAAAATTATAATTCGGTTTGTAAGGGTATAAAAAGAAATGTAGAGGTTGAGCCCGATTCAATAAATTGAAGAATTGGCAACTTTGGCTGAATTAGTAGTAGTATTTATTTATCAATTTTATAATTTTGCACGTACACAGAGAAAAAAAAGTTAAAGTTCATATTAATATTCGCAGGTAATATAATCTTTTAAAAATATCATTTTTATACCCTTGTGGAGGGTATATTAAAATTGTCGAGATGTTTGTAACGCATAGAAGGACCATACAAAGTATATATATTCTTGATTAGCATGAAGAGCTGAGTTGATATAGCCATGTCAGTCTGTCCGTCCGTCTATCTGATTCTAAGCTATCTCCTCCGTCAGTTTAACATCTATCTTAACCAAACTTTGCACGAAGCCTTTTGGTACACATACGCTGCACATTTGTCGGAACCGGCCGGATCGGATGACTATAGCATATAGCTGGCATAGGAACGATAGGTCGAAAAAGTAGTTTTAGTGAGAAAAACCTTTTTGTGTTTAAATAAAACGTCCCCAATCCTCCTATTTATAAGTTTTCTATGCTTTTACACAATTCCACCGAGTTTTATGTCTGAAAAAAAGTCTTCGTACGAAAAACTTTTTTGTTTTTAAGTAAATCGTTCTTAATGTCGGTGATTATTAATATGAAACGCTTTCAAACTTATTTGAAAAAGTTGAACGACATCGGGTGACTATATCTTATGGTTGCCATAGGAGCGATCGGTCGAACATGAGTCTTGGTAAAAATTTTTTTGTTTAGTTTTGTTAGCGTCCTTAAACTCGCTGATGACTTATTTTATGTGTTTCAAATAGATTCGCAAAATTGGGCCGAAATCGGATGACTATATCTTAAGGCTGCCATAGGGCCGATCGGTCGGAAATTGAGTGAGAAAAACTTTTTTCAGACGTTTATCTGTCGGAAAATAGGTTTTAGTTACAAAATTTTTTGATTTTTATATAAGCGTTCTTAAACTGTGACATTTGCATTTGCAAGGGTATAAAAACTTCGGCACAGACGAAGTTAGCTTGGCTTTCTCGTTTTTATTATATATTAACTTAATCTTAGTCATATCAGAGTAAAATTATTAGGAAAAAATGTCAAATTGAGTGCCATTTCATATCAATTTTTTCAGTGACTTTAATACAAATGAATAAGGGTATGCTTCTGGCATGGCAATTAAAACCGTCAGCCCCTACTTCCCCTAAGTGGCGTACAATACTCCATTTCCAGTTACTGCACTTGACTTCCCCGGTCGTCCCGAGATGTCAAATCGTTCACCGGTAATGGTGCGTTAGAGGACCACTCGCAGGAAATTAACTACATAGATTGTCATTAAAAATAATTTAAAAATAAACATTAAGGGTGTTCACGACCCCCAGTTGAGCTACGGAACAAGTTCAGTTGTGAACAACCTTTTTTGTCAACATATCTGTTGAGTTGTTAGGTTAATTTTTTATTTTTTAAATATTATTTTATTGCTTATATATAAAATGGACAAGTAATGCATTCAACATCAAACACACCTTAAAATACAAATTAAAGCAATGCAAAGAATTGATTTTATTAATGGTGTGTGCTGTACACATACTTTTATGTGTAAGAAGTAAAATTTCGAAAACTTGTAGCTACAATTCGGCTAATCTGAAAATGGCGCAACGGCCGCCGAGGAGATGAGTTCAATATCCCGAAGTCAATTTACTTGCAAAGTCGGCGACGCGACCCGACGTTGAAACTTTGTCTAATGTACCTGTGCCTCGTTGCATAGGATACGTACATAGGTGTAACCAAAGACAATACATATATAGATACCGCGTCTCGTACAAACTTTTTAATTTTTTTCCCATGCATCATCTATAATATCTATAAATCTTTGGTGTAACGCAGATAAAGCTTTCGGGGAAGCCAACAGAAAATCAAGTAGCTTATTTCTGGTTAACGCATTTATGTCATCAGATCGCAAAGTTTCGATCACAAAACGGGCATCACTTTTTACAGTGTTTACCAACACTAGAAGTTCTCATTTCAACCAGAGAAAAAATTCTCATTTAGTAAGGGGGCAGGGCAGCTTAGTTGTGGAATTTCAGGCTAGTCTATTTTGTTTTTGTTAAGCTGTCAAAAATTCCTCACTTCAACAATTCCGTAGCTCAACTGGGGGTCGTGAAGACCCCAATTGCAATACATTAGTTGAAGTTATAGAATATTCATTAATTAACATTAAACATTATTAAATATTCCACAAATAAAGTAGACACTGCCTATATCTGGTGGCCTCCCTGAGATATGAGATTAGAGAGGGCCAATTGGACCCCTTCATTAGTACAAGCGTTTCCCTTCTCTCTAGATTCCATTTGCCGAAGTACAGTACACATTGCTCACATAGTATTGGTCATCGCGCTATGAAATGTGCCACATCTTCTCTTTCATCAATGTTGCATTGGGTGCATCGGGTTTCCGTCGTTCTAAGTGGCATATAATTAAGTCTGAGCAATTCAGCTCTTACACGCGATATTGCAAATGTGTCCATATCATCTCTAAAATAATTTCGTTCACATAGTTTGTATTCTAGGCACTTGTATGTGAATCACGCTGCCGCTCTCCTTCGTCAATCTTCTGCTACAGTTCCATTTGACACGCCTCCCAAGTTCTGGTGTCATTTGGGTATGTACTTATGTCGTGATCTCCTGCCATAATATCCCAGTCATGGGAAAACTGTGATCGTTCTACCAGAAGTTGTTCAACTATGATTTTCAAAAGCCGTGAAGAGTCCATAAGCATAGCTTTGCTTATATACTTAAAGTGCAGCTGTAGGATGTATTGAAACAGTGTAGGTTGGCCCGTTTCAATGTATAGGGCTTAGTTCGGGGTGTTTAGAGGCAGGTAAAAGATCTTTTTTTTTTAGAAACGAAGCAATCGCTCAACATCCTCGAAGCGGCTAAGTCCCCAGACTGGCGCATGCCCTGGATGTGGCTAGAAACTATGGTTAAATGATTTTTGAAAAATTTGTATTTTTCAGATATAAGCACACAAAACTGCTCTACAAATGCTTTGCAAATGGAGCAAAGCAACTTTTTCTAAAGTCTTACTGGGTCCACCAAATATTAAAACCACCATGAAAATACTCTATCGGCTACGTATCGAGATATTAACAATTAAAGTTTTTGTTTTTTCGATTTGCAGCATTTCCGATCTCGAACATTTGGCAGCATTTTGTGGCTGTGTGGCTGTATTTGAATATCGCAGAAAAGTTAATTTTTCGATTGGAACTAAAAGTGACTATAAAAGTGCACATATCTTCGGTTTTGGTTTGTTGATTTGGAAACGGACAAATTTTCTTATGAGGTAATTGAGTGACCTATTGGTCCTTTATACACCACTTTTAAGTCCGATATTTGACTTCGGCGCTATTAAGGCAGTTTTCAGCAAAAATAAAATTACACTGAATGCCTCGACTTATTACCCAAGTATTTTTATTTACTCAACGTCCGCAGTAGCAGTAAAGAATATATCATTTAATTTATAAATGCGAATTAGTTCAAGTTCATGGAATTTGTTTTAAGTGGCTGCAAAAGTCTGTTTACATAAATAACGAGCACATACTAAACAGTATTGTGACTAATCTCGCGTTTATTCCCCCACAGGGCGCACATGCTAGAATCATCATTTTCTTATGAAACTTAAGTACGCATTAGCTAGTCTCATGTGGCAACCAAACCTCTTCTGGTGAAACAACAGGCAAAAATAAATAAGTCGTTCGACAAGTACAACAATGTCAACAACAATTTAGAAATTGAGCTTGAAGCAGGGCAAAAAGTTTTTGCATTTCTTGTGTTCTTGTCATTGGAACTCGCTAATTTTCGTGACGACTTTGCTCAGCATCGCTCTCTTTCTAGTTGACTCCTTCTTAATGCCTGGCATGTTCCACGTCTTTCAACTTTCCTTCCATGTTTTTCCTGCTGCGTGTGAGGGATGTGCGTAGGACGGGGAAATGTTTTCCTTCACTTAAAGTGGCTTTAAGTTGTCGCAAAAGTTTTTCATTTAAAACGCGAATTGAAATGGAAACTTGTATGAAATGAGCCGTATCCCATGCCCATGTTTTATGGGCCACTTGCAGCTGCGTGTCATAGCCAAATTGACCCCATTAATCCTTGCGGCCAGATAGCAATAGCAGGAGCAAATGCCAGACCAAAAACAATGACAAAGCCACTGGGCCAGGCAGCAGCAGGAAAAGAAACATAGTAAATGCCGTCGAGATGCAACAAGGACAATCGCAGCAGCGGGGAATGCGCTCATCCTTTTGCGTTGTGCCAACTCTTTGGCGTTTCTTGTTTGGCTTGTTTATGGCTTGTTGATTCGTGCATGAGATAAAACATTTATTTTTGTCGCCTCCTCGCAACTGGAAATTATTCAAAGGAGTCAAGCTTTTCGCTTTGAATTAAGAAAAATAAAATAAAACTTGTGAGCTCCTGATGTCGGATTAACTGCAGCATTTGCTAGAATTTAGATTTTTTGCATTGAATTATTGACTTTCTGTGAGATCTGTAGACAACTGACGAAATGACGTCATATCGATCATGATCCTGGCGATAATTGAAAACATCAAATAAAACTACGAACCAGCCCACAGAAATTTATTCAAATTTAATTTTCTAAGAATTGTCCAGTACTTGTACAGTACTACTGTTTTTGTAACAATTAATTGCTGTAGGATTCGGAACGTCCACCCCAAATGTTGAAAATTTGAAGATTCAAGGTCGAAACTAATATTTAGCCAATCTTTGTAAAATAACAAGCATTTTTAACCAGATTTTATGCTTAATGGGTATAAAACTACTTTAAGCCTTATATAAATTTGTTGGTGAAATATCGAAAAGCCAAGCGCAAAACTGATAAGGAAATTGTATAACTTAGCTCCGCTGTGAAACCGTGCCAAATAAAGCAATCAGTACCAGCATTCAGGGTATACTACCGTCTTCACACTTGTCGCAGCATTGTTGAAGCTGCGAAAACTTGACAGCTAACAGCTTTGTATGAGTAAAAAATACAAAGTAGTCGAAAGGCAGCAAAAGGAAGAAAATTTAAGCGCTTAGATTTTGGGTAATGGTAAGTTTGCTAAGCTTAATTAGTTTACATCCATTTTATTGACGGTGTCATAGTATTGTGGAAACAAAAATTCAATTTGCATTGATGGGAAAGCCATCTCCATTAGAAGGCAGATCTCTGTGGGCCTCTGTATCAGATAATGCCGGGTTTCTTTTTACTGTTCTACAGTGGTATCATTTATTTTGAAAATTGGTTTGCCTGCGCGCATAACTCAACGGCCATATGGAAAAACTACATTTACAACAGCTAACAAACAAACAAATGAAAATGTGTAATTGTATTTATTTGAAAACTTCGTACAAGAGTAAGCGGTTTGGAATGAATCCAGACGCCTGGCTACGGAACGATGGAATAACCTTCCGGTTTGCGCTGTAGCTAGGGTCACGTGACCCTCGTTTAACCTGAAGCGAACCAATAGTCTTTTGCACCAAAGTAGGGAAAACATCTCACTTCTGGTTGGGGCCCTAACGGGTCACTGGCTCATCGGCAGGCATGCAGCACGCTTGGGCGTCGCTCACAACGACTTCTGTTGAAGCTGCAAGTGTGAGGAAGAGGAGGAGACATTACTGTATCTTCTTTGCTATTGCCCAGCTCTTAGTAGAAGGAGACTCAAAACTCTTGGCCACCCCTTTCTACTCAATCTCTCGGAAGTGTCCGAAATAGAGATTCCGTCTCTACTGAAATTCTTAACGTTGTCACAATAGTTCAGTCGGGAGGAACCGCCCCTGGCTTAAATAGGGAATTATATGGTATCGCAATGGGCCTATCTTGGCCTAAGTGTAGGGACAGTATTACTGTCCCTAGCCATCTCAACCTAACCTAAGCGGTTCGGAATGTCAGACATCTTTTCACTTTCACTTATTTGACAACACTATGCCAACAATAGAAAATTGTATTCAAATATTAAGCACCTGCATAATATAATTACTTTGTTGGCCTCTACAGTAAGTTTATTGTCTACAGAGCGTCCAAGAGTCTGTTGAATACAAAATTAATCAAAAGGGAAAGCCGCAAGCCTACCACTTGCCTTTGTTACCAAAGGCGAAATTTGGCTTATCAAATTTCCACTGAAATTGCATTGGATTTATAACAATGCAACTGCCATCTGACTATGCCATACTTGCCTCAAAGATTTAACGAATGAATAGTTTTCTAAAGGAAAATTCGATTACCAGTTGAAATATACTCAAATTCGACTGATGAGCACATTAGAGTATTCAGACTAGTTGAAAAAGTGTGGCCAACGCGCTATACACACTGGGATCCTTTTGCTAAGTACCACACGGTACCTCGCAATGCAAATTACATTATCTTTAACATAATTCTTTAATAGCATGTGGAGAAGGCTTTAGTTTGTACTTATTACAATTGAGGAAAACCCACTCAAAGTGCTCCAAGTTCGGCCTTTAATTTGGGTTGTTGTTAAGCCCACAAGTCAATTAAAATATTTTCCTCAACCTGACTCCATGTTAATTTTCTTAGTTTTGCTTTCTATTTTACAAAACTTTACATTTAAATCTCTACTTTTGAGCTGTTGGCATTATCATTGTGAGCAATATGGACCCCGTCCAGGAAGCATGCTGCGTCTTGTCCACATGAACACCAATGTTCCAAACTTATGACCAACATTCAAATTCGTCAAGAAATGCCTTGCCTAAAGGCAGAATTGGGACTGCAACTTGTTGTCAGCATCGCAGTGTCATCCGCATGGGAGGCAGTAAGAAAACCTTGGATGTCGAGGACTCTAAATTAAACTGGGACAACAACGAATAGAACAAAGCAAGGAGCACGCCTCACTCAGATCGGTATCCACATATAAATCAATCCTTCGTGCCAGACTGTCTCAAAGACTTGGCGTACATCTAAAAAACCTGCCGAATATACTGCGAATCTTGTCAACTTCGCTGTTGGCGGCTGCGAGTCCCAAACTGGTCGTCTGAAAGGACAGACTCAAAAGGCTCAATCACCAGAAACCTATTCTATCAGGAGATGCCGAAAAATCATAAAGAAGGTAGTTGGAATGTGGATAGGGCAATATTCGGGGTAAGCCATGTCCATGATGTAGTGCGGGCGCTAAGTTTCTTCTACGGGGCGGATTGGCCGCCTTCCATCTGGCAGGATCAGAAGTGTGTCCTTGTCCACATGCGCCGCAATGAGGGAACCGGACAAATACAGACAAACTTCTCTATTGCAAACTTTCGTACCACAAAGTTCTCTATATAACGAATTCGTTTCCTGAACACTGCAATTTTTTATTACTCTATATTACGAACTTTATTTATAACAAAGAGTTTTTTTGGCCCCCTTGAGATTCGCTTTATGGAAGTTCGGCTGTAGTTTAGTAGTACTGTAGTATGTAATTTCCATTAGGAAGGAAATATTTTTTTACATTCAAGTTTTAGCCAGCTCGAGGTCACATTATGTTTGCACATAGCTTTAAACAGGAACACACAATACCACAAAGGAGGCTGGTTGACCTAACGGCTATTTCATGAACATCCCTGTTCAATCTTCAGCGGTCTTTGTATAACTACCGCTAGCCAGCAGCTGCCTCCTCAGGCTAGTGCTGTTATGTGAATTCCAAAGCGACTTAACAGCACTACGAGACAGCGCTAACCTGTGTGTCTCCAAACTCATGTGCAAACATAACGTGACCTCGAGCCTGCTAAGACTTGAAAGTTTGATTATCATTAAGGTCGTAAAGACATAAGTAAATATTTTCTTAAAACTATTGAACAATACAAATACACAATGGACCAAATATTGATAAAAAAAAAATTGCCAAGTTTAAATATCAATCCACTCTTGGTCCACTTAAAGGCTAATGGGTTTACTTCTTTGCCATCCTCCCGTAATACGTTTATGTAACAAATGATCAATGCTCGAAACTGTTGCGTTTAATCTTGGACTTGGCTCAATTCCCAAGGCCCATTAATCATTTTGGTCATCAAGCATGAAAGCGATTACTCATATATAGATGGAAGGCCCTCCCTCTCTCTGGCTCCAAAGAAATTGCTTCAGCAAACATTGCTTAATAGGCAGGCAAATGGAAAAACAAAATGTATGTACATATGTATAGTGTGTGTGCGGAGGGGTGCAGGAGAAGGGCGACGCAGGGACTTCTGTGAGCAAAAGCTGTTCTAATATTTGCTTAAGTGTTATTTCCATCGGCTTAGTTGCCTGAAATTATGCGGCACAATATTTCGTTATATTTATCACATTTGATTGTGCGTATTAACGGCCAGTTCAGCGGGGCGTGATGTGGCAAGGGCAGTGTGTGAATTGTGGCAAGGAATTAATAAGATAACTTTTGTCTATGCCGGAGGAGTTGGGCCCGAGACGGCGGCTTCGCTCTGGCTTATGACTGTCAGCGGGTCGGCGAAAGTTGTTTATTTAACATTTTGGCTTAATTTGTTTTTATGGCTGCTTGGACTTAATTTCTGTGTAAATCAGCAGATTTATATTTTGGCTGGCTGGCTGGCTAATTTGAAATTGAGCCACACACACACACACACACGGGGAATGTTTTCAAAGTTAGGCACATGTTCTGCAAGTTAATTAGCACAGAGACGGGGGAGAGGGGCATCCCGGTTGGTTGCATAAGACAACAACAACAGTTGGCTGCTGCTCGTTCGAATTTTGGATAGAAATTGTTTCAAGGCCTCCACTCAAATTCAATTGCTTAGTGAAATGCCATTTACAATTGTTTATTTTAAGTGGCCTTACTGCACGTGCCACGGACGTGTGTGTGTGTGCGTTTATTGCGGCTAATTAAAAACAAACAATGGACGAACAAAGTAGGTTGCATGCGGTTACCAGCAACAGCAGCCAATCAAGTCAAAGCCACATTACACGTCCAGTTATTTCACATCTTCTTTCTTCTTCACACACATTTGCTGGGCAATTCTTTCTACATTTCCTTCGCCCGGACCCAGGCCAGATCGGGTTCAGCCCTTTGTTTATGCGGCGCCATAATGAAACAATTAAGTGCAGAAAATTAGGTTACAACTGCAGCCGCGCAGCACAAAGCCAATGCAAATGCTGCGAGTAAAGTAAATACGAGCATAATGCAGCGGCACACAAAGGGTGACTAAGAAAGAGGGAAAGACAGGGAGCGGGCGGGCAGACAGACGGACAAATGGACAAGACCAAGTAAGTCGAGCAGACTGTGACAGGAAGACGTTGGTGGGACGCCACAAAGGCTGGCGGGTAGAAGGCTTGTTTCAACTGCAACTGTAACTGACTGCAGAATGTCAAGCCCCTGGACTCGAAAGCCTTTGTCCATTTAATGCGCCACAGCTAGACGCAGACGACGTGTGTTATCAGTGTCAAGTGCTGCGCTCGAAAGTATGCTATAGAAATGGTATTGTTATAAGCATGTATGTATGAGTAAATGGGCTAAGTATTCTAAGGACAAAAGCGGGTACAGAGCTACAACATTGCAATTGTACTGCAGGAAAGTGAAATGGAGCAAACACTTGATCTACTTACTTTAGAACAATTGGAGAACTGTTTTACATTGACACTGTGCATTCTGCTATTGCAATGATAGATTCAATTCCCTGTTGCAATGTGCGCACGTTATTTCACAGTAGATCAGATCCAGAAAAGCCACATAAGCGATGATTGTTCTAATATAATCTAGATCGCACAAAATGGTTAATGTAGAGCTGCTGTGCACCCCAAAATCTAAACGAAAAATCCAGCATTAACAACATCTTCTGTAAAATGAAGAAAAAGTGTCCACAATTGTTGTGGTATACCAGAAATGCAAGACGCTCGGAAACTTGGACTGGTTCGGTCCAGTTGTTCACAGAAGACTAAAACTCCGGTTCGGTTCAAAACATGGTTGTTGAAGCTAACTTAACCCCGATTTCAGTTCAGTTTACCAGTTCTGGCTTTGTACATAATCATGCGAGTTCACATTTCAAAATTCTACATTTTTCTTAAGCTAAGATCCCACGCAAACAAAATATTTACACATCGTGCAGACAAAATAAGCCTTGAACTGTACATTTTAGCGTAAATCAAATTTAGCGTTCCCTCATAAACAAATATTTGCTCTTAAAAATTGCCCACATATATGGGTTAAGTGACCTGTTTTGATTTTAGTCAAAGTTTTTGGTTTTTTCAAGCTTGGCGCACAGTCGAAAATGGTTGATTGTAATTCTATGCAATCAACACACTTCAGCAGAGCCAACTCACAGCATGATTGGGATAGCAATTTTACGTCTGGACAAGCGGCTGTTTCAGAATTGACCACAATTCACTCATCAGCAGACTTGTTGCATCCAACCACTGACAATTGGCGCTATTTATGTACTCAAGGAGTACAAGGAGGCTTGGAAATTCAACTTTAGTGAAAACCAGCTTAGAATTCCTCTTGTGAGAGTACAGCCTGAAATTATGCTATTGCGCAAAAAACTTTCTCCAATTTAAAGATAAGGTCCCACAGTCAAATAATTTATCCAAATTTTGTATGAATTAGGACACTTTTTGGCCATAAGTAGTTCTTCCAACGACACTTACAGGGAAATATGGAAGTTCATTGTAATCTGACTGCTTTTCTTCAAGAAGAAGCATTTCTCTAGGTCAGATTTATACAATCACCGTCGATAATGGAGCGAAAAGGAATGCAACTATGAAGAATGTAATGTTGATGAAGGTTGCTCATGTGAATCAAAAGCATTTCTTGATTTGGACGATGACCAAGTTGCCTCAACAGATTCCCTTGAGGACTCTATAATTACAGTTCGTTGTGCTGCACACACTCTTAACTTAATGGTAAACGAATTTTTTAAGGAATTTCAGTTTGACATTAGTAGACTTCGCACACTTTGTAAAAAACTCTGTACTCACACTATGGACCCTGTTCTGAATTCCGAGTCGATTTTCATGCCGGTAGAAAATTTCTGTAATCCCGGAAAACCCATACGTTTAGAAGAGACATTAGTCCTGAAGTATTCCTATACGGTGAAGTCCTTCCGCACAACACAGGGCCTAAATACCTAGGTGTGATGCTAGACAAGCGATTCACGTGCTATCAAAACATCGCTGAAGTAACTGGAAAACTGCGAGCCAAGTCGAAAGAATGGGCTGGCTTCTTAACGCCAAAAACAAACAGTCGCTCCGAAATAAGGTCCTTATTTATAAGTTTATCCTTGCGCCAATTTGGAGATGCGGCATTCAGGTTTATGGCATCGCGGCCAAAACCCACCTGAACAAAATAAGGGTTTTTCAGGATAGAATACTCAGAAGAGTGGTATTTACGCACACGGGTCATAGAGCGAGATTGTGGGGTCCCTATGGTTGGCGACACCATAAACAAACTGGCCGCGCCATACCAGGATAAAGTCGCATGCCACTAGAAGAAGACTAATTAGGATCCACCCAACCGATCTGGCTGAACGAAGGATCTCGCTATAACATATCCACCTATTATAACCCACAAACTTACACACACCTGTAACACTGTGACACATTTTTGAACACAAAAAGTTGAAAGCATCGAGACCTAAAAATTTTGAAATTGTGTGATGGTAGTTTAAAAACCCTGTCTTGGGTTGGTCTGATAAGCTGCCGTTTTCTTTTTATTGCAGTATGAAGTATTCAGCTTCTGATTGGGATTGGCTACTAAATATCTCGTTAACATTTTGGAATTTCGATTTGACGGCTTAAAGGAAGTCGTTCCTCTTTGCTTGGCTTACAAAACATTCTTAAGTAGCAAGTCAAAAAAGTCACATCTTTATGCTTAAAGTTACAAAAATCTCTTAAAATCATTATGTTTTCCCCTCATTTTGTACTGTTTTTCAACTTTTTCAACCAGACAAAACCCAGCGAAGGTTTTTGTACTACCATCATATCCTTTCAGAATTTTTTGGTCTCGACCCGATCAACTTTTTAGTGTTGCACTTATTGTAATTATTAGACATCGGATTCTATGCACTTTTTTAAATGATGGTTGATTGAGGTGAAAATTTGGATTTATACTAATTTAACAACCCTCTTTACATTGCATATGCAAAATATGCAAATTTTGCATATTTTGAATATGCAGTTTTCAATGTAAAGAGGGTTATTAAATTAGTATAAATCCAAATTTTAACCTCAATCAACCTTATGCATAACAACAAATATGCAAAATATGCAAACAAATATGCAATAAATTTGCAATAAATATGCAAAATGTGTAATTCTATAATAAATGTATAAAAATTGAGAAATTTGTAAAAATTCTTTTTCTTGAGCTTAGATTATTATAAAGAATATATAGATGGAAATGAAAGGTGTACCTAGAAAGTTCTAAAATATTGGAGAATTTTCAAATAGTGTATTCATTTCAAATTTTATGGGCAACTAGAGCACACGGGTAAATAAAGAAGATGTGGAACAAATGGTCAAGAAAATTGCGAAATTTCAAAAATTCTCATTTGAGTTCAGATTATCATAAAGAACGGTAAAACAGCGGGTAAATAGGAGGAGAAGATCAAATGGTCAAGAAAATATCGAAATTTGCAAAATTTTCAAAGGACCTAAGATAACTATGAAGGTTGGATAGATTACAACTGAAGACGCGTATATAAGAGGCTTAGACCAAAAACCGCGAAATTTGTCTGGAGCCAGTAGCTGGTGAAGGTGACCGGGTGTGTTAAAGCTTTTTTCTAAAGAAAGAAAAAACTTTTTTCTATTAGATGGTCCGAGGCGGGATCGAACCTACAGCCTCCCTCACCAGCTGCCACACATACAACAGGTAAGCCACACCCGGCGACAAATTTTTCATATGACCAAAGATTATTATGAAGACTTAATAGATGGCAATAGTAGACGGGTAAATATAGGAAGTGTAGACCGAGCTCTCCAAGAAATCGCGAAATTTCC
Organism: Lordiphosa magnipectinata; assembly: GCA_037044535.1. Classification (NCBI taxonomy): domain Eukaryota; kingdom Metazoa; phylum Arthropoda; class Insecta; order Diptera; family Drosophilidae; genus Lordiphosa; species Lordiphosa magnipectinata. Next base: position 77,315 of record JBAMBO010001222.1, read on the forward strand.
AAGATCACTATTTGAGATTAGATTTTTTGCGAAATTTTCAAAATTTTATCATTTTTGGGAATCATTAAGATTTGATACATTGCAATTGTAGACGCGAAAATGGTTCGATCCAAAGGTCCAATAAGTTGCGAAAGTTTTGTAAGTGTAGACGGATAAATTGACGTGTCAAGATCAAGCGGTCCAAAAATCTGGATATATGCAAAATTTTATGATTAGTTCAGATTATCATGAAAATTTAATAGTTGGGAATTAAAAACGGGTAAATAGGAGGTATCTGTCAATCGGCTTAAAGAAATTTCAACCTTTGCGAAATTCTTATATGAGTATAGATTGACACGAAGACGGGTACATCGACGGGTAAATAGGAGGTGAAGATCATACGGATCAAAAACTCGGGAAATTAAAAAAAGAAAAATTTAATGTGTTTAGATTATCATGAAAATTTAATATATGGCAATTGTCTATTAAGCTCCACTTCTTCGAATTGTGTTTAAAATTCTACAGGGGGCGCAGCGACGCACGCCGGTTGCCTGCTTTGACTTACAAGTTCAAGCAGATTTGCAACAAAATCCGAAAATGGTTAGATTCTGTGCATTATGTAAGTTCATAAACAATATTTTTTTTTTTACATATTTTGCATATTTTTTTATGGAAATATGCAATTTATGCAAAATTGTTTTTAGCGGACCTAGATCATTGATCAATAAAAATAAGATGTTTGCAATCAGAACTTAAATTGGACATGCGGTTCAAAATATGCAAATATGCTAAATCCGATGTCTAGTAATTATAAATGTAAATACTTTCTTTAATAAGGACTAATTTTAAATCTTAATTAAATCACAACTACAAAACACAATTACGCTAAGGTAACAAACTAGAAAATCATAAAACAAGGAGCTAAAATCCTTACAACTAGAACTAATCGAAAACAAACACAGCACAAGAACTGACTTACGAATGAAATACTACGCACACTACAATATACGTTATTATTAATCAATTAAAGTAAATTGTAAACATTTATACTTAAAGTTATTGAATGAGTAATAAATTATTTTTATAAAGAAAAAAAAAAATGTAGATTTTCGTGTAATTGTTAATTTTTTAAGCCACTCCGACTAAAACATAACTGAACGTATCAAAAAAGCTAGTACTGCACTTTTCTCGTGCAAACGTGCGATTGGTCGTAAATGGGGATTTTCCCCTGAAATAGTACACAGGCTGTACACAGCCGTTGTACGTCCAATACTACTATACGGAATCATCGTATGGTGGCCGGCTCTAGAGAAACCTTCCGTCCTCAGAACCATAACCAAAGTTCAACGTAGTGCTGCATTATGCATGACTGGTGCATTGCGTACAACCCCAACAGATGCACTTAACATAATGTTACACCTTATGCCTCTAGATCTTCTGGGTAGAGAAATCGCCAGTAACGCCGCTCTCAGGCTGAGAGAAAGCGGTACCTGGAAAAATAGTAACTCTGGCCGCTCCTCTATACTTCTGCATCAAGTGGCGGTACCGCCAACGCTTGACTACTGCATCCCAACAATAACGTTTACCACCATGTATAAAGTCACTATACCGAGTCGACTGGACTGGAACTCAATACCTCACTGCAAACCGAATGTCATAAATTTCTACACTGATGGCTCCAAACTGGGTGGACAGGTAGGAGGAGGAGTCTTCAGTCCAGAGCTCGGGATGGAAACTTCATTTCGGCTTCCTGACCATTGTAGTGTTTTCCAAGCAGAGGTTGTAGCCATCCAGGAGGCTACCAACCTTCCGGGAACCCTCGCAATCCTAGGAAGTAAAGTATTCATTTTTTCAGATAGACAAGCTGCATTAAAAGCCCTTGACGGTTATATTAACAATACCAAAACTCTTACGGAGTGCCGCAAATCTCTTAATGAGATGGCTCAGCACTTCGAAATTAATCTCGTTTGGGTGCCTGGACACTGCAACATTGCAGACCACCTCGCCAGACTTGGCACCACCACTCAGCTCTTACCGGATAAGAGCAACATAGGGGTGCCTCTTGCGACCTTTAAGCTACAAACAAAGGAAACTACTCATCGAATAACCATGAATCGATTTCAAACAATTCACGCATGTGAAGAATCTAGGCTTACATGGCCTACTCTTAGTACTACAAAATCTAGGGCGTTACTCCGTCTAGAAAGATTGCATATTTCCCTACTAGTAGGGGCCCTTACTGGACACTGCCTATTAGGTAGACACGCCGCTAGGCTCGGCATCAGACACAATGACTTCTGTAGAAGCTGCAATTCAGTGGACGAGGAGAGTGTACAACACCTCTTCTGTCATTGCCCAACTCTTAGCAGAAGGCGACTCACAGTTTTGGGTCGTCCCTTTCTAAACGATCTGTCAGACATCTCTGAAATAGATCTAGCCTCTCTACTCAAATTTGTGATATTTTCTAAATGGTTTAACGGGAAAGACCCTCCCTCTACGATCGCAGCGTAGAAAGCGTTATATGGTAACACAACTGGCCTTCATTGGCCTAAGTGATGAAATGGGATTCTCACCCATTTCAACCATTGCAACCTAACCTAACCTAAGCCACTCCGATACATAATATTTGAAAAATCAGTCAGACACAAAGAATGAAATTACAAAAAAAAAAATTATTTTCAGGCTCTCAGGCAGTCTTCCATCTTATAATAAATTGTGAAATGTACATAAAAATATGCTCTTTCTAAATAAAAATATTCGGATCAAATACAGAGTGGCCCTCGTGAAGAAAAATAAAATAAACTGATTTTTTTTTTCAAAATAACTAGTTATGACAGCTCTGACAGTTGTCTCAGTTTATTTTTTTCGAAAAGTTCACGTTATTTTAGATACAAATGGTTTTTGTTATGATTAAATCCGATGCACCGTTCCAAAGTTAAAATTTTTTTAAACTTTCATGTGTTTTCCGCATTATCTTACGAACTATTGGCGGTAGGGGAAAAACATTTTGGGGTATTTTCATCTATTTATAGTACTTCAAAATGATAGCCATTAATAATTTTTTGGAAATAAAAAAAATTTGGGGTGGCCGAGTTGATATGGAATATCCCATATGTAACTGAAAAGTCAATCTGTGGTTACTAGATTGCGTCGTCCTTTTCTCTCGAATTGAAATCACTTGGAATGGAGCAATCGGTTTCAGGTGCTCAACCAATTTCGAGATTTGTTTTACCTAAACTAGTAACCGTTTGTATATTTGGCACTTTCAATAAAATGTTATTAAATTCGACTGCAAAATACTAACATTTACACGAAAATCGACTCGAAACTCGGAACAGGGCCGTATATAAAAAATATTGCGTATAGAAAAATTTAAAAAAACAAGTTCTAGACTGTGTGACGCAATGGAACTCAACCTACATAATGCGCGAACATTTACTAAGTCTTAAAGATTTTTGCATGCAGAGACCTTAAAACATCTGAAAGGAACGTAGTTCAAAATATATAAAATTTGCTGCAGCCAATTTATAAATCTTCCTTAAAGCTGCTGGATTCTCAATTACTAACAAGTGTTTTTTATTACGCTTGCTTTTGCTGTTCTAAAATCTTCAACAAAACATTGTTTATTACTATCTAAGTGCCTCGATAAACGGCTGCAGTGTTCTTAGACCCGAGACTTCAAACTTTGTTACCTTCTGACTTTACAATGAGAGTTTTCAAAATTAATCTTTAAATGACTCAGCGTCTGATTGCGAAAAAGAGAAATTCATGAAAACAATAGAAAGCAATAAACAAACATCAAATATGAAATCAGAAAATGACGTTAAATACTACGTTTATACACACCAAATTTATCATGATTAATGCCCTTCAACGTAAGCAAACTTTATTTCCCTTTAGAATTATCTATTAGAACGCAGACATTGATAACCAGTTATGACAGAGTCATACATAATCCACACTGTATATTCTTCCAGATCACAGTACCAGTTATAGGTATACAATATAATCTGTGTTAAGCCAAATATAAAATAAACATAATTCTAAATCATTCCTTTTCAAAAGCTACTTTAAAGGGCACTAAGCACAATTAATTTTGTGTGTATAAACGTGGTAAGAGATTCTTTCGAATATTGCCTTACTATGCTTGCTGTTCCAGCAACTCAGGTAAGAGTTGAACGAGCCTTTTCAACACCTAAGTTTAATTAGATCAGAAAGATCAAACTTAGGTGTTGAAAAGGCTCGTTCAACTCTTACCTGAGTTGCTGGAACAGCAAGCATAGCAAGGCAATATTCGAAAGAATCTCTTCTCTCACCTTGGGTTCAGGGGTTACAGGAACCGGTCCGCGAATCGAAACTTAGACTTTACAGCGGGTTCGAACCCCCCAATCGAATCTTCAGCAAAATTTTAGTGGTTTACAGCCTTGGTTTTAAGTCCTTCAAAATCTGCAATCATGGCTTTTTAACCAACATCAAAATTTGGGCAAATTATTTGCCTGTGGGACCTTAGCTTTATGGACAAAGTTAATTATAAATTATTTCTGGCTGCAGTAGAAGTTTAATATTAGTTTTTTGTCTTTTTTTTTTTTTGAATAAACCCACCAAGCTATTTTTAGTGAATCCAATGATTTGGGGAGTTTTGGTGATGTTTCTGCCTTACTTGTAACTCCATTTGTGTAAATACCATAATATTGAATATTTAACTGATGCCTGAGCTCTTAAGCGCTTAAATAACATGACTTCCAACCCGAGAGCTTTAAGGACTAGTTTGTACGTGGCCTGCTGGTTTGACGCTTATGATAACAAAATAATTTGGCTACAATGTTTTTTGTTTATTTATCCTTTTGGCTCTCTGGTCGCGTTCTGTTTGTGTTGATTGCCGGCCCTGCCCTAGGTGTATGTGTATGCACTCGTATCTGGCAAGTTGAATGTTTTTATTAGACGTTTTGTCAACATCATGCAACTTTCATATGGACATCAGAGCCGCCAGCAGAGCGCGCCTATTTTATTCGTTCATACGTGAAATTATTTGAAACATTGCGGAATATGGCCTGGTCTACCAACACCCGCCCGCAACCCCGGTTTCTAACTTTACCCCTGTCTAAACAGAGTGCCTGGTCCAGCGGGCTGCGGACGAATGTTGATTTTAATGCTAGTTTTGTTGATTTTGCATTTTCGTCGTGCATGTGTCGTTGCTAGTTAGGGGCCAAATCATAAAAGGAAAACATAGGCATATAAAATTACATCAAATTGCAACACTCAAAAAGCGAAAAGCCGTCAGCTTAACAGTTTTCAATTAAACGAAAAGCTTTTTCCATTCAATTGGCAAAGCGATCGGGATCGTGGGGGTCGCCTACATTTAATTAGGGAAATGTAGTCAATGTTAATACAGCAACTTAACTGATTTATTTGCCATGCTGTTGCTATTCGTGGTTGTCTCTGGGCAATTTGGCCAAATTAATTTGGTAAGAAATCACGTAGATAAGCAATTAACATGAAGTCACCGCCCCCCACAAGGGACGAACGGTCCTGTCCTTTCATTTCAGTTACAGGCCACGTACATGGCGTCCGTCTATTGTTGAAGAACATAAAATACGCTGACAGCCTTCAAATGCAAACAAAGCCATACATTGTTTGAGTCAGTTACAGTTGGGTATATTTTATGAGGGACATATGATGTATAGAATGCTATCATTAGGCTGCTTAAACTGGTCTCGGTTCGACGGCCACGATAAAGCTAACATTTGGGGTAACGCGTAATGCTAACGTATGTCTACATTGAAAGCAGGGGTGCCCAAACGTTTCTTATGGCAGTGCAAACAACTATAATATTAAGAAAAGTCTGCTCCCAGAGGTCATTGGTGCCTCCCCACCGATAAAGCAAAAAAATATCACATTCAGCCCGGTTGCATCCGAGTGTGTCAAAACTTCTGAATAACATCTCGTCTTCATCTCGCTCGCTAGAATCACAACTCTTGAAATACTTTTTATTATTATACGAAACGACAAAAGAATGTTCGCTTAAAACCAAATTTGCATGCCCTGGAAAAAATTCATTACATGCACTTCACGACGCACTCCCATGAAATATACTATACACAAACGTGTGTTCATTGTACATGTACTCGTTAGTTATAGACAATCTACATATGTGCAGTACAAGCAGAGAAAGTCTTGATAAAATAAAATACTTTTGTTGGGTTTCTTAAGTTTTGTAAAAGACTTTGGAAAAATGATTTCATGATTCTGGCGAATGACTTCAATGTGAACTTTCCTCTACATAATATAGAACCTCTCAATTGATAAATGAAAATACTACTTTGACAAACTCTTTTGCACACTCCACACAGTGTTTTCGTGCGTGTAGACGAGAATTCAAGCTTCTAATTTGATATTTCGACGAAAATGCCAATGGCGGTTTTCCACAAAAAATTTTGGTTCATAAAGAAAAAATTGAAAAACAAGTGAGAAGGTAGGTCAAGCCCGACTATAAGATACTCTGTAAAAGTTAATGCCGTCGCTCGCACTTGCTCGCTCGTTATACGTGTTATAAGCGTTATACGCAGCTAAACGCTTATCTCTAAGTTTCTCTCTCTCTCCCAAAGATTGTGCTGTTTGAATAGAGCGGTGGCTGGCAGGAAGTGGGGGGTGAGGGGGGCCGGTTAACTTTTTTTGCTCATAACTTGTGCATCGTTCATTCAATCTTTATCATTCTTTCATCAAATCGATAAATAATTTTGATTACTTGATTTTTTTAGAAGGTACGAACAATCTATCATCAAAACTGAAACAAAAAAAAATGCTAGCAATGCATACACAGAGAGCAACGAGGAGAGAGTACTTCCCGGGAAACATCCTAATGGAAGAATGTCACAAACAAGATATCTATTATCACCCACGTGGCTCTGACTGGGCAGAAGCCATTCCTCAGGAAAATCATGACAAGCAGTCTTGCTACTGGGTACATCTCACACGCTTGGCGCAGAGCAAGGGTAGTCTTCATCCCCAAGGCAGGGAAGAAGAATATAACTAACCCCAAGTCTTTCAGATCCATCAGCTTGACATCGTTTTTACTGAAAACTATAGAAAAGCTGGTGGACAACAGTATACGCAATAAGCTGTTAAAGGAGGCACCCCTACAGCCAACACAGCACGCGTACAGAGCAGGCCGATCAACAGACACGGCACTGTATCAGCTCGGGAAGATGCTCGAGAAAACAATAGAAGATAAGGAAGTCGCTCTATGCGCCTTCCTACATATTGAGGCAGCATTTGATAACACATCCCATAGTGCTGTCAAGAATGCTCTAATCAGAAGAGGAATAAACTCCACAATATGCAGGTGGATAGACTCACTTCTACGATGCAGAGAAGCCTCACTAGTGGAAGGTGGAAAATCCATCACAGTAACCACAACTAGAGGAGGAGTTCTCTCCCCACTGTTGTGGAGCCTACTTGTGGACGAACTCTTAGAAAGACTCGCGTCCCAGGGCATAACATGCCAGGGATACACAGATGACATCGTTATCCTTGCGAAAGGAAAGTACGAAGAAGCCCTATGTCACATAGTCCAAAGGGGACTGAAAGTGACGTCCGATTGGTGCAAGGAGGTTGGGCTCAACCTAGACCCTGCAAAAACCATCGTTGTACCGTTCACTAGAAAATATAAACTTAGTAGAATGAGGCCAATACGTCTTTCCGGCTGCCTCAAAACACCGGAAAAGGAGGTCAAATATCTTGGCGTCGTCTTCGACAACAGGATAAAATTTGACAAACACATAGAGAATACACTCAGCAAGTGTACTAGGGCACTACACACATGCAGGAAAATCGTGGGACATGGCACCACACATACTGCGGTGGCTATACCTCGTGGTGGTGAGACCGATGCTCACGTATGGAGCTGTCTTGTGGGGAGATGGAGCAAATCTCCTCACTGTAAGGACACAATTGTAAAAGCTGCAAAGGCCGGCATGACTGGAGCCATGCGTACCTGTCCGACAGCGGCCCTAGAAGTACTGATGGAGCTAACACCGTTCCACCATACCATCTGCTTGAAGAAAAAACCCACGTTGCTTAGACTGACAGCAGAAGGAGTAGGCAGGAACTACATAGTAAGCCTGAGGGACTCTGAGAGGTTGGAGAAGCTGGAGACATATAAAATGCAACCACACACAATTCAGTGGTATACAGACGGGTCCTTGACAACCCAAGGAGCTGGACTTGGGGTAGCAGGGCCTGGAACGAAAAGGTTTGAGTCAATGGGAGAAATTGCAAGTATATTTCAAGCCGAAATATGTGCTATCTCCCGTTGCGCAGACCTCAATATGGGAAAAAATTACCATAATAGAGAAATTGCTATCCTTTCGGATAGCCAAGCAGCGCTTAATGCGCCCAGCAGCAACAAGTTCAATTCTAAGCTAGTCTTAGAGACAAAGAACAAATTGGAACAACTAGGTAGCAGGAACAACCTGTCCCTACGCTGGATACCGGGACACAAAATCATCCCCGGAAACGAAATGGCTGACAAACTGGCACGCAAGGGTGCAGCCACTGCAATGGTAGGACCAGAACCCTACTGTGGCATAGGCCAACACACCATTAGGGAGCTCCTTAGAAAGGAAGAGAATACGCTTAGAACAGCCTCCTGGGTAAACACCAGGGGCATGAGACAAGCGAAAGCATTAGTAGTGGACCACAACCTGAAAAGATTCCAGAAATTAATCCAACAAGTAAAGAATGCCCTCAGGATTCTGACAGGGCTCTTCACGGGCCACTGTAGGCTGCGGGGTCACCTGTACAAGCTGGAAATAGCAAACATAGATACATAGATGGAAATAGATACTGTGAAGAGAAGGAGGAGTCCTCAGAACATATACTAGCCCACTGCGACGCTCTAGCGAGGCGCAGATTCGGTAGATTTGGGAAACACAGCTTACCCCCCAACAATATAAGTAACCTAGAACCTACGAAAATCCTGACATTCGTACAGGAAATAGGGCTGCTAGGAGAGTTGTAAACCAAGTATGGGTGCACAATAGATCAGTATTGGTCGCAGTGCGCTATTTCCCCAACAACAAACTATAACTATCATCAAAACTGTGGGAGATATGACTTTTTTCCGAATTGCGGGGGCGGGAGGGGGGCAAGGCAAAAATTGAAAATAAAATTAATCTGCCTGCAACTATAATGAGTTTTTGTCCCATACAGGTCAAACCTCTATCTCTTACCATCTTTGAGATTTCTTTGTTCATATGGACGGACAGACGGACATGGCTATATCGATTCGGCTGTTGAAGCTGATCAAGAATATATATACTTTATAGGGTCGGAGATGATTCCTTCTGGCTGCTACTTACTTTTGCACAAACTTAATATACTCTGTGTACCTTTGGTACAGAAAACAGCTTTCTTGATCTCAGAAAAAAATCTTTGATGAATTCTAGAAAGTTTTGTTCTTTTACTAAAACCTATTTTCCCTACTATCGCATCCAACTCCGACCAAATTTTGCGAGTTTGAAAGCACAAAAAATTCAGTATCACCGAATTTAATAACGATAAAGTTGAAAACAAAAAAGTTTTTCTCTAAGACCCATTACACTAGTTTACAAAATAATAAATAAATGCAAATCCCTCCGCTGAGTCCAAAAATCTAGTCCACAAATTTTTTACATCTTTCGAGATATCGCGTAAAGCTACTTTTTTTGGTTGGGAAGAAACGTAACTTTAGAAAAATGTGCACATCTTCAGTATCAGTATATGGAATGCTTTCTTGGAAGTTAAGTGAATGCTCTATCGTTTTTTCATACTCCACTTCTTAATCCAATGCTTGACTTCGGCGCTATTAAGGCTTTAATCGGAAAACTTGCTTTAAATGTATTACTATTACAAAAAATCTACCAAATCTTCAACATGAAAACGTTTATTTATTTTTATGTATTTCAGTTTAATAGTTAGACTGAAGCGTCAAGTACGAGTACGAAGCGAATTTCAGTTCAATAGTATCCAAAGCAACAAAGTTGGAACAAATCGGCAAGTTCGGTTATATGGCAGCTGTTTGAAATATTTGTCTAAATTGAAAATATTTCCAAGTCGTCCTTGTGGCCCAAAATATTCTAATTAACCAAATTTGGGGTTAATATCTTAACAGCTATAGTGTATGACAAAAAAGCACTCCAAACCGTACCGGTACAATGTTTAGGTTCTTTGCGGTTCCAAAACTATCGGTACATGAATACCGGTACACTAGGGTATCCCAAAAAAAAAAATGATTGCTTATGCTCAGGCATTTTCTGAAAGCTTATAGGGGTAAGTATTTATGAGTTCTTTTTTCAGATTTTTCGGAAAACGATTAGAAGTTTGCAAAATTTACGAAAAAATGTAATATATGGTACCTAAATGAGTTAAAACTTATCGTTTATGCTCATAAAAGTAAAATTTGGACATATGTCTTTAAAAATTCTGATTTGAAATCTAATAAAATCGTGGTTATTGACAAAGTTATAAGTAAAATTCAAAAACGGTAGGGAAAACTCGATTTATGGGGAAAAATCGACTTGCACGACCTCAAAAAATTTGCTAAAAAATCTGAAAAAAAAACTCAAAAAAATACTTACCCCTATAAACTTTCAAAAAATGCCTGTAAAAATAAAAAAAAATTGTTTTGTGGGACACCGTACGGTACACAAAAAGTTTTAAAATATCGGTTCCGGACAAATGTCCAAATTTTACTTTTATGAGCACAAACGATAAGTTTTTACTCATTTAGGTACCATATATTACATTTTTAAGCGGTTCTTTTCGGTTCCGGTTCTGGGTTGATTCCCCGAACTTAGCGAATCCAACTAAATTTCTTTTCTCCAGTATTTCAATTTACAATCAGATTCTACCCAGATACTCCCACTCTATTTTTTATGGAAAATTAATGCTTTTTATACAAAAACTGATTAAAACAAAACAAAATAACCAAAAATTAAAACACAAATTTCAAATTTGAATATAGCTTTTTTCTTATATTTAACGACCCCCATTTTACCAATACCATATCTACGGATTTATTAAACCGTCATCTGGAAGTATTTTTGGCAGCGGTTTCCATACAAACAAGCCCACTTCGATGGTTCTTTAGATTTTAACGTTGGTTTCCCGCCCGCCGTGTCATGAAGCTTCAAATCGAAAAATAAGGGAGTTTGTATGAGGTGGGGTATCTACAATATGTAGTGTCTTTGAGCTTAGTTAACAATTGTCACAATTGTTCTTGAGAGCGCCAGACATTCACATTCTGTTTACTCATGACTTCAAGCCTTCTAAGCAGTATTCACCACACTCCTTCACTACGCCCTTGCCTTGTCTTCAGATATGTTTTACAGAGATAATTGTGCGAAAGTTTTTAGTAGTTGATTTCTAATGAGAGAATCCGCTCCTTAAGCGTTCATTAGTTGCATTGTTTTTGCGTCGCTTAAAATGTATTAAAATAACTTAAATAAAATAACCAAAAATCAAATGAATGCAAATTAGCATATTTAAAATGTAATGCCAGCTGACAAATACACAATGGTGGCTGCCGAGTGCTGCAGTTTTATTATTTATAGCGCATTAAATGCCAAGCCCAACAAAAGCAGCCACAGGGTAGGCGGAAAACCAATCGGAATTTTAGTTTTAAAATAATTCAATGGAGATAAAAAATAAGGACAAACAAAAAAAATTCTATGGGATTTATATGCATAATTATTTTACATAATAACTATTAATAATTGTTGTTGGCAGGCTATTTATTGCTTAGATTTGTAATGCGATTAAATTCGCATTTTCGGAGGCTTACAAGCTGAAAATTAAATTATTTGCTAATTTGAACGTAAAACAAAAGAATATGTGAAACGGCATTACGACAACAGTGTGGTTTTTCAAAGGTGGCGCCAGATAAAATAGAAAAGTAGCAGGGGATGCAAATCAAGAACTAAGCTAACTACAAAACAAGGACAATTAGCACTTAAAATTATACTTGGCTCAATAGCTTAACAACCTAAACCCAAGATTGTCCAGCAAGAACTGCTCGTATCTGTTTCATAACTAAAGTAGTGGTGGAAGAAAAAAGATAACAGAATAATAGGCCAAAAGTTCCAACTGCCACTATGTGAAGTAAACTAAATTAGCTTAACTAACATCAAATTGATAATGAAGAAGGTGGTGGGTGCAGAATATTTTGTAAGGATTGATTATTATACCCATTGCAAAGGGAATTATAATTTTGACCCATGAAGTTAATGCAAGCGCATCAAAGAAATATCTCATATTCCGACCCCATAAACTAATATATGATTCTTGATCACGGGGGACGAGCTGAGTTCATTGAGCTTTGTCCGTCCGTCTGTCTGTCTGTCTAGTCTGTCTGTCCATCTGTCTATCTGTCTAGTCTGTCTGTCCAGTCTGTTGTCTACGCAAACTAGTCTCTCAGTTTTAAAGCTATCGAGCTAAAACTTTGCACAGAGTCTTCTTTTTACTGCACGCTGCTAGATATGTCGGGACCGACCGGATCGGATCACTGTATCTTATAGCTGCCATAGGAACCATCGGTCGAAAAATGGGTTTTAGTGAGAAAAACTTTTTTGTTTTCAATGTTAACGTGATTAAACTCGGTCATTAATAATATTATATGCTTTCAAAATCGGATCACTATATCTTATAGCTGCCATAGGACCAATCGGTCGGAAAACTGGGTCTTAGTGAGAAAAACTTTTTTGTTTTAAAGTAAATCGTTCTTAAGGTCGGTGATTATTAATACTTAAACGCTTTCAAACTAATTTAAGAAAGTTGTCGACATCGGATGACTATATCTTATAGTTGCCATAGGACCGATCGGTCGAACATGAGTCTTGGTAAAAATTTTTTTTTTTAGTTTTGTTAGCGTCCTTAAGCTCGCTGATGACTTATTTTATATGCTTTCAAATAGGTTCGCAAAACTGGGCTGAAATCGGATGACTATATCTTAAGGCTGCCATAGGGCCGATCGGTCGGAAATTGAGACTTAGTAGAGAAAAACTTTTTTCAGACGTTTATCTGTCGAGAGAGTAGAGTTCTAGTTACAGAGCATTTTGTGATTTTTATGTAGAGCGTTCGTAAACTGTGACATTTGCATTTGCAAGGGTATAAAAACTTCGGCACAGATCGAAGTTAGCTTTGCCTTCTCGGGCATGTATTAAAGTGTATATACGTTACAAAATGAGCTAATGACGCGTATCGAAGGAAATCGGATAAAGTTACAGGACGAACCAATAACTGAGCTAATCGAAACGCCTAGGACTGTTCTACGATCAGCTAACGACAGAAGGTTAATAAGCAATAGTCTGCTGGAGTACAATGACAGACGAAGGTTAGGGTCCCAATTTAGTCCACGAAGAGCAATAAGCAAGAATTGCTTTTGTACTGATTCAATACAATCGATATGCTTTTTATATTGCGGACACCAGACGGACGAGCAGTAAGCAAGTACAGGACGGACTAGAGCAGTATACAGGAGCTTTATGGTGTTGGGATCATTAAATTCCTTCGCCCAACGAGAATAAAACAGTATTGTGGGTAGGTCATTAATAAAAAGAGTAGAAAAACAAATGACCAAGGTGGCTACCTCGCTGTACCGCAACACCAGAAGTTACAGAGACGGGCTTTGAAGTGTCTGAACGTAATATAACTTTATGGGTTCTATTTTTTAAATATGTCGAAGTCCAGAGCAGAAAAGCGGCGGGAAATCCTAACCGATCAAGCTTAAAGTGTGACTCTCTCTAACACACAGTGTTGCACGACGTCGGCAAGCATTCGGTATGAATTGGCGAGTATGTTCGTGCCCCAGGGGCTATCGTTGGGGAACTCTGGCTTACAGAGTCAAAAGCCCTTACTAAAGCCGGTGCAAATGACATCGGTTTGCTTTTTCTTATGGAACCCATCATTAACCAATGAAGTAATTTCTAGCAAATTGGTCATAGTTGACCGACGCTTAATAAACCCATGCTGGAAAGGTGATTAAATCGATTTGCAATAATGCTGCAAGGTTGAAATCTCTTTTGTTCCACACGGCATCAAAAAAGATCACATAAAATTTTAATATTTTCAAAGGCTCTTCTAATTAGCTGAACAAGGAGAAATAAAAGTAAGTTTTCTCAGGAAGTGGCGACTTGTCACACAAAGCATGAGCGTGGAGCTAGTGCATAAGGTAGGTTCAGTCGATTTGATGCTTGTATTAAGCCGGGTATCTAGCACCGCGGAAACTAAAAATTCCTGGCAAACTTCATATAAAACGAGAGCGTAAGTTAAAGTCGGCTCTAACCGACTTCGATATACCCGTTACTCATGAAAACAATGTTTAATAGCCTTCCTGTGTGCCTGAGGTGGGTCAGCCGAAAAGAATGCAACATTTTTTAACTCGGCTATTTATCATCCGATCTTGATGAAATATTTAGGGCTTATAGATGTTGCGAATATAAATCTAAGTTTTAAATTTGAGATCGACATCTCAAAAAATGTGGGAGTTATTCAACATTTTTTATAGTGGGGGCGTGGGTGGGTGTGGCAAAAATTTGAAATAAACTTGATCTGCGTGCAGACAATAGGAGTCTACATTTCAAAATTGGTTGCTCTAGCTCTTCTAGTCTCTGAGATCTAGGTGTTCATACAGACAGACGGACGGACGGACAGACGGACAGACGGACGGACGGACAGACGGACAGACGGACATGGCTATATCGACTTGGCTGTTGATGCTGATCAAGAATATATATACTTTATATGGTCGGAAATGATTCTTTCTGCCTGTTACATACAATTGCACGACTTTAGTATACCCTTTTACTCTACGAGTAACGGGTATAAAAACTGTGCCAGGAATTTTTAGTTTACCTTTTCGTTGCTTGAGTATCCAGCAACATGAACGAAACCCACAGTTTCTTATCGATAGTTGGCCTATCGATAGCGCGTGTGGATCGAGAGAACAGCTGATACACAGATCAGGAATATATTGGTTACAATTATTTTAGACGTGATGAGCGAAAATTTGGGGGGAATGCTTTTATGTTTTTGTTATGAGCTGTCATCTTGCTGGGGAACCAGTAGTGTGCAAAGATTGGTAGGGGATGGTGCCAAGGGGACACATGCCAAGTTGCTGAGGGGCCCGAAAGATGCCCTCAATGGACACAAAGGTCGATGGGATATCGTAGGTTGAGATCAGATCAGAGGCAAGTTTACCGAAAAATAATTGGATTTATCACGCGACAAGAATGGAAGTATTTTTCGACTGCATCTTGAAAAATGTATACTATTGTGATTGAAAGGTGAACTTTTAATATAATTTATTTTGGTTTTTGAAATCGATAATTTGATTCTTTCTATAACTTGGTAACACTGTTAGTGACAGCTGTGCCTCCTTATTCACCTGATTGGGCTCCTTGTGACTTCTGGCTCTTCAGCAAACTCTAGGTCGCTTGTGTCTTGTGCGAAAAATTATAAGCACGCACGCCAAGAGATTGAGTGTAGCGTGGCCTGGCCCTCTTTGGTGGCGTTCGGCCAGGAACCAAATGTGGCCTTTCAATCCGATTACAGCAGAAAGTCTGCGAATTGAACAAAACATCAAAAAAAAAAATAGTGGAAAGATAACCTTGGCTTGACCGAAGCTTATTTACCCTTGCAGCTTGTACAATTTATGTATAAATTAAGGTCTTAGCTGAGTTATCAGCTATGCCGCCGTGCTACTGCAGAGAAAGACGCTGCCTACCAGAGAACTCAGCAGTAGGGAGCAACGCGGGCTGTTGAAGAGCGATACCGGGAAAAAAGGAGAGAAGAAGCGCTTTTTTGGCAGGAAAAAGCATGAGCGAGAAAGGCGCATGCGTGAGCAAGTCGAGATGCTATTCGGCACGAGTGAGACTCGAAAATTCGTCAAATCAAAAGGTTTAGCAATCAACGACAGGTCTTAAGCCCGGAGTCACGAAGAACTCGGAAATCTGGTCATAGATCGGCAAGTGGCACTAAACAAACGGAGAAAACACTTCTCAAACCTTCTGGGAGGCGGTGACGAACACAATGCCGGCTCTAGAGAACAAACGATGCCTCTAATCGACAACATAGAGATAGACTCACTGGACCATGAAAAAGTCTGTTTAGCCATAAAAAGGTTAAGGAACAACAAATCAGCTGGCGTTGATGACCAGCTGAATTGTTCAAGGCTGGAGGCGAGGAATTGGTAAGGTACCGTATCAGTGTGGTTTTAGACCTGGTAAATCCACCACAGACCAGATATTCACACTGCTGCAAATCCTGGAGAAGAGTCCTGTGTCTATGAGACACAGATCGAGTTTTTTGTTGATTAAAAAGCCGCCTTCGACACACCGATAAGGTCAAGGTTGTTTGAAGCCCTATCTACCTTTGGTATACCAGCAAAGTACGTTCGACTTTGCATGATGACGTTGAGAAGCACGCAAAGCTCCGTTAAACAGGAAGGAACCTCTCCAAACCATTTGATACCAAAAGAGGTTTTAGGCAGGGACTTCTTTAATCTGCTGATGGAGTATATACTGCGCCAGTGCCCAAATCTCAACAAATCGCGCACAATCTTTCGTAAAGATTTAATGCTACTGGCATATGTCGATGATCTTGACATAATCGGCAAAACCGAACAGGCGGTAAGCAGGCCGTTTTCTGAGATTGAGAATCAGTCTAGACAGATGGGCTTAGCGTTAAACGAGGACAAGGCGCAGTACCTAGTATCCAGGCGCAGTGAGTCTACGCGTCGTGGATAAGCCGTTACAATGGGAGAGTACTACTTTGAGATTGTAAAGGACTTAGTCTACCTCGGATCTATGATAACCAGCGACAACAACACCAGTCTGGAACTCCGAAGAAGAATTACTCTGGCAAACCAATGCTACTAGGGGCTCAGTAGAGAGTTCAAGAGCAGAGCCCTCTCTCGAAAAACGAAAATAGCGCTAAACAAGTCGCTTATCATACCTGTCCTGCAGTACATTAACAGCAGCGGATGAGGCGGCGATTGGCGTTTTCTGAACCATTATGGACCATTAAAAGTTGACGATGAATTTTGCAATCGAAAGAACCGCGAACTGTATGAGCTAGATGAACAAGCTCCAGCTCAATTGTAAGAAGAAAGACATTGGGAGAAAAGGCATGACAGAAGGACAGAAACTGAGATGGGAAGACCAGCAGCCAAGCTTGGTGTGAACAACTGATGCCACCTTTCACGAAACAGAGCCGACTGACAGGCATTGGTAGCGTCGGCCGAGACCGTAGAGCGGTTGTTATATAAATATCGGGCCAAAGAGAAAGAATAGAATCATGAAAAACATAACAAGTTCTGTTTCAGGATATTATATGGATATAGATAAAAAAGGTTAGCTGCATAAAATGAATAGATGTTTGGTCGCTGTGAAAATGCCCATATCGAACTTAATAGGACTTTAAGATCGTTTCTGGTCTCTGTACACAGCAATACATTTTTATTGAATGGATGAATTGCATCGTGCTCTGCTAAAGAGAACTGATATCAGTGTACTTACTTAATGATTAAAATCTGTACTCAAAATGAATGCAATAAGCCTGCCCTTCAGTTACTTAGCTGGTCTATACAAACAAGTGAGAAAGTCGGTCAAGCCCGACTATAACATACTCTGTACCAGTTCATTTGCCCCCGACTATAATATTATATGTAATACATCCAAGGAGTCACGCGGTTATCGTGTAATATTTTTATTACACGGTCATCTCTAAGTTTCTCTCTCTCTCCCAAAGATTGTGTTTGTTTGAATACAGCGGTAGGTGGAGGGAATGGCGAGGGGGGGTGGGTGGGGGTTGCCGGTCAACTTTTTTTGCACATAACTTGTTTATCGTTCATCCGATATTTATTATTCCTTCAGCAAATCGATAAATAATTTTGATTACTTAATTTCTCTAAAAAGTACGAACAATCTGTCATCAAAACTGTGGGAGATATGACGTTTGTTCCAAATTGCAGGACGGGAGGGGCATGGCAAAAATTGAAAATAAACTTGATCTGCCTGCAAGTATAAGAAACATATGTCCGATACATGTCAAACCTCCATCTCTTACCATCTCTGAGATCTGTGCGTTCATACTGACAGACGGACATGGCTATATCGACTCGGCTGTTGATGCTGATCAAGAATATACATACTTTATAGAGTCGGAGATGATTCCTTCTGGCTGTTACATACTTTTGCACAAACTTAATATACTCTGTGTACCTTTGGTACAAAGTATAAAAACATGTGGAACCTGTTTCTTGTTCATGTGGCTATTTGCATGCGTACATATTGTCAATGTTCAATGTACGTACATGGTACATACATATATGTATGTCTGTGAGTATCAAATATTCAATTGACTTTTGGCCAAAATATTTGCCCGGTCACGTTTTATTGTTAATTTCAACAAATTTTTTCAAAATGCATATAAAATTTAACGACTTTTTACAATGGCACAACAAAATGGAAACCTCTGGGCTTCAGGCCATGTGGGTATGTTGTCAAACGAACAGTGAAAGCCCCGCTATTGCAGCAAAACACAAACAAACATATGTGTGTATACTACGAATGGTTGGCAAGCACATATTTTGTTATAGGCCGATTTGCGCTTTGTGCCTCTGGGGCATATCTATTTTTTTTGTCGACCTCTCCCATTCCCTGGCTTGTTGCATATTTAAGCGCTTTCAAAACATTCGCCACTCCGTCTGCCGGTTTCCCGTCCCCTGCCCACCTCCGGAGTGTGTGTGTGTGTGTGTGTGTGTGTGGTGGGTAGCACTTTTATTGTTTTGGTTATCAATGCTCAGCGCTTTTAAAAAATTCAATTGCGGTCGGAAGTCGTCGCACTCACATAAACTGCGACCCTTCTCCCTTTTACCCAGCTCCCCTTTCGGCCACAATTTACATTTAAATGGCGATAAAAAAGTGATACAAATGTAAAATTCCTGTCTAGAGTGTGGCCCAAGCTGGACTGCTGCTTCGCTTTAATGATGCGGCCAGGACTCCTCCGGACATTTCTCTTACTCCTGTATTTTGCGCAAAATGCAAATTTAAATTCTTTTCAATTGTTATTGTTGTTGGTGTTGTGGTTGTATTTGCACTTCGGAGCAAGCACTCGACGCCTTGGCCACACAGCGAAGAACAACCAGAAACATACGTTAGGTCTCGCTTCTTTTGGGAATTCTGTTCGTTGTCGCATTGTCCTTGTTATTCTGCTTGATTCTTGTTCGGTTTCCTCTGAATGCTTTTAATTTTATTGCAGAACGATTTTGAAATATTTAATGAATCAAACTATCTTTAGTATCGATAAACACTAATCTCGACCTCCTGCAATTTTTAAGGACATGATCACGCACTTTAATTTGGGGGCTCGAGTTCTCAATGCCGCGCAGAGGCTCAAAAGTTTTTGTGAATCACTCATACGCAGTGTTGCCTAATTTCAAATACACCTATACCTCGTTTAACGGCCGCCCTGTATTACGGCATACTTACTTAACGGCCACACTATATTTAGCACCAATTTCCGCTTAGCGGCCTTTTTTACGACTTAAAAAATGCCAAAACAGCCAGAAAACTTGCGTCATGGCATAAATGGAATCTTTGCCAATCGTTTGAATAGACGCAACACATGTTGAATTCTTACGAGAGGTCATATAGCCATTCTGGAAAAGGCCAAGAGCTTATTTTATGCATTGAAAGCCAGAAGACGAGAAAAGTCCATCCAATCAGCAAGCAACAAGGGCCGTGGTCGAGTGGACAAGATATTTGCTTGGAAAACGTCGAGGTCGTGGGGTCAAGTCCCCATGCGAACATATGTAGTTTTCTTTTTTATTTACAGTATTTTTTTAAGGTATTTTTTTTTTATTTGAAGTGTTTTTAGTAGAATCAATTTTCCGTCAATACCGCACGAAGTTTCGAAGTCGGGATCAATTGACTTCTCAAATTCGAGCAGTTTTTGTCTTAAAAAATCAATAAGAAAAAAAATCTAGATTTGCTATATTGGCTCCATGATACAACAACTAGAAGGGAGCGCCCTGCGCAGCTTCGATATTCTCAGTCGGCCTTGGTTCGATGATTCAAAGTTGTAATCTGGTGTACTGAACTAACACGGTCGCCTTCGATTTCCTGATGTAATGCAAATCTTCTATTGTTCGAACTTGAACATGATATTCAACTCGGCCCACAAGTAGTGAAAATCTTATATTTAAATATTTAGCCTATGTCATAAACATGCCACCTTTTGTAATAGCGTTAAATATTAATAGCTGCAGTGCAAGGATCAGCCAAGCAGACACACCACTTGAAAAGAATCAAGCATGGGAACCACTTGAAAAGGTCATCCGGGACCCACCACTTAATATGCATCGTGTGAGGCAATGTGTATTCCTCACACGAATGCATTTTTATATTTATACACACGCAGCTATCTTACAAATACTGCCCTAGATAAGTTTAGAAGTTAAGGCATGAGAAATTCCGAATAAAAGGTAGCTCGCTCACACTGAGATACTCAGTACAAATGAAATCTTAGAACCGTGCTCAACTAACTATCGAAAGCTATCAAAAATGGAAGTAACGACTGAGTATCCTTAGATTTTGTGTCTGTTTTAGCACTGTGGTTCGATAAATTCTCAAAAGGCACTTCCGGTTGCGCTACGTTGTAGTTATTGCATCAATCATCGAATCGACTGTTAAAGATGTACAAGAATATATGTACTTTATAGGGTCGGCAATGTATCTTTCTCCCTGGTACATACTGTTACATTCAAAAATGACTGTTGGAACCCCATAAAGTAACCTGATTAAACAATTTATTGAACCGCGAATTCTATAGGTGAAGATTATCGAAATTATCCCACTATTGCATAACCTTAATTGACGTAATGTTTATTAAAATAATCAGAATGATCAAATTTGTATTGTTGGAAGCCCGTAAGCTGTTTTATTTTGAACGAATCAAATAGATCATATCAGAAAACTAAGTGCCGAACTGCATAAATTGAATCAAAGATCCCCATGACTTTGTTTCAGATTTAAACTATGATTCAGCTCAGATCAGCTTAACAAAGCAACTAGATCAGTCATGCTCAACTCAAATAGCTAATGGGGTTCGTAGCACACACGAAGTGAGCTTAGCCTTCTCGATTGTATATTAACTTCAGCCACAATGTGGCGCCAGCTGCTCAAAGCTTAACTAGGTCCAGGGCCTATTTACATAGATTCCACAAATGTGCAGTTAAAATGATAGATAGATAGATGTTTATTTTCTTTTGATAATTTTCATAGCTTGCAGCTTTACAATAATTAACTAATAATAAACAAACATTTAAAGCTCGGCTTAAAACCGTCAGCCTTCTATACTTTACTATACTTATTTTACAGAATTTTAAAATAATTTCATATTCTGCATGTTTAATCATTTTCATTTATGACATTTCTTCTATAATAAGTAGCCATCTTTATGTAATTCGATAAATTATTCCATCCCATGCCCCCGTTCAGGGCCATAAGCACCTCTTCGGTAAACGTACCAGTTTTGAAATATCGCCAACGAAATTCCCGCAGTATTGGACATCGTCCATTTGGACATTTGGACATCGTCATTCATTTTGCGTAATGAGCATATACCTCCATTTACAATTCTGCTTGGGCAGCTGCTTAACCATTAAAGATCTCCTCTGGCCTTCATTATTCAAGTTATCTCGCTTTGCTTGAATGACTCGTTGCAGTATGTGGGCCCAATTGCATAATTAAGTTCTTTAGATACTCTTGATGCACTTACTGACGCCTTGTTCATGTGTTGCATGTCTGCTTGTCTGCTTTTGATGCGATTAGAAACCGAACATTGTGGTCAATCGAACCTGCATGCGAGTGGTTGTCTCCGAGTGAATTGCCATGATATGCGAACATTTCTCTAACCCTCGCAAACCACCCCAAATTATTTCGCATCATTTTCTCAGCAAAGATATGCGGGAGTCTTCAATCTTCATACTCAAATAATATTCTTTTTTAGGTACTTGAGATGAAGTCTTAGACTATAGATGTGTCCATCTTCTAACCCTGCGTCAATTCCCAATATGTATCTTGTAGATTGTCTTGCAGTTGGTCTGCCTCTTCCTTAATTTCTCCACCCCAGACTTATTATGTGTGCAGTTAAACGTATTATTAATTCTGCGAAAATTAAATATGTGTAGTGGGCCGAAATTGTCAAAAACATGTACCGATTTTAATAATCTCTGATTTGTTGAATAACTATAGCAAAGTCATTAATAGTTAAATGACTTTTATTTAAATAGTTCAAAGACCGCGAAATTTGCAAATTTTTCATAAAGGTGTACAATGTTAAGAAGATTGGATAAAAATCACTTGTAGACTGGGGTAAATGGGAAATGAAAGTCAATCGGTCCAAGGAAAATAGCGAAAATTTTCAAAATTTCAATATGAGTTTAGATTACCCAGTACAACACTAAAAAAAACCCCGGCATGGGACCCTTAAATTATGATAAGAGGGACCTCTGTAAGCATCACCTCATACACAGTTTTTCAAATAAAGCCTCGGTTCGCGTTTTATGGGCGTTTTTCTGTACTTGCAACACACAACGACAACAATTTCATCTTAGATTTTAAGGGCTTAAGATAAAAATTTGGAAAATTCAGCAAATGTGGACAGGGTCATTGGGAACGCAATCCAAAAAATTTACTTCAATGGGGCAATTGGTTAGGGTACCTCCAGAAGGAGTTAAGCCTTCATTCTTGAATATCTTTAAAAGCACACGGTAGATTTTTATTAAAATCGTTTTTTATGATGTCATAATGGGCTATTGCATGCATATGGACTATGAGCCAGACGTAAAAATAGACCGAACTGTGTTTTTAGATTCACAAAGGAAGCTTTGGTTCGCGGACTATAGTCAATTTTGTACTTGCAATTGCCTCTGAGCAACATTGACCATTTGGGTATCAGAGGGTTCCCCAAAATTAAGTCATTAATCTTATGAGTCATTGCTATCAAGAAAAAGTAAAATTTCAACTAAAATTGTCTTTGGTGGAGAAACCGCGGTACGCTAAGATGCCCTGAACTGAAGTTTTTTAATGATACGATCTATTTTCCTGCTGGTAATGAAGCACTTTACTCATAAAATTTATTAAATAGTTTTGGTGAAGCTGATTTTACCCTAAATGGTCAATGTTGTTCTAAGGCAATTGCTAGTACAAAAAGCCAACAAACCGCGAACCAAGGCTTCGTTGGTATAACTGAAAACGTAGTTCTGTCTATTTTTAGGTCTGGTTTGTGGCCTATATGAATTGGTTTGAGGGTGAGTTTAAAAAAGTTACTCCATATCGCGGTTTTTTGGCTGTCGAGTATCATCTCTTAGGGACATGCAATAGGCCATAATACTATCATAAATATGTACTGTAATAAAAATCTACCGTGCGCTTTTAAAGATATTCAAGATTTAAGGTTTAACTCCTTCTGGAGGGACCTTAACCAATTGTACGTTTGAAGTGAATTTTTTGTATGGCGTTCCCCATGACCCTGTCCACATTTGCTGAATTTTTCAGATTTTTATCTTAAACCCTTAAAAACTAAGTTAAAATTGTTGTCGTTGTGTGTTGCATGTACATAAGTACCAATAAAACGCGAAACGAGGCTTTATTTGAAAAACTGGGTATGAGGTGATGCTTACAGAGGTCCCTTTTATAATAATTTAACGGTCTCATGCCGGGGTTTTTAAAAAAGTTGGATTTTGTCGAACTGTGTTATCGTTAAGGTTTAGTAGTTGGCTATTACCGACGGGTAAATAGGAGGTGTAAGCCAATCGCTCCAAAAAAATTGCGCAAACATTGCAACATTTTAAAATATGATGATTTTAGCTTGTAGATAGATAGCACAGAACGATAGGTTCAAAACAACGCGATATTTGCTAAATTTTTCAATGAGTTTAGACTATCATGAATACTTGATAGCTGGCCATTGTAAAGTAAGCTGCACTTCTTATTTTTGCGTTTAAAACACTAAAGGGGGCGTAGCAACGCATGCCGGGTACCTGTTATTTTGTTATAAAATAGTCTGAAAACTGATTAATTGTAGTAAAATTATAGCATTCGTGGATGGGTTCGTCAAAATGGTTGGGAACCAATAAAGACTCATTTCTTCATCTATATGAAGCATTCTCCTTCTTTGGCCCGATATTAATATCTGAACCACCTAACGGTCTAGGCTGCTGTTATAAGTGCTCGACAATCCTTTCTGTTTTGCTCGAGGAGGCTTCAGTTATTCCCACCATGCTTGACAATGTCTTGCCATGCCGTCTTTCTTATACCCTAGTTCCACTGCCACATTTTAGAGGTCATCCATTGGATGATCTAAGTGACCTCATTCGTTCTGTGTATTTCCTCATAAGAAATGAATGTCCATTCTGTAGATCACCCGCGACGGATGATAAAGTCACTGTCATGGATGATCTAGCTACTGTCACGACATATAGCTATTTTCCGCTAAAAGGCTAGATTTTCTATCGATATGCTATCGAACTGCCCAAGAGGAACAGCTGTTCTGTCAATGGCGTTGCCATGGTCGGAGAGGGTTTTAGCTCAGTGGGTGGGAGTTTAGCACAGTGGCAGAACTGAGTGGACACCCTTTATTGAAAACCGATTATGCCCATGAGTTGTATATGGGCAAGGCAAGCGACAATTGTTCAATTCTTTGTTTTAGAATGTTAAAATGCAGTAATATTTCTTATGTATGAATCACGTAAGCTACCTTGATCGTGGTGGGACTTCCAAGAGGGCATGCTGATTGACATGTGGATGGCAAACTTTGATTTACAATTGCAGACATAGCCATTCAATCAGCTGTTCTTTGTTGACGTTAGTGTGGCCCTGAAATAAACCGAAACAGTTTCTTTCGCGGATTACGAACTTTCGAAACTCCGGTTCGGCTTACGGGCAGTTTGGTTTCGGTTCGGATTAGAAATGGATTGCATCCCCATTTAGCATAAGCTTAATAGGCAGACTTTTAAACTAGATTCAACAAACTACTGAATACAGTTTTTGTTGTTGTTGTTTAAAAATTGTCATTACCGCTCTAATACTCATTAGATTCTCGCCATTAAATGAAGCGCTGATGTTGCTTCATTACTTGCTCTTGCGCATTTCCATCATAAATAGTTTGAAGACAAAACTAATACATTTTTCTCTTTGATCGTTTCAAAGCGGCCAACAAGTGAGAAACCTTAGTATACTTAATATACTCAGCCCAGTTCTCTACTATTGGTGGATACAATACAAAAATCACCAGGCATCCTGATTATTACATAGATTCGGCAACGTTACATTTATTTTCATAAATTTCGGTTTATGTCATATTTAAGTATTATTTATAATAATCGATATTTGTGCTATGACTTACTGTGGCTCTCATCTGGGGATCCCGCTTGGAAGCGCTTCACTTTGGCGGAAATTTTGCCAATTTCCGAAGTGACAAAATCAGGGAATTTATAACGCCGTCAATCTTTATCAATGCCATTGCAGTTGGCTGGCCAAACAGCAACAAAGTGGGCGGGATTTGCCAGCCAGCCAGCCATCTTTAGCCAGGGGGCGTGGCACGTGGCATATTTCCTCACGGTTTGTGCCAGGCCGATAAGCAAGTGCAAATAAGTTGCCAAAGCACAAAAAGGCTAAAAGGAAACCTCCAAAAAAATGCTGAAACGGAAAATAATTTTTATATTTGATTTTCTGCCGCATTTATTTGGCACTTTGGGTTTTCCCCAGTGCCAGCCATCTTTTTGTCGTAGTTTTGTTTGTCGATTAACAAGTTTTAGCCGAGTTGCTGTGGCCAGTTGTCGGAAGCCTTTTGATCCGGTGCCAAGCGGTTGCCAGGACCTATGCGACAATTTTTGGCAAGTGTGTTATCTATGCGTTTCCCAGGAATTCGAGTTCCAGTCGACTGCAAACGAACTTCAGGACTGACGGGTGCATAATTGACAAATTTATGAGTGCAAAGGATGCGTTGATTCATGGATCCCAGGGAGTGGGTTAATCCGAAATACGAGCAGTGAACTATTAATTGCCCAACTACAAGTATCTAGAATGCAGATGATGACTTTACAATGCATATTTCATGCTCCAATTGGCTGCGACGTCTTCGTTGTTGCTGCTGCACGCATTTTAATGAAATCAAAAATTTACGACACTTTTGCCGAGTCAAGCATAAAAATTCTGCGAAATGCTGCTACAGCTGCCTTTATCCCCTCCCGTTCTACCACCCCTCTGCCTTGAAGTTGTTGCAAACTAAAATCTGTTTGCGCTTAGAATTGTGCAACGACTGAGACTGGAGGCGGAGGAGTGGAGGGGTATGAGCGGAATGCTCATCTCCCCAACTCATACATGCAGATGGGGCATTGAAACAATAAAATGGCGCACTTTGGTGGGTGGATGCGGGCACTGCGAAACGCTTTCAGTTATTTATGCAGCGAAGCGAAACAACTAAAATGCAAAATGCGCGAAGATTTCGTTGCTGAACTGACGAGCCATGCAAATTGATGGGTGTCGGGGTGTTGGACGGGGCCTGAACAGTGGTAAAAATGCGTTCACAGCCAGCTAATTGTTCAAGCAACAGCAAATACCCTTCGCACCACTGTGCCACCGCCCTCCAAGAGAGAGGAAGCCCCCGAGTTGGGCTGTTGCCTATGAATCGGAACCGTTTGCATATCTTGCTTTGCGAGTTCTTAAAACTTTTAACACAAACTGCTGTGACAAGTTGAAAAAGTTAGTTAACAATAAATAAGAAATAAATTAGCCAAATGCGAGGGTAACTGATGCAAGTGGAACTGAGAACAGAGTGGCAAAATAGAGAAGGGGTATCAAAGTGGTTTGTAATAAATAAAGTCACACTATTTCAAGCTGCGAAGACTTTGTGAAATTAATTTTCAGACGAAAATTTATATTTACTGCCGGATGGTTAGGGCAGGGCAGGGCAACCGGTTTCCATTGCAGCTGGTTACAATAGCTGGCGAAGGTGATCGGTGGAGTAAGCGCTGTTTTCTTTTAAAAAAAACTTGAGTTGAGACGACAGTAAAACGTCCAGAAGGAGGCATCTCCGATTTTATACGCTATTTATGCTTGATGAGCACCAGGTCCGTCATTCTGTCCGCATGACCGCACAGATCACAGAGATGGTAAAAACTATTGGCTTAAAGTAAATGGAAAGTGTGTTTGCAGGCAGATCAAGTTTGTTTTTGATTTTGCCACGCCCTCTGCCTTTCCCGTAATTTCAAAAATCCTCATATGGTGCTAGGCAGCACCTGCCCCTACGGCGATAGGCAGCAGCATTTCATACAGTTCGTCTGGCGTCACACTTTAAAGTTATTAGATGAATACCAGTTTAGGCAGGTATAGAATTTATTTTAATAAATATATAATTTTCAGTGTTGAATGTGTGTGACTTGTTGATAAAAATTTCGTTATCTTACAAATAACGAGAAAGCAAAGCTAACTTCGTCTGTGCCGAAGTTTTAATACACTTGAAAAAGCTCGCTCCAAAGGTTAGCGATTTCGACCAAACTTCGCAGATCAGTTTGAAAACATTCAATTTTAATAATGACCGAGTTTAAGAACGCTAACATTGAAAACAAAAAAGTTTTTCTCATAAAAACCTATTTTTCGAACGATCGTTTCTATGGCAGCTACAAGAAGTAGTCATCCGATCCGGGCGGTTCCGACATATTAGCAGCGTGCAGCTAAAAGAAGACTCTGTGCCAAATTCCAGCTCGATAGCTTCAAAACTGAGGGACTAGTTCGCGCAGAAACAGACAGACGAACAGACGGACGGATAAAGCTCAATCGACTCAGCTCGTCATGCTGATCAAGAATATATATACTTTATGTGGTCGGAGATGAATCCTTCTATGCGTTGCAAACTCCTGGGCAAAATTGTAATACACTTTTCAAGTGTATAAGGAAAGCTAACTTCGGCTCGACTCAAGCTTATATACCCTCGCAGCTTGTATAATTTATATAAATAAAGGTTAAAATGATTTTCGTCAAAAATTCTTAGCTGAGCTATTTCCCGAACTCAGCAATAGATGGCGCCTCTATACTTGGCCCATTGTGGCAGAACTGGCCACCTCTGGTCATACAATTTATCGAGCACCATCCCTGACGCGATAGCAGAACGACACAACACGCGCCATCCCTGGCGCTCAGTTTCTGGCTTGGCTTCGATTAGCGCGGATGGCTCCCGCTTCGCTCCGTTCAACTCAACCATAGAAAAACTAACATAGAAGCACACTTTGAAACGCCGCTCTTTTTTGAGTGATGTTAACTCCATTGTGGCAAGGAGATACTTTAATAGTGACAACAAAATCTGTTACTCAAAATTATTGTCGACATAGAAAAACACGGTGGTTAGAGGGAGATGGACATAGTCAAAAAAATAACTCAGAGAGTCAAAAAATAACTCAAAGAGCCAAAATGACAGCGAACAGCTGACAAATGTCTGAGTGAAAAGTTGTCGACGCAGCAAAATGTGTTTCTATGTTAGTTCATAGAAAAACTAACATAGAAGCACACTTTGCTGCGTCGACAACTTTTCACTCAGACATTTGTCAGCTGTTCGCTGTCCTTTTTCTCTCTTTGAGCTATTTTTTGACTCTCTGAGTTTTTTTTTGACTATGTCCATCTCCCTCTAACCACCGTGTTTTCCTATGTCGACAATAATTTTGAGTAACAGATTTTGTTGTCACTATTGAAGTATCTCCTTGCCACAATGGCGTTAACATCACTCAAAAACAAGAAAGAAAGTCGGTCAAGCCCGACTATAACATACTCTGTACCCTTAACGTCTCAGCTCGCATTTGCTCACGAGTTATACGCGCTCATCTCTAAGTTTCACACTCTCTCTCTTTCTCTCACTAAGATTGACGTTCAATAGAATGCTGCGGTGGTGGGTGGGGTGGTGCTGGGTGTTTATTGGCCGTTTTTTGCTCATAACTTGAGTATCGTTCATCCGATCTTTATCATTCCTTCAGCAAATCGATAAATAATTTTATTTACAAGGTATCTCTAGAAGGTACGAACGATCTATCTTCAAAACTGTAGGAGATATGACGTTTTTTCCAAATTGCGGGGGCGGGAGGGGGCGTGGCAAAAATTGAAAATAAACTTGAATCTGCCTGCAAGTATAAGAAATATATGCCCCATACATGTCAAACCTCTATCTCTTACTATCTCTGAGATCTCTTCGTTCATACGGACGGACGGACGGACGGACGGACGGACGGACGGACGGACGGACGGACGGACGGACGGACGGACAGACGGACATGGCTATATCGACTCGGCTGTTGATGCTGATCAAGAATATACATACTTTATAGGGTCGGAAATGATTCCTTCTCCCTGTTACATACTTTTGCACAAACTTAATATACTCTATGTACCTTCGGTACAGAGTATAAAGAGCGGCGTTTCAAAGTGTGCTTCTATGTTAGTTTTTCTATGGTTAGTTTTTCTATGTTGTTAGCTTAAATTATATTCAACAAAGTTAGTCACATATTAAACCACTTTTGCTAAAGTGGTGACCCGCGACTATTGAAAAACCACAAACGCGCAACTTCTGCAACTATTATCTAATGCGTAAACATTACGAAAGCAGATTCACACATATGTACATGCACTCTACACATACACGCCATCGAGGTGCATATGTATGTATGTATTTCACAACGGTAAGAAACTCAACAGCAGCAACTGAATCATCTCGATGTTTGTTGGGAATTTTGTCACACACACACACGACAAACGCCGCGACGGACGCCGCGACAGGGCGGCACACACATACTTACGGCGTCTGCAGGCGAATTTTGGCGCGTTCTCACACGGACAGCATCTACCAACGCGCACACACATATTACAAACAGCAATTTTTTGTGCAGATCACACGGCTGGCGATCATCGAGGAGGCCTCACACCAACCAGGAGTCGCTCATTCGTACTTTTGGCAGTGGAATTTTTTTTTTCAATTTGTGAAACACCATCGACAAACCTCCTGGTTAGAAAACGACGCCGGCAACGCCTACACACATTCACACACACACAGACACCAACGCATGTGGTCATATGTATGCATATGTATGTATTTATATCGCTCAATCTGCCAGAATTTTCATGAAAATATGAGCGTAGGCTGGAGCGCCCATTTCGCTTGCATGACATCGACCTCTGCCCACGTATATTTTCCACCGACCTCCTGTCTGTCGCCCAGGTCCTGCACGTCCACCTGTCCACATCCTGCTGCAGCCAATGCATTCCACGTCAGGCTGTCCATTAACCGCTGACCACGAAAAGGTCCATCGACCCAGCCTGCCCTACACCGCTGCTCACGCATGCTATTTCTGTGGGCCAAACCGACACTTCAACTACATGTATCAGATCTCACGTTGGTCAAGCATCCAACCAATTTTTCAGATCTTACATTGTACGCAGCCTGTCAGACGATCGATCATACTTATGGAAGTACGTCGCGCAGCTGAATTCGGATCTTCTGCGCATCTTTCATCATCGTCGATGTTCATGCACATAGATCCGCATACCTGACCGACCACTAGCAATATGCTACGACTCGAGACGCTCTTTGTTTGGCAATTGATGCCAGCCTGAGTCTGCCTCGAAACTCTCTACTCGGCGTACAATACGCAGTACTATTGACTCTTCAACTTCAACACTGATCGAACGAACTTGCTTATCGACCCCCAATCGAAGCAACGACCTCAACGCGAGGCAACCTCAACCGTGCTTGGGCGAACTTGCTTGTCGACCACCACTCGAAGCAACGGCCTCAACGCGAGGTTACCAGCGACGCAACTTCTCCAATCTGTACTCGGTGCACATGCTCAGTACTACGGATTCGCCAGTTGCTATACTCAACGGCGTGAACTATACGCAAGCTTTCCTCCACATTGGGACTTGTACAAATCCTGTAGATGATCATCACTCACCCCGGACATACATTCATCCCAGCTTTACTTAAACTCGAAAATCATTCGTTCCCACATGGTCTCTGGAGTGGGAGTACTGTGGCAGCCCTGGCCACCTCTGGTTACACAATTTATCGAGCACCATCCATACGCAGTAGCAGAACGACAACACACGCGCCATCCCTGACGCTCAGTTTCTGGCTGGCTACGGCCGTGCGCGGTCTGGCGTCTGTTCAACTCAAACAATAATAGTTAGCTTAAGTTATATACAATAAAGTTAGTTACACATCAAACCTGGTAGCTAAACCCATTTGCTTGCCAGTTTATTATAAGGCTGTTATACGATATAGTCATCCGTTTTTGACCAAACTCTACAAAATTATGCGCAAACTGATAATATTCTTAACTGCAAAGCTTAAATAACATAGGTTTACAAGCTTATTTTCCATATGAATTTCATTTTTTATTTATAGGTCCTGTCACCACATTAAGTTACCTTTTCCAACCAAATTTCACTTAATGAAAGCTGCAAATGAAGCTGATTTAATGAAGTTACAGGAAAAACAAAAACGACGTTTTGATTTTGTTCCTAATAGGCTAATTACACTGATCACATCTAGCACCCAGCATCCTGAGTCATAAATATTTTCCATGTCGGAAAAGACACCAACCCTCTTAACGTTTTGACAAAACAAATGCTTCGAAATGTTGGCTTAGCAAATGCTAATTAAGCATTTTGACTCACTCTGAGGGAAAAATACTCTAAATTTTCAATATTTACACTTTTTGACTAACATTTTCACCATTAATTCAGCTTTAAAAATGGAATTCGTAAATATAAAGTGTGTACACTTTAATTTAAATATGAAAATACTAAAAATTTATTTTTTTTTTTAAATTAATTTTTTAAGCCAATTAGTTTGTTCTGAATCAAGAGTAGGAATCCCTCATTGAAGCCACCGCCAGACTCTGAAAAACACCGCATTATATTAAATTGTATTTATAAATGTTTACTTACTCTGCGGGGACTCGAACCCTTGGGAAAGAAACGTCCTCTCTACCGGTTGCGCTATTGCGCGCGCTTGAGGAAAGCCTTCTAATATACTACTTGTATACGACAACATAAATGAACGCATTAAAAAGGCAACCATTACATGATCATTCCTCTTTAGTACATTGGCTTTACACATTCGTAGTACGCCCCATACTACTCTACGCAGCACTAGTATGGAGGCCAGCACTCAGGAAACAATCAGCCCTGAACAATCTGCATAAAGTACAGAGAAGTGCGGAAATATGTATTAGCGGCGCTCTCCGAACGACAACGACGGAAGCGCTAAATACTATTCTTCACCTTCTAGCACTAGACCTTGTAGCAATACAAATGGCTATCACAACAGCCCTAAGACTAACAGAATCCGATGCCTGGAACAGGGATAATTCGGAACACTCTACCATACTCGAAGACCAACAGGGTATACCACTAAATACAGACTACAGTATACCACAAACAAGGTTCGACAAATTATACGACGTCCATATCCCAAGCTGACACGATTGGGACAACCTTCCCCATAGCAGAGCTAACGGCATTAACATCTACACTGATGGTTCTAAGCTCGACGAAAAAGTAGAAGGGGGCGTTTTCTCTCCCAACCTAGACTTGAACTTATCGTTCCGCCTTCCTGATCACTGTAGTGTGTGCCAAGCAGAGGTGGTAGCCATCCAGGAAACTGCCACCTGCCTTAGTACACTCGCGGTCATAGAAGGAAATGTATTTATATACTCAGATAGTCAAGCCGCACTTAAAGCACTTGACTCACATACCAACAATGCTAAAACACTTACGGATTGTCGCTTAACTCTGAATGAGATCGCACGACATTTCAGTATACACCTTATATGGGGGTGCCTGGAGATCGCAACATAGAAGGAAATGAGTCTGAGGACAAACTGGCCAGAATAGGTAAAACCATCGAGCTCCTTTCAGAGAAGCGCACGATAGGGATGCCTATGGTGACATATAAGCTTCACACAAAAGTTGAAACACTTCGTCGCGCTACGAATCGGTGGAAAAACCTTTCCTCCTGTGTAGTAGCGAGGCTTACGTGTCCAACATTCGACCAAAAACGTACTAACACACTTTAACGTCACAGAAGAGACCACATATCACTTCTGGTGGGGACCCTTACGGGTCACTGTCTTATTGGCAGACACGCAGCACGCCTAGGCGTTACTCACCATGACTTCTGCAGAAGTTGCGGATACGAAGAAGAGGAGGAATCGGTACAACACCTTCTCTGCCATTGCCCCGCCTTGAGTAGAAGGAGACTCAGGGCACTTGGTTAACTTCTGCTACTCAACCTCTCTGAGACATCCGGTCTTAAGATCCCTGTTCTACTTAAATTCATTCTGTCCACACAATGGTTCAGTAACGAGGACCCCCCTCAGTTTTAAAAAGGGTAATAGGGAATAAACATGGCATCGCAATGGGCCTAATGTGGCCTAAGTGGGAGAGCGACTTGTCGCTCTCAGCCATCGCAACCTAACCTAACCTAATGCTAAACCTGGTGGTGGGATTTCTTGTTGCATACTTTTAAGCTTGATGTGGAACTTAGGAGACAAATGTCGTTTCTTTTGCCATTCCGTAGGAAATAATGTTGCCGTTCACACCTCACAACTTCCTTGTTGAAGGCCTTTGTTCACCACAAGTCCTTCTGTGAGTCAGGATTGGAGCATTGACAGCAGTTAAAACTTGCAGAGAGACGCGTTTAAAAATGGTCAAAATAGGAATTTTTTTTAAAATGTAAGCTCAATTTACTAAAAATCTCGACATGATGGAAGATTTCTGAAAACGGATTCGTGTTCTGAACACAAAAATCATCAAGAATCACCATCAACCCTTCAATATACTGGAAAAAGTCTAATTTTGTTGCCTTGTGTAATCAAACTTTCAAGTTTTTGCCGGCTCGAGGTCGCGTTATGCTTGCAAATAACTTTAAAATAGAAAGACACCACAAAGGAGGCTGGTTGACCGTACAGCTGTTTCATAAGCATTTCTGGTCAATCTTCAGGGGCCTTTGCCAGCCTACTGCCAACCATCAGCTGCCCCTCATGCCAGCGCTGCAATAGCCGCTTGGGAATTCCAAAGCGGCTTAACATCAAAAGCCGGCACTACGGGACAGCGCTAAGCTGCCAGTAGCCTTTGTATGTGTGTGCGACCCCACATGTGTGTGTGAATTAAAATATTCCGTCTTGTGGCTAACAAAAAGAGCTTGAGATTGGAGTGCAATCAAAATTCAACTAGCAATCTTCAGCGGCCGTATAAACCTACCCTTTAAAAAATTGTACCTTTGACAATTGCTAAACTTCTTAACACTTAATGACTTTACACCAAAAACGCAATTACTTTAATAGATTGTATGCACATTTTCCTCAAACTGCAACTGACACTTAAACTTAACCACAACTTAAGAAGTAATCAGAACTTTACCATCTTGTCACGATGCCATTCACACTTTAGCGGTTTTACATATTTTGCAACGCATGAACAAGAAAACGTTGCATTATGAGCGTTTCAATGATTCGTTTGTGTGTCGACAGCCTCAAGCCACTCAAAATTAAGTACTAACTGTCAGTGCCAGGCTTTGGTAGAGCCTCCGTTAACTAGATTCGGCCGCCGGGCACCGCAACCATGAGCAACCCAATGCCGCTAACTAAGACCCACCCACACTTCAACTCCAGCCCATTCCATCCCATCCTCCTAGAACGGAGGAGTGTCTGTGCCAACACCCACTCGACGGCGCGTCAAATTCAAGCAAGCGCAAATTCTGGTTACAGCTCCCACAGTTTGGCTTCTTCTCGTGCTGCTGCTTTTGTTGACACGGCTTTTACGGCGTTGTAGCAGCCGCTGTCACATGTTGTATGTTGCACATGTGCCACATGCGGCTGCTGGGTATGGCATGAAGATGTGAATGGGGTGTGAACGTGTGAAGCTGATGGCAATGGCGTCTGTCATTTGGCATTTAGTTGCGCCTTTTTTGCATGCTACTTTGGCTAGTGTTTAGCGTCAGCCTCGCACTTGCAACATGCCGCTTAATTATGAGCGACTTGTGGAGGTGAAAAGTAGTTGGTACTTTGACTTGAGTCCCCATCCCCCTCCACAGTTGACACAGAGTCTGTTTGGGGTAGGGTGAGACAAGGTATTCATGCGTATGGTGGAGTGTGAAATAAGCGAATTTGATTGGACGAAGTGGAATTCGCAGAGGAAGGCTGCAACTAATCAAAACTTGGCTGGCTGCTGGTAATAACTTCAGTTCCACTTGTTCCGCAGTATTCTTCTACTTGGTGTTCCAAGGGTGGAGCAATAAGTACCCGTTTTAGTCATTAAGATGGATGTTTCTCAAAATTGCATTTTAAATTTTTCCAAGAGGAAGGAGGGTGCCCAGCAATTTATATACCACTTTGAATCACCTTTTCCCAAAAGTAAACAAACATTATTTCTCTGTGACCCAAAATCATGGCTATTTCAAAGGCACAGACGAATTTATCAGTGGAGAGGGTAGCCGCCGAAGTTTATATACCCTCGCAGCTCGTATAATTTATTTAAATGATAGTTTTAAATGATTTTCATTCAACAATTGAAATTGCGCTTTGCACAATGTTAGCAGATGGATTTTCCAAACTGAGCAATAGATGGTGCCACTACTTTGACCATTTGGCTGGTCAGTTTGTTATATGGCAGCTATACGATTAATTCATCTGCTTGGGATCAAACTCGCCACAATTGTGTTGAAATGGATATTATTCATAAATGGAAAGTATATGGACTCTAGCATTAGAAAGAAATCAGATTTTCTCTATGGCAGCTTTATGCTATAGTCATAGGATCCGGCAGGTTCCGACAAATGTGCAGGACTTTGTGCAGAGTTTGGTAAGGATAGTCTTAAAACTGACGGTGAAGATAGCATACAAACAGACGGACAGACAGACGCTATATCAACTCAGCCAGTTATGCTGATCAACAATATACATATATACTATGTGCGTTACAAACATCTAAGCAATTTTAATAATCCCACTGCAAGGGTATAAAAAGGACTCGATTGCCCTTGCCATAATTTGAAAATGGAGCACCTATACCTTTGCCATCTTCTGGTGGCTTCAATGGCTTAAGTAAGAGGTGGTAGTTCGTAAAATGAAATTCAACTAATTCATTTATTTGTATAAGCATTGAATCAATATATTCATCAATATAATGAAAGATCGACACAAAATAGTATGGCGACAGCAATCGATGCAATTGCACATCAATGACCTAGCTTTTCAGGGAGACTCGAAGCTGCCAGCTGAAATAATGGATCTCGAAACTCAATTACGGCTATTTTGTTACTTTTGCAATACAAATATCATGGATATGATTGTGAAGTAGACACGGTTGCCACTTGACAAAATTAGCCTACACCATAAACAATTTAAAAAAGAGCCAAAAATATTGAATTCTCTTATTTATGTTGTATTTGCATTTAATAAAATAAAAAATATCTCTTTTACAAAATCGTTAAATTATACACCCATTTCATTTCTTCAGTATTTTTAATCGTACAAATAAACCCAAAAAATATTTCATATATTACCTAATTTCTATGGCAATAAGGCATAACAGCATAAATCGAGTTATGTGAAATTTGAGATACTAATTCCAATGGTTTTAATTATATATTGTGTCCAAATTTCACACTAATCGGATGAGTGGTTACAAAGATAAAACGGTAAAACTAAACAACATAATTCTTGAGAATTCTGGATAGGTAAAACAACAACTTGATCTTATCAAAAAGACTTATATAATTATACTTAAAGAAATAACTCTTCCAATCTGTAAAAAATTTCCACTTAAGACCAAACACTTTTTTCACATACTCATTAGGGGTCGATTTCTCATCTCCTGTATAGCAGCTATTTGCCAGATAAACTTCGAATTTACTCTGTTACTTGTTAGTTTATGTGATAGTTAGTGCTTTGTAGAAGCTGTGAAATCGGCACTTAAAGGTAATAATTGCTTCCTAAAAAATCCGAAAAACACACTTTTGCTTTTATTCCTTATTGCCACAGATTTCTTTAAATTTTAAAAACTAAATAGTCAATATTTTCATTGTTTACACACAAAAATCACACTCTTAGATCAGTTACTTCTCTATATTTCAAAGTATTTAACAGACCACACATAATGGGAATCGGTACTCGTACACAGCCCCTTGCAAAGCATTATTTTTGAAATAGAATCAAATTCGAGTTTGCACGAATTTGCCGAACCAGCTCCAACTAAAACTCACGCACCGTTTCCTTTACTTTAAAAATTGTGGATTTCCCTATACACTTGATATCCATATGTTGTTAGTCCAAGCAACTAAGTTCTGAATTATATCTATGAGTGTGTAACAAAGGTTTTGAGAAAAACACTAAACAAAAAGGTCCAGTACATTGAAGAGTGGGTGGTGATTAGAATCAGATATATTTATGTATAGATATAGATATGAATTTCGTTTGCTGAACACGAATCTGTTTTCGAAAATAGTCCATCTCGTCTTGATTTTAGGTAATTTGGTCATAAAAATGCTTAGAATCCAAATGTTGATTCCTTTTTGGCTCGTTTTGTAAAGGAGCTACACCTTGTTTTGCCTCTCTTTGATAATATAGTATAGTACTATAGTACTATTCTAAGGACTAAAAATATTATCCCAAACAATTCTACGATTTTCTTAAAGGGAGATATCTCATTTTGCATATACATATGATTAATAGTTATGGTCCATACCTTTCAAAACCGCGATTGTATCGAAAAAGTGAAAATATGATACATGATATTAGTTAAAATACGATATATCTTCTCTGTTGCGAAAGTTGGCCTTTTTTGTAAGCCCATAGACTAGAATATCTAGACCTAGAAATTGCTCAGTCGACACAGTTCCTGTCAGAAATTAGTCAGCTGCTCGCTGTCACTTACGCTCTCCGGATACATTTGGGAAAATGTCTGTCTCGCTCTAACCACTGTGATTTTCTACTGAAACTATAAAGTATCTTTTTGGGCACTATCGTTAAGCTCCAGCAAAATTAAGCGGCAGCGCCAATTTTATCTCTAGTACTCATTCTCCATAGTAAACCTGAGTAATCGGGGAGCATCCCACTGCTCAAACAAGCTCGCGCAATATCTTTTTCTAAGGACTGTCGTCTTGTCACGGCTATTCCCAAAATTATAACAGGTTTTACTTCGCATAATTTTTGGAACTCTTTCAATTTGTAAGTCATATTCGGGCTCAATGCAAAAGAGCCAGTTCCAATAAAAAAGTGCCAGTGCACCAACAGGAAAAATGAAAACACCATTTTTGGTGCAAAAACACCAAGTGTGGCAACCGTGGGAGTAGACCACCCGCACAGCTCTCACTGCTAACATCGCTAATCAATACAAAACGACCATTGACGAAATGTATAATTACATTGGGATATTGATGTCAATTATATCGATTACATATGTCAATTTATCGTTACCTAAATTTGAAAAGCTACTGGGAAGCTTGCCACAATTCTCCACTTATATGCTTGATAATGTCCCACTTGAGTGCTTAAATGATTCAGCCAATGAGGTAAATGATCTTGGGGTTATTCTTGATCACCGACTTAAGCTTGACTCTCATGTTACTGCTACTGTTTGTAAGGCCAGGAGTGTTCTTGGGTTTATTAAGCGCTGGTCGAAGGCATTTGATGATCCCTATACGACGAAGATTTTGTACACTTCTCGTGTCCGTCCGATTCTCGAGTACGGATCATGTGTGTGGTCTCCGCAATATTCGACCCATCAAGATAGAATTGAATCTGTGCAAAAACAGTTTTTATTGTTTGCTCTTCGTGGTTTGGGCTGGAATCCTGAGATCCGTTTACCATCGTACTCTAGTAGACTTCTTTTGATTAACCTTCCCTCCCTTATTAACCGTAGAGTTATGCTTGGAGTAATCTTTATACATAGACTAATTAATGGTGAAATCGACTCAACTGAGTTGGTTGGCCAAATTAACCTCAACGTTCCTATTAGACCGACATGTAATTTTATCCCTTTATCACTACATCGTTGTAATACTAACTATGCCTTGCATGAACCGTTTCATGTCCTCTGTGCTGATTACAATAAACTCTACCGAATAATTAACTCTGAAGCTTCTCTTCCTGCTATAAAAATTTATATTTTAACTTATTTAGCCCGTAGTTAACATTATTTTATGTTCTTCCTTCGCGATTTCGTATCACACGTTAGTGGCTGCGCCTCTCGGTCGGTTGGGCGGGAGGTGGGCTGCTATTTTGCTTGGGGTTCGCGCGTAACAAGCTTAGGCTTGGTTTCGCATAGGCCACTTGAACGTACTGCGCATTGTACGTCAACGTCCATATAAACAGAAAGAAATGCGTTTAAAACCCCTACGATACTGCATGACACGAAGCAAGTTCGAATTGATTAAACAACATTTCTCAATGCGTGATGAAAGCAAACGGAACAAAAAAGGGCGAACCTGCATATGATCCCCAGTTCCGTATGCGTGAGTTTATATACTGTCTTAACCAAAGGTTCGACTCCGTCTCAAAGCAACCACGTCTTTGACGACGAACAGATGTGTAGTACGAAAATGAAGCACCACCTGCGGCAATATATGAATAATAAGCCCCACAAATGGGGCATCCTTATACCTATTTATACTGGTCGATTTTTTGGATATCCTTACCGCTTTGCGGTCTACAGTGGAGCAGGTGATAACGTAATCCTGACTGTTTACACAGATCTTGTTGCTGCGGCTAACATAGATGTACGTTTAACATATACCGTAAGTACTTTCAAGCACAACATTATCTAAGTTGACAATTTTTATATGAACTTCATTATCTTTGATGGTCTAACTACATGCCAAAGGTATTTATAGCCTTGGCACTGTGCGTGAAAATCCTTTTTCCAATTGTAAGCTGCCAAATGATAATGCCGTTACCAAGGAGCCAAGAGAATTTTCGGATGAGTATGTGGGCACATCTTATGCGGTCCAAGTAAGCAATGTGTTGTGGAAAGACAACAAAGCCGTTCGCCTGTTGTCCACCTATGTTGGAGTCAAGCCATTTACAACGACCAATTCGCATGATGGAGTATCGAAGATAGCTCGATACTAACGAAGTTCTAAGCAGTACTTAGATGTTGATTGTCCACAAACTATTCGCATATATAATGCTCATATGGGCGGCGTAGATCTGATGGATGGACTTACAATAGAGCCAAAACACAAGATTGCTTACTGCGAAAATTTTATCATTGCATTGATGTGGCAACAACAATCGCTTGAATTTTGTATAAGCGTATATTCAAGAAAAAACCGAAAACTTGAAAAGCGAGCAAGACTCTCGAGCTCCCCGAATTTCGGGCAGCGGTTGCAGATGGATTAGTAGCATTTTAAAACAACCAAATGCAAAGTCGCCCACGCAGTATTCAATGGAAAACACGGTCTCCATCCTGTCAGCGCCCTTCACCAGGTCTATATAGATTATCTCACTAACCCTCCCAACTATAGTTAAAAGTGTCAGTGTCAGTGTGTTCAGTGTAATATCGTTACAATGTAACTTACGTTCATGAGAACGTCAAATTATATGACGCATTAGTGGAAGTTCAAACTTTTCAGTATTCCTTTTTAACCAAAACTCGAATAAAATAGCCATTTCCAGTCCGATTTCTGCGTTTGAGAGCTTTAATTAAAGTAAATACATCTCATAAATTAACGCGTAAATTTGATGTTAATTTAGAGTACATTTGACGATAACATGTCTTCTGAAATTTGTATAGTTTTTTGTCCATTATAGAACTGGTTCTGAACCAGGTGCAAGCCTGGCCACATCATGCAAAGTGCAAAATTGCAAAATTGCAAAATTTTGCGTAGTAATGTCGCCTATAAACATGTTGAATTTTATCCATTCTTGTCCTAAGGGACCCAACCAAATTTTCTAGGCGCTCGGAAACTCCCTTCCTGATGCTGAAAATATACCTCTGCCGCCTAACTATATACATTTTGAGCTTCGGGTCTATCGATAATTCCGTCCCGCGCCCATTTCTAGTAAATATATGAAGATTGTTCATTTGACAGCAGCATCAGCACAGCTTGTCCATAATTGGGAACGTATAGCTTTCTTAGTCTTTCCCAAAGTTTAAAGAGACAATATATTTTGATAACACTTCGACATCCATAACAAATATAGGGCCCAAAAAAAAAGATTGGGAATTACAAAGAGGCCCCGTCTCGTTAAGCCAAGAAATATGTACGTACTGAAGATGAAAACAAAAAAAATATACAAAAGCTAACTTCGGCTCACCGACGTTTTTAAATACCCTTGCAGATTGTATATTTTATATAATTTAAAGTCTTAAATGGTTTTCGTAGAACATTCTTAGCTGAGCTATTTCCCAAACTCAGCAACAGTTGGTGCCACTACCCTGACCATTTGCTTGTCAGTTTGTTATATGGCAGTTGTACGTTACATTCATCCGATTTTGACCAAAATCCCCAAAATTGTGAGGAAACTGATAATATTCATAACTCGAAAGTATAAAGACGCTAACATTGAAAACAAAAAAGTTTTTGTCACTAGAAAATTACGCTTACAGAAAATGGAAGCGGTACAAAACACCAGCACTACGCATAGATTTCATGAATTTAAGACGCTCGGTGGTCAAGCAAATTGCAACTGCTAAGAGAATTTATTATCATTCATACCTAAACTATGCAATAAAATCTGGACAAACCTGGCGGGAGCTTAAAAAGTTAGGAATAGGCAGACAACGACAGCAGCGAAATAGTGATATTGATATCAATAAGCTAAACCAAACATTTATACAAGCCAACGTACCTGCAGCAACTGAAAATAAGTACCTGTCTGTGGAATCTCGCTGTGATAATAGCTTTAGTTTTATGTGTGTACGTCCTTGTGATTTTTTAACTTGATAACTTGAATCCCAGATTCCTAAAAATTGTTCCACCGCTCCATCTCGATCATATCACACATATTTTTAATACGGCACTTCCCACGTCAGCATACCCATACATTTGGAAAATCGGCAAAGAACTTCCTATACCCAAAACAAATAACGAGTTTAGACCTATTACAATTCTCCCTTTTCTCTCTAAAGCGTTTGAGCACGCTATGGCTAAGCAGCAGGAAATGTTTTTTGATAGCAACTGCCTTCTGAGTCAGCTGCAATCTGGTTTCCGAATGAACAATGGTTGCATAACAGCCATCACAAATATAGCTGAAGATGTCCGCAAAAAACTAGACGACAGTCAAGGAACATTATTGGCGTTACTAGATTTTAGCAAAGCATTTGATACTGTCGACTATAATATTCTTTGTACTAAATTGAGTAAGCTATATAATTTTTCTACCTCAGCCATACAACTTATCAATTTATATTTAACCGGTCCACAGCAATCCTATGTTAAGGGTAACCGCTCATCCGAAATGGTCTCAACTACACGTAGAGTCCCCCAACGGTCCATTTTTGATATCTGTTTATATCAATGATCTTCCTGATAACCTGACCAATTGTGCAGTCCATATATACGCTGATGACGTACAACAACTTGTGAGTGTGTTCGTATATGTAACAATAACCTATCCGCTTAAATGCCTCTAAGTCCAAATGTCTAGCAGTTTACAAAAAATCTGTAGACTTAAGTCAGTTGCCTAACCTTACTTTTAATGACTCAGTTATTGAATACGTTAATAAAGCTACTAATCTAGGTATAGTCTTTAATGGTACGCTTTCATGGACTAACCATATAGCAAATGCAACTGGGAAGTTAAATAGTTCTCTTAGGCAGCTGTCGTTATCTCAGAAGTTTATACCTGAAAATCTAAGAATGCTTGTGGCAAAAGCGTGTCTGACTCCAACCTTATTCTACGGTATCGAAACCTTCGGCAGTTGTGACTCGCGTAGTATGGAAAGACTTAATATAATTAATTTTTAATTCTACTCTTGAATCATGGATAAAACTGAAAATTCTCGCCTTCCTTCACAAAATTATTTTAACGTGTCAGCCTAAATATCTTTTTGATAAATTAAAATTTGAATCATCCACGAGAACTACAAATTTAATAACTCCGCGGATTAAATTAGCCGGTGCAGAAAAATATTTTTATATTTACTCTTTTTTTTTCTTTGCTCTTTTTTTGTTTATATTTTAGTTATTTTTTTATTTTTTTTTTTTTTTTTTTGATTTTAACGGGAGGATTCGAACTTGGGACCTCTCACACGCGGACGGACGCCTTAGCCCACTCAGCTATTTGCCTTAAGCGAGACGTTGCGTCAAAACCATAGTTAAGAAAGTACGCAGTTGGGCGAGGCCTGGGATCAAGTCACCGAAGCAGCACTTTTTCTTTTTTATTTTTATATTCTTTTAGAAAAACTTTCTTAAAATTAGGGTTTATTTTCTCAATTTTAGGGCAAAATACCCTACATTTGTAGCAAATATTTTCTAAAATCAAAGGCGAAATTACCCTTAAAATTAGGAAAGGCAATAAAGCAAACTCACCCTAAAATTTTGAGGTCAACTTTTCTAAATTGCAAAAAAAAATTTCTTAAAAATATAAATTTTTTCTAAATTTTAAGGCGATTTCGATATTAGGGCGATTTTCTTAAATATAGAAAAATAATTTTCTGAGTGTATATATAATAAAACAAGAAAGAAAGTCGGTCAAGCCCGA
Organism: Lordiphosa magnipectinata; assembly: GCA_037044535.1. Lineage (NCBI taxonomy): Eukaryota > Metazoa > Arthropoda > Insecta > Diptera > Drosophilidae > Lordiphosa > Lordiphosa magnipectinata. The sequence continues at coordinate 121,083 of JBAMBO010001222.1, forward strand.
CTGTAACATACTCTGTACCCTTAACGTCGCAGCTCGCATTTGCTCACGAGCTATACGCGCTCATCTCTAAGTTTCACTCTCTTCTCTCTCTCTCACTAAGATTGCCGTTCAATAGAATGCTGTGGTGATGGGTGGGGGGTGTTTACTGGCCGTTTTTTGCTCATAACTTGAGTATCGTTCATCCGATCTTTATCATTCCTTCAGCAAATCGATAAATAATTTTGTTTTCAAGGTATCTCTAGAAGGTACGAAGGTACGGTTGCGGGGGCTGGAGGGGGCGTGGCAAAAATTGAAAATAAACTTGATCTGCCTGCAAGTATAAGAAATATATATATGTCCCATACATGTCAAACCTCTATCTCTTACCATCTCTGAGATCTCTTCGTTCATACGGACGGACGGACAGACAGACAGACGGACATGGCTATATACCTTCGGTACAGAGTATAAAAAAATTAAAAAAAACTATACATGGACATCTAAAATAAAAATTAAACTTTGTTCCTATGGCAGTTATAAGATATAGTAAGCATATAATATTGATCAGTAACAAGTTAAGGTGCGATAGCATTGAAAACAAAAAAGTTTTTTCTATTAGGACTTTTTTTCGGAACTATATTTTGTATGGAAGCTCTACCTTATATTCGACCGATTTTCATCAAACTTTGTGGAATTATGCAAAAGCATGGAATACGACGTTCGGGGACGTTCGCGCTTAAGACACACAATTTTTTCTAACTAAAACTACTTTTTCGACCGATAGTTCCTATGGCAGCTATATGCTATACTCATCCGATCCGTCCGGTTCCGACATATGCTTATTTGTACCAAAAGACTTGGTGCAAAGTTTGGTTAAGATAGCTTAAAAACTGACGGAGGAGATAGCATAGAAACAGACGGGCGGACAGAAGGGCATGGCTATATCAACTCTGCTCGTCATGCTAATCAAAAATATATATATATATACTTTGTGTGGTCGGAGATGCTTCCTGCCATGCGTTACAAACATCTGGACAATTTTAATATACCCTCTACGAGGGTATAAAAATGAGTCAAAAAGCAGTTAAATTAATTAAGGCTGCAATTGAAGTCACGAACAGGACTGTAGGAATCACGGACTTCGACTAGCGACTCTCGACTAAATACTCAACCCTGGCAAACAGAAACTACCGAAAAACTTCATTGCCAGGTTGCCATGAAGCTTGGCCTGCTTCGACTGCCGCTCTGCATCTCTGCCTTACAAACAAATACTTCATGAGGAACTTTATGAAGATTACATCACCGTGTAAATGGGGACTAATACAGGTATGGCACTCAGCCTATATTGTGGACCAAACGCATTTGCTGAGAGCGCGAAAGAGAGACGGAGAGTGTGCGCGATATAATCAGATATATACAAACGTTGGGGGTAAAGAGTATGTTTTAGTCAGGCTTGACCGACTTTCTTTCTTGTTTTATCACGATTCTACTATGAATTGGACAAACTTGTCATATTTAAAACAAAAATACTGGATTATCATGTATCATTTCGCATTTATCATTTACATGACATCAGTGTGAAGGCAGCGTTACGCACTATATTAGGAAAATCAAAGCGACCAAGTTAGATCGATATACCAGAGTACAACTGTCAGTCGTCGAACCAAGGACGAAGTTATTGTAGTTATTGTCAGATGGGTAATTATCATGCTTTAAAATCTAACCCAACCAAAACCTTGTAATGGATCGATACTCAAAGCCAAATTCAGAGGTGACTTAGTTCTTATTTCGATATTCCCAATCGATATGCCGTTTAAGTTTATTCGAGTGCCTTAAACCTTGAGTGCTTTAGGCCTGAATCAAGAAAATAAATACTTCACTCACGGTCAATTGTACTAGCAAATTGTGTGTCGGCAAGCCCTCTGTTTATTATCCAGTCTGACAGCAAAGGCATTTATAGCCCCTATAGCCATATCCAGCCTGTCATAGTTCGTGTAGCGACCATGAAGTGATTGTTGTGTAGTTCATTGTCCTAAAACTAAAAACTCATTACCGGCATGTGACAGAAAAGATCACCAAATATTACTAGACATACTGAAATCGTTGACTGTACTGGTTAACATCTCCCAGCCAATCACGAGTACTTATTGATCCACCCTCGCGGTAACTTAAGCTCGCACAATTTCCATTCACTTGACAAACCCAACAAGTGCCGATGACAATGGACCGACTGTGTACGCTGAAGTGAAACGGGATAAAATATTAATAGTCCAGCGAACTTTTGCAATTGACTGTCATCAAGGAAGGAAAATGGAACTGGCTAAGCTTGGCCAGCCATCGGGCATCAGCATCTATAATTTCTTACTCTCAAACAAACTTGTCCAGAGAAGGCACAGCCAGCTGCCGTCTCCCTTTCCCCAATCACCGCACTTGCATTTTACAATTTGTTAATTACTGCAGAATGAACTTTTCCACTGATGACGATGATGATGCGACGGGGGGCGGATGGGCCTGGGCAAACAGCATCTGGCGTTCCAGACAACCGCCATCCCATGTCCATCCACGCGCCTGGTGACAATGTTTTCAGCGCTGAAATTTCAGTTGTCGTCATTGTTGGCTGACGTGACGGACCATCGGCGGACATCCCATGGCCGCATCCCTTTTGCTCACTAATGCGGTTTGTTTTCGCAATTTTCGCTATGCGCTTCGTTATTTCTTGTTTTGTTTTAAGTTGGCTCTTTCTCTGCATACTTCCTTCGCAGCTCCATTCCCTTCGGTAGAGCAAACAACGCCACTACGCGGCCGGGATGCCAAGCAAAGCTGGAGTCCGAGTCCGTAAAGTCGACATTCGCGTCGCCTGCCGCAATTTTTCATTCTCGCCCTGGACAGGGCAGGATGGGACAGGACGGCATCAAGCCACCCATTCATTACATAGTGCTTTGGTTGGGCTGCAAATACATACAGCGCGGGCCTGCAATCGCGCCTGTACATCATCCTGGCGCACGCTTTGTGTCCGCCCGTCTGCGTCTACCCATCCGCTCGTCTTTCCTTCCTTCCTTCCGTTTCATTGCCAGCCGAGCATCCTTCCGCATGATGACACTGTTTTTGGCGGCCACCATTTCTGGCGCTCGCAGCCTCAGAGACTGACGTTGGCCGCGGTCCTGGCCTCATTTAACTTGTAATTACGCTTGAGCAAAAATCAAAGTGGCTCAAGTTGCCAGCCAGCAAGCGAGCCGGCCTGTCCCTTTGCAACATCGGGACTAAGTGTGGGTGTATCAGCCGTTGTCAGCCCTAACCATACCCAACCAAGCGCCAGCTCTGTCCGCAGAAGAGACAGGGTATATTGGTTAAAGTCATTAATTGAAAGCGGAAGGAGTATTCGACTTTTACAATTGATTTGTATCTTGTGCAAAAGTTAATTTCCTGTATTCGTTGTGGTTTTAACTTTTGACAAAACTATGGGGTATGACTGTACTTTACAACTCATTTTGGCGTTTACAATTTTAATTGTGGAAAATCTTGCGCTATATTTACAAACTAACAATATTAATTTCTCCGACTACAGTTGCTTTGGCCCTAGCTGAGTTTGTCGAACTTTATTGAGTGGCTTTGCCAATTCGAAGCCGATAACCCCAGGTTGTCTCGGTTATTCAATGTTAGGCCACACGAGACCAGGTTGATTACGATCTTCCGGTCATACTGATGATCTGACTCGAAGGACCGGGCACACTCGCTCCGTTTATAAGAAACGCAAATCGATTGAAAAGAAATGAGGCTCGAAGCGACAATTTACTTCATTACAAAACTTACCACGGCAACAAATGATTTTGAAATCTCTTGCTACTCGATGAATGTTAATTTGCAATAGCTGAGGAAATTGAGAAAAGATTTCTTAAACCAATCCGTTTTCAAATTAAAGTGGATTGGATAATTTTAATGGCTCGTTTCGCATTGAGGCCCCCAAAAATTAGGTGTTCGGCTATGGAGCTGCTTGCTTAAGTAAATTTTAAGATAACCAAAGGTTTTTACGTCAACTTTGTTAGCAAGTTATCTGCTTAAGGGCCGATTTCACATCTCTTAGCACTTAGTAGTAGCACTATTTGCCACCTAAACTTACATATAACCATGGCTGCAAACCTGTCAAATTTTGGTGCAGGTTCGGTCAGGAGGTTCGAACCTGTGGTAAAGTATAAGGTTCGGATCGCGGATCGAACCTAAGGGTTTCGTTCGAATCTGTGTTCATAGATTGTTAAATTGTTGACAGGTTTTTGCATCTACATTCGGTCAAAATTTAGACATATATTCGTTCAGGGGGACGCTTCCAGATTACCACTGGACCACATTCCTTATTGTTATCGTTTATAGGTCCTCTAAAAAGTCTTTTAAAAGTGCCTGGCAGCCATCATTTATTGAAATTTCTGGCCACGTTGGAGTCCTCTGCGAGTCCTCTGTGTGATTAAAATAGTCATAATTTTTTTATTTGTCTGCAGAATACGGTACCCTAGTCGAGACTCTTCTTGAAGAGTCGTTTATAGCCCGATTTTCTGATCAGATTCGGATCATGTTTCCAATCATTTGCGAATCTTTTTCGAGTCGTATTTTAAAAAATCACATTTTGAGCAATTCAGAAGTCATTTTAGAGTCTTTCTTTATATCGCACATGAAATTCTCTTTAATTTTCAAAAGGGCTGAAAAAAGTCTCATCCAGACGATTCTTGTTAAAATGATCTTCTAAATGCTAGGTTGGTGAACTTGACTTATGTGTATCTTTCTTCTCGAAATTGCAATATGGATTGGTTTTCTAAAAAGCATCTGTAGTTGTCAAATCAAGCGTACCATAAAATTATTTTTTTCCGGTCATAATATTGAGAAAGTTATTAAAGATCTTAAGAAATTGACTTGAATGATAGATTGAATCGAACCTTTTCTTTGTATACAGGCGGTTCGGTTCGGGCTAAGGTTAGGGAGCTTAAAAACTAAAAAGGTTCGGTTCATGGTTCTGTTCATCAGGCCCGAAAACCCCGAACCGAACTGGTTCTTTGGGGATCGGTTCAGGACCGGTTTGCAGCCTTGCCGACAGCCTGACGATAGTGTAATAGCAAATCAAATATTTCTAAATATTTGAAAAATGTAGACAGGTTCAAGGAAGAAGTGAATTCGGCGCTAAAAATAAGATTTAATCTTCAACTGTTGTAAACTCACTATTTTGTGATTATCTTGATAATTTTATTTCTACTTAAGAAATGTAAAAAGAAGCACAAAAAATTATATATAACCAGTTAATCTTATGACCTGGGTCTGGGCTGGTGATGTCAGCTTATTTTCCGGTATTACATTTTGTTGTTGTTGATTAAATTTTTAACAGATTACTTGATATCCATGTAGATGTGAAAACCCTAAGTATTTTGGTTTGTTTAACTAAAATATTCGACGTCCCCACAATTAATTCGGCAAGGTTTCGCAAATTTTGGTGTGAAAATTGAATTTCAAGGAATCAAAAGGTCGATCCATTAGTTTGTACCATACAAAATTGTTAATTTTTTGACTTTCTGTTGTTTTTATATTCATCAAATATTTAAAGACTCGCTTGCCGCTGATTATTACCACGTAGCCTTTTCGGTGCTTCTCCATCCTACTGCGTCAGGGGTGTCCCCAAGCGCCGCTGCTTCGCCTGAGGGACACACGGAGCCCGGTACCAAAATTTGTTTTTAAATCACCCCGTTCACTTTGACCCAACCCTTTTAACTTTTTGTTTTACTGACTTCCTGCGCGACTTCTACGCACTTCCGCTGGGGACGTACGCTCGCGGCAAAAGTTGGCATGGCGCCTGCAGGCCATGTTGTTGTTTAAGTGTGTCCGAAATTATGTGCTGATTTGCAGCCTAGGCTTTTACTTCATAATAAATAGATAGCAAAAGCTGCACATAAACAGCTTAAATTATGTGACAAGCAGCGACGCGCTAAGGGCTTAAGTGAGAAATAGAAACGCGGCCGAAAGCCGAATGTGAAAAATGAGGAAAAAATACTGGAAGAGGTTCAGCAACCAAGTGCAATCCTACTTATGTATCTTCTTATTTTTCAGCACTAATTTCTAGAGGTAATTTATAGTGACGGACATGCGTATTTACATCGATTTCACATCTAATACATAAAACATTTTTTATTTGAACTTTGAGCTGCTTCACGATTCCATCCAGCCACCTCGCATCGCTCGAGCTCTGTAAATTATTTGGAAATATTTGTCTCACAGCATTTTGAAATACTGCCGATTAAGAAAATTTTCAATTCAATTTGAACCTTCTTGGAGCCAGCTTACACTTTTCAACTAATTCGAAGTGGTTGAGATCCCGAGAAATATAACTTTTTAACAGTTTCGAAACTTGATTTGAACCTACAAATTATCTAGCTAACTATCAAGAAGCAGCACATCAAACTCCATGTCCACAGCTTAAATACTTTTTGAAGCACCTCCTTCAACCGGTTTAAACTGTTTCGGAACCCGTTTATAATTTTCATAATCTGAAATTTCATGTTGCCAATCTTCTAAGCCAATTTCAAATTAATTAGAACAAGATATTAAAGATTGACTTGCACCACACCATGGAGTCCTAAGTTCACCTACTACGATTCATGGAGAACGAAAAGGATGACGTGGTCCTTGTCCAGGAATCCAGGAACCATGGTGAAATGATTCGTGAACTTATTGCTCTCAGATACCAGCTCCTCTTTCCCAAAAATTATTCTCTTCTCTTAACAAAAGCAGCGGTTCAAATCGTGGAAATGGTGGGTTAAAACCTATACCTAGTCTCAGCCCATCTACAATTTAAGAAACAAAATCGCTCATTAGCAAGCAACAAAGCCCTCATTCGTTATGCCCAGCCTCACCTTCCAACATATGAACATTGCTACACCTAAAAACAAGTAATCATCAAAATGACACTATTAAGTCATCAATTTAAAACTATTGAGTTTCAAGTTCTCTTTAATACTTTAATTATCAAGTTGATTTTTCCGAAGGTATTAAAATATTTCGAGAATAGCAAATTAATATTAACTTGTGTCAGGTAGACACTTTTTCGCTTTAACTTTTTAGTATCAGTTTGATACTAGGTCTTATCAATTTAATATTTACATTCTCTTTTAGTAAAATTTTTTAATTTAAGTATCAAATTCACACGCAAAATATAAATTTGATACCCTCTAGGTTTATATTGATACAAAAAAAATGACACTAGTTGATTCAACATTTTTGGGTGGTTTTATCAATGTTGGAATTTCTAACGTTTTTCTCTGTCAGTGGATTTTTGGATTGGTGGGTGGTTTGAATTGAAATTTGAAAATCAACCGAATAGCATGGGTTTCGTGTCGCATTTGAATATAAGCAATGCAATTTTGCTGATTATTTCAGTGTTTATTTCTTTACTCATTTTCTACAGTGAACTGTATTTTTTTCGTTGCTGTTTATTGAATGTATTGAACTGTGGTAGATCTTTAGCTTTTATGAAATATAGTAGGTCGTCAACATAATATGTTAAAGCGAAATTTGGTCAATTGAGTTAAGTTCGCCTTGGTAAGCTACACTCAAAAAACAACTCACCCTAAAAAGTGCCACTTTCGCCCTAATTTTTAGAAAATCGCCCTAAAAAAAAGGCCAAAGATGACTCGCCTTATTCTTAAGAAATTTTTTTTAAAAATAAAATAGAAATTGTGTTCTAAATTGGTTGTTAGGGGGTTCTTTGTTGTTGTTTTTTTTGATTTTTTATACCTTTGTAGAGGGTATATTAAAATTGTCCAGATGTTTGTAACGCATATAAGGAAGCATCTCCGACCACATAAAGTATATATACTCTTGATCAGCATGACGAGCTGAGTTGATATAGCCATGCCCGTGTGTCCGTTCGTCCGTCTGTTTCTATGCTATCTCTTCCGTCAGTATAAAAGCTATCTTAACCAAACTTTGCACGAAGCCTTTTGGTACAAATACGCTGCACATTTGTCGGAACCGGCCGGATCGGATGACTATAGCATATAGGAACGATCGGTCAAAAGCTAGTTTTAGTGAGAAAAACTTTTTTGGTTTCAATGCAAACGCCCCCTCGTATTTATCAGCTTGCTATGATTTTACATAATTTCACCAAGTTTGATGAAAATCTAACAACTATATAGTATAGCTGCCATACAAAAGTTAGTTCAGAGAAAAAGTCTTAGTGGGAGAAACTTTGTTGTTTTCATTGCTATCGCTCTCAAATACTATATGATACCACACAATTCTGCCAAGTTTGATTCAAATCGGATGACTATAGCATATAGCTGCCATAGGAACGATCGGTTGAAAAAGTAGTTCTAGTGAGAAAAACTTTTTTGTTTTCAATGGTAGCGTCATTGAGCTTTCCAGCTATGAATATTATTGGTTTCCACACAATTTTGACGAGTTTGATCCAAATCTGATGAATATATCGTTGCCATATAAAAAACTGGCAAGCAAATGGTCACAGTAGTGGCGCCATCTATTGCTGAGTTTGGAAAATAACTCAGCTAAGAATGTTCGACGAAAATCATTTAAAACCTTAATTGGTATAAATTAAACAAGCTACAAGGGTATATAAACTTCGGTCGAGCCGAAGTTAGCTTTCCACTATATTTTGTATTGTGTTCCCAATGACCCTGTCCACATTTGCTGAATTTTCCAGGTTTTTGTCTTAAGCCCTTAAAATCTAAGATAAAATTGTTGTCGTTGTGTGTTCCAAGTACAAAAGCCCCTATAAAACGCGAACCGAGTCTTTATTTAAAAAACTGGGTATGATGATGCTTGCAGAGGTTCCTTTTATCATAATTTAAAGGTCTTGTAATAGGTGGGTTTACGTGGTTTGGTTGTAATCGGTGGTTCCAATAAAATTAACTCAATTAAAATTGTTTTAATAGACAACAGCACTGGGCGTACCCGTCGTCTTTATTATTCAGCTTTGGTATCTCAATTGATTCTTCGCATTAGCTTAAGCTTAGAGTTCGCCGCTTCGCTGTTAGTAACGCTGGCAGCGGAGCGGTTACATTATATGCTGCCTTATATGCTCAGAGCTGATAGCAGCGAGAGCGCGAGAGAGAATGGTCTATGCATACATAAAGAAGGGACGGTCGCGCATGCCAAACATGCAGATTCGGTACTTCTTCTGTCCATAGCATACTCCAATTACTGTTGCACTTGAACTATGCTTGGGACTTTTGGCTTACGTAAACATTGCAACAAAGTGTTTGCAATATGTATTATAAGAATTGAGCTGAGTACAGTGGGCACTCTATATGTATGCATACTACATCTCCCTCCTTTTGAAAAATAACGTAATGAAATGAAGTTATTTTAAGGGTTATTATTATGTGGTATTATTTTTATATATATTTTTGTTTCTTGTTTTTTGTAAATGCATATTTGTATTTTTAATAAAAAAAAAGTGAAGAATAAAAATAAAAATCTATTTATAATTGTAATATTACTAATATTTAAAGAAATTTTTTTTTGTATTTTTATTTTTTTTTTTATTTTGAATGATATTTTATCTCCATGCATGGGTTTTGATAAAATTGAAATTATGATATAAAAATTTTTAATCTATCCTTATGAACTGTTTGTTTTTTATTCTTACTGTCCGAAATGATTATATTATCTCTATCTTCTATCTTTTCTACTTTATAGATGCCTATGTATTTAGCATCTAGTTTATGACCTGCTTCATTTTTCAATAAAACCTTATCTCCTATTGATAAATGTATGTCTTTTATTTTTGAATCATAGATTTCTTTATTCTTTCTCTTATTTTCTTCGAGAATGATTCTTGCTCTTTTGTATGCTAATTCTAATCTGTATTTAGATTCCTTTGCGTAGTCATCTAAATTATATAATGGACTTACATAGTTATCCATGCTATTGAATGATTTATTAATGCTAGGTTGTCTGCTAAACACTAGTTCATATGGACAATAATTGTGCCGGGGTTTTTTTAGTGCTGTACTGTGTAAAGCCCTGGCCCTCCTGGAGGTGCTGTTTGAGCCAATTTTACTTTTACTTACTGTGTAATCAATGATTTAGACAAAAAAAACCTTCATACTACATCGACCAGTCAGAAAAGGAGGGCCAGCCAGAAGGGCTGTCGCCCTAATGGTCCGATATCCCTACTCACAAATTAGTCTGAGACTTCTATTCCTAAACCAGCATTGGCGGTGTCTACCCTACCATGGCCTTCAATTAAATTCGCAGAACAGTGGCCTCCAAACTGTAAATTTCAAGAGGAGTCACTAATGGGCCTGGTATAAGGCAAAAGGTCGGAACTGCACTTACCAGCAATGTTTTTACAGACAGTAAAATGAATTAAAGCGTTTGTTTTCGTTCACGCTATTGAGCCAGGTACACCGTGGGATTCTTTTATATATTCAATATACGGCTGCGATAAATAATACAAATTAAATTTTCCTTTCACCCACGTGGCTACTTCACTTGTCGTTTGGGCAGCAAGATGCTTGCCAAATAAATGATTAAAATAGACAAGAGGCCATGTGTAGACCACGGAGGGTTTTTATAGGCTCAAGGCAGGGCTGAGAAATCGGGTAAAGCGATATAGTTTGGGGTGAAATTTAGATCGCTTCTCTTAAAGTGAAGCTTTCCCTATCCCGCGACCTTAGAAGCTCAGCAGGGATTTATCGCATGCAACATTTGGCTGCAACTGGGACTGCGATAAATTTAGCATAAGGGCTAAAAATTCAAACAGTTTTCATGAGCAAGCGCGAGCGTTACAATACATGTAGGCATTTGTATTTCTGGTGCAGCTGGTAGAGGTAATAATGGCTTCACCACGTTTGATTCTTGTAGACGCTGCTTTCTGACATCCAGCATTTCCATCTTCGTAATTTCCTCAATTCTCAGATCGAGAATCTTGTCAAAATGGTCGGGATTATAAGAAGTCCTTAGCTTGGTGTGCGTTTCTTCAAACGCCGCGAACCTAACTTTAACATTGAATTTGGGCTTAAGTATTTCATCAGTGTCCAATTCAATGAAGCATTTAGTAGCTTCTTCAATAGCTTGACTTAGTTTGCCTACAAGTGAATCCAATAGTTTCGCCAATTCGTCTATAAGCTGTCCGCTTCGGTAGCATGTGTGAGCGTCGTATACTGCTGCACATCATTTCGGTCTGATGGCCCGGCGCCCTGCATGGCGTGGCCACTCATATTGACCTTTAATCTTGCCTCCTCATAAGGCTTGGTATGCGCCATGGTTATGTCGAATATTCCCCTATTCGCACCTACTTCACGGATTTCAATCCGTTAAAATCGAACATCCGGCTCGAAGGACCAAAATATATGTTGAATTATATACCTTTAATGAGCACGGTTGTAAGCTTGCATTTGTACTGCCTCACTCTTGAGAGCGATCTTCCTTTTATAAATAGTTTTTTGTCCCCTAACTTCTAACTTATCTAAGTCAGTATTTTTAAGACAACTGTGTGCATGTCATTATAAGAATGCGTTCGACTGAAGGAATACATGCTGCAGCCGGATAACCATTTCAAGTGGAGTGTCTGTCCCTTGTCAGCAACCCTTGTTAAATTTAATGTTACAAAGAATGATAGGTTTATGATATATAGCGCATCGTTAGGACCGTGTTCAAGTTTGAACAGTAGTACTTCACTCAGTTCGTCTGGCGCTTCATTTAAAAGTTATCGGTTAAATAAAATCTTTCGCTGTTACAGGGTATGTTAAAATCGGGCTTGACCAGCTGTCTTAATTGCTTCTTGTTAGCGCAGTGTTAACGCTTTCTTAACAGACTTACATAAAGTTTACTAAGTCTCGTACACTCTTAAAAAAATAAAGCTTGAAGTGAGAGAGAAGAAACGGTCCCTGAAATGTTGTCCACTGCAATAATTTCTAAATGATACTCAACTTCGATTAGCCTCTTGATCAGCATTTTATTTACAAAGTTTTTCCAGCAATGACATTTAATTAGAGAAAAACAACTCAGCTCTAAAGTGTCAATGGTGCATAATGAGTACGGAAATTCAAAGCAGAATCGCATCTGGCCGGCAGCTGCTGAGCTTGTTATGAAAGCAACTTTTGCAAAGATGTCCATGATGAGCTCTGGTCCTTTGTATTTAGCTCTTTTCTGTTGCATTTCGCATCTAAGTTTACCCAGCGTACTTTAGAGATATTATCACAACTTGAGGTTCCTGCTCTGCCATTACATTCTCAGAAACAGCTGCCTGCTTCGCAATGAAAATTCATTTCCATCTTATCATTCAGTTTCCTCCTTTCAGTCTGGGTTATTACATTCGAGTGGCCAACTCTTTCAGCTCCGGCTCCTGTTATCTGCCGGTAAACATGGCTCAAGCTGCAAATAATCACAAATGCTCATATTTGCGCACAAGCCAACCCACTCATTTAGCCAAAGCCCGCAGCAACGGTAACGGCAATGGGCCAACGGGCGACCACTTCAGCCGCAATATCAACACATTTGGGTTTTAGCCATAATGAAGTTGCCAACTTCAAGACCAAAACATAATCAAAACCGAATTATGTGCTTTAAATGCGTCGTAGTCGTCGTCCTCAGCGGCGTCTCGCTGCTGGAGAGCATTTAAACTATCATTTTCCTACTTAGCTGAATGTGTGTCGCCCGTCGCCAGCAGTCTGACACACACAGACTGACACTCACACGCTTGGAGTAATTAGAAAAGAAAAAAGAGTTGGTTGGAAAGAAAAGCAATTAGTGTCTCTCTCAATTTCTCGGCGCTAAGTTTCACAATCTTTTGCTACACAAATAAACATGCATGTGGTGTGGGTGAGGGTGTTGGTGAGGGAAAGGCTTTTGCTTTTGCTCACTCGGTTACGTTGTGACTGACCCAATGCCGCCTACCCCCCACCATACTCCAAGTGATTTCAAAGATTTGCAGGGATTACACTGAAATTAATTGGATAACAATTAAACTTTGAAGATTTTTCGAAAAGAATTTCGGTTTCGGTGCGGTGCTGTACCGATATTCTATGTTGATTATTGGAATATGAAAAGCCAGAGATGATAATTTTGAGTACTTTCTCTCAGTGCACGAGACTTGGCTGGCAACGGAAGTTCATCTTCAGTTCATAGCTGGCGCCAAGCAATGGCCGGTCAATGGGAAACAACACGGCGTATGAGCATTGCCAAGACTTTTCCAACCGACCAAGCGGGCTGGGCGGGGCTAAGCATTAATGGTCTTTCGATATGTGTTGTGTGATGAAAACGAAAACAATTAACACCAAATGATAAAATGAATCATGGTCAGGGTTTTGCGAAATGATAAAACCGGAAGGAAAGGGGGGAAGAGATAGCGAACACTGGGCGGACAAACTACGCAAAAGTTGAGAAGTGTTGAAGGCAGACAAAGTTTTTTCATCAACGAAAACATTTTCCGAACGATGGTGAGTAGTTTGCTGGTCAAGCGTTGTCGGGCTGCAAGTTTGATGGACACGAGGGCGGACGGAAGTAAGCCAAGAAACTTTGCTGAGCTATCCAATGGAAGGGGGAGGGGAATGCGGGTATAGGTAAACAGCAACAAAGTAAATATCAAGTTAGCGCCTGCGGCATTCCATTTTCGTTGAGTTTTCGAGTGGTCCGACCAGCGGACACAAAAACTAAAAGCGGAAACGGAAGTTTGCCAGCAAGCAGCAGCAGCGGCAGCGCATTGTGCGTGCGTTGCGTATTTAGAATTCCACTTTGTGTTTGCTTTCCCAGCACTCTGATACCTTAAACACGCTCGAGACCATGGTCAAGACCCAGACGCATTTGTCCAGTTTGACCTGGACAAATAAATGTGAAGAGTCCGTTTCGCAAAAAGGTTTATATTGCAAATATTGCGTCTGACATATCAGCCTCGACATAACGAAGCTGGCCCATTGTTTTTAGCTTCCAGTTGTTTGCATGTCCTTTTCAGACGCGCATGGCTGATTTTATTTTCCCTCTCTTTCCCCTTTTGCGTTTTTCGAACATTTTTCTAATTGAAAAAACTGCGCAGAAACTTTGTTTGACATTTATTGCCGTAGGCTAAACATTTTTAGTTTTTACTCTCTGAGCTGAGCCGTTGCTTGCAGCGTTTCAACAAAATTAAAGAAGTTTTACGTTTGCAATTTGTCTCCGACTCGGAGTCGGGCATTTTGATAGGAAAACAAAACAAAAAAAAAGAATATTCTGCATTTTTAGGCATTATTGCCAAGTGAAACGGAATATCCGGGCAATGTCAGCGAGCGCGCAAAAGTATGCAACAAAATATTTGACATGTTGGTGAACAGAAGGAGCAGGCGAAGGCTGATGCATATTCAATGGGTTATTGTGATTGCATCGTCAAGGCATGCTTCAATTGTAGCGACACAGAGTTAGGCTCTAATTCGACTTTGATTTCGACGAATTGTATAATGTAATATTACGGACTTTTCGAATTAATCATAGCACTAACCAGTGATTCAGCAGGATAGTAGTAGTAATAGTAGTACTAATTTATTTCTTTTCCTTAGAGTCTTACAGTGAACGCTCAGCCGTCATCCTTTTATTTAGGCATTTAAGAACATGTTATTCAGTTTTTACGTTAAAGTTCGTTGGACATTATTTGTTTCCTATACTCAAATTATGATTTTAGGAACCTGACTAAATTCGCTTAATCGTTTGCGCTTGAACAGTTCAGCACATCAATTAAGCCGCCTGTATCTCAGATGGCTTGACCAAGGTGCAGGACTCTGAACTCCCTTAGCACAGGACATCTTATCAGAAAATGCTGGATATCTTCAGATTCTTCTGTGTTGCATAGGGGGCAGATAGGGCTTTCCACTTGCTGGTAACTGTTTCCCTGGAGCAAAAGCATACCACATCTGGCTTTCATCACCTACGAAATATCTCTCGGCGGTATATTTAGATACTTTTCTCATCTATCACTGTACAGATACTTATAGAATCTGGTGATACTAATGTTTTTCCGTTGCACATATATATCCGTCTGTGTGCTCTTTAGAGTAGCCAGCATATTGTACGCATAATTCGTTCCATTGAGACTTCGAGATTTCCATGTCGTGCCAATCTAAGCAATTTGAGACACATAATGCTTTTAATTCCTTAGCCCAAAATACATTCTTTTGTGGAATTTTTTTTGCAAGTAAATTTGGAAGCCGTTCGTCTCTACCCACCTAGCATTTGAAAGATCATTAGGTGATTCCTCACCTTGGTGAGTCTTTTTCGACTTAAAAAGAGATTAGTTTCATGTGCGATCTAAGGAAGACTCGAAAATGACTCATGCATTTGCTCAAAATGTGATTCATTAAAGGATGAAGAGTCGCGGCTAGGGTACCATTTTCTCCCGACAAAAGTATCATTTATGATCAGAAAACGAGCGCATTTATGACTATTTTAATCAGACTGAGGACTCGAAAAAGACTCTAGTGTGATCAGAAATTTCATAAAATGATTGCTGGGTATAGTCAAAACGAACCTTGGAATTATGTATAATTGACAAAAGAGAACAGGTGCGCATACTCCACATTACTTTCCAAGGCGAGTGCATAGTCTGGTGTTGTGGTGGTTTAAAATTTTTTTCAAAAAGAAAAACTGGAAATTGTCGATCTCTTTGAAGCAGCTATAACCCCAAATCTGGGCATAAGTGTATATAAGTATAAGCCTACATACAGCATTGTAGACTTCACATTTGGAATTTACTGATAAATTACTATTAAATCCATATTTACTCCAGGTCACATTTATGCTTGTTTTTGCTAGCTCTGTACGCTTCTGGACGTGTTTTTGAAATGATAGCTTTGGCGTGAGTGTCACTCCCAGATAGCAGTATTCTGAGACTATTTTTACAGGCAAGTATTTAAACCTCCATTTTTCAGCTGCTGCTAGACGACCGCCTCGACTGAAGATCATTATTTCAGACTTCGTCATATTAACCTCCATATTCCAGCAATACTCCTGGCTCATCGGCTAAGATGACAATATCATCTGCATATAGCAGCACACGAATATTTACGTCTCCTAAGTGCAGGCCTCCACCCAGGCATTCGTGTATATCGTTTAAAAGAGTCAAATGACTCTGTCAAATATCAAATGACTCTGACAATTCTTCTCCAGTCCAGACCGCCGCTCGTGTATCGCTGTAGATGCGCTCAATAAAATTGAGAATTTTGCTTGAGACTCCGAGCATGCGAAGCTTGTACCACAAAATTTTCCTAGGAATTTTATCAAAAGCTGCCATGAAGTCGACAAAGAACGCATATACTTTTTTTCCTCCATTCCATTTCAGATGTACTATGGACGTTAGGTTGATAATACACTGCTCGCCACTTGAATAGGACACCCTGTATGCTCTCTTTAAAACTGCTCGTAACTCGAAAACGAAATGGTAGAATAACGGTATTTCTTGCATATTATCTTTGTGCAAGCATTCTACGCTCTTTCTGGTATATTCCAAGTTTTGGAAAAGAACCGTTTTAAAGTTGTTTGCACTTTATGTGATCATTCGCAAAAATTCAATGGAATTTTTGCGCCACTTGAATAGAACATGCATTTTATTTGGTCGGTATTGTTGACACGTGCACACAAATTTTGGTTTACTTAAACTTTTTGCTTTAATTGAAGTGTATATAAAATTAAAAAAATTAAAATGGATCGTGGCACTTCATTATCTGAGTCGGAGAAAGGAAAAATCCAAGCTTACAAGGATTCTGGCCTTTCTATTGCCAAAATAGCAAAAAAAGTCGACAGGAGCCGTCCACGCCATAACAAATTTTTTAAATAATGAGGCTAATTATGGTAAAAACATGAAGGGCCGCACCCACAGTGTGCTTACCATCGCGGACAAGCGACTTATATTAAGAGAAGCTTCCAATTCGCACGACTCTTTGGCCAAGATAAGGGAAAAATGCAACGTTAAAGCAAGTTTGACAACCATGCGTCGTGTTATTAATAATGCTGCACAACTGAAGAGACTAAAAATCAAGAAGAAGCCACCTCTTAACCCGGCTCGGAAGTTACAACGCCTTGATTTCGCGCGCGCACATGTCACCTGGACTCCGGAGTGGCAACGTGTTGTCTTTTCGGACGAAAAAAAGTTTAATTTGGAGGGTCCCGATGGCTACAGCTACTATTTTCATGATCTTCGAAAAGAACCACACCATCTTGATAAGTTGCACAGCAGTGCTGGAGGTATTATGGTATGGGGGGCCATTTCCTATTATGGCACCTGTGAGCTTAAATTTATTCCAACCACCATGAATGCGTTGTGTTATAATGGTATATTAAAAGAGGCCTTTCCACACTTCCAAACTCCAAACTATACATACGGCCCGGATTGTTAAATCGTATATAGCGAGCCAAAACGTGGAGTTATTAAACTGGCCACCCTATTCACCAGACTTGAATATCATTGCGAATGTGTGGGGATGGCTAACACGTGAAGTATATGGATCAGGTCAGCAATATTCGAGCGTTCCCGAACTAATTGCAGCTATCAAATTAGCAAGGGGCTCGATATCGTTGAATTATTTGGGAAAATTGTATGCATCCCTTCCAGACCGAATGTGTGAGGTTTTGGAGAAAAAAGGAGGCTCAACGCACTATTAAAAACTTTTTTTGGTTTAAAAACATGTTAGTAATTTGTTATTTATGTAATATTGTTATTTGAAAAGGATTGAAATATTCTTAAATGGTTTTTAGATAAAGTGTCCTATTCAAGTGGTGCAAAATGAAGACTCCAAAATTTGTTACTTATTGGTTAACAATGTTTTTTGTATACTTACCAACTTTTGAATAATTTTGTAATTTTCGTCTAGTTACTACATATAAATAAACTTTATAAGAAAACAAAAATTATTTTCCTAGATGGCTTGGTTTAGCAGCAATTAACTATAGAAAATCGACTTTAGAGGTGTCCTATTCAAGTGGCGAGCAGTGTATTATCCATAGTCGAATATTTTCGTCTAAAACCTGCCTGAAACTCATTTAATACGTTGTATTCGTCAGCAGAGTCAGCAGGATAGTTGATTTAGTGGATTTGGTTCCAAGTGTATATTATTGATACTGTCGAATGTGGATCGAACCAGTACACACTGGTCAGAATGTCAAAAAATAAGGCATAAAGTCCAATATTTCATATTGTTATAACTCAATGTCGAATTGAATTTAAAGTTGTACATTAGGGTGCCTTTTTTAAGGCATAAATGAACATTTAAAGAAGGCGCACCCTTAACGTATTACTTTCGTATCATAGGTTATAGAATTTCAAACAAAAATAATTCAGTTTTAAAGGGCGCGACGTCGCCAAAATGTTTGAACCAGGGCTTAATACCGGAACCGGAACCGGAACCGTTAACCGAAATAAACTGTTTCAAATGAGATACAACGGTTTTTGAGAACCGAAAACCGTTTACCGCTATTAATGGAACCGAAAGCACCGGAACGAAACCGAAACGTTGGTACCGGTACAGTTTCGTTTTTTTTTCACGAGTTGGAGCTCAACCTACAGGATGCTAAAATATTTGCTGGCGGAAGACATCTTCAACATTTGCTCTAGTTTTGCGACGGCAGATGATGACTTTCTTCTACACCGGAAAGTGTGGGACTCAGTTCGCGACATTGTACGCATATTATAACCATCGGAGGTGGCCACAACCAAACTTCAACCGAATATCTTGCTTTCGGTGATTGTCATTCCACACTGCAAATTGGAAATATAAATAAATTCGTCCCCTCTAGAAAAACAGCTATTGGATTCCATTTAGACTTTTCTCGCACTTAAACGTTTTTGAAACCATGAAAACATTCTTAACTGGGTGGTCAGAATCCTCCACAAAGTTCCCAGAATTGTATGTGATTTCAAAAGTCGTGCTTTCTGTTCCAGCTACGCAGGTTAGCGTGGAACTCCTATTCTCTGGCGAAAAATTTATAATAAATCCGCTAAGAAGTTGTATGGACTCAATCACATTGAATGCATTTATGTTCTTGCGAGCAAATCACAAGAATGCTATTAGTTAAATAAGACGTGGACGTAAAAAATTCAAAGTTAATTTCGATAGCTTATAAGGTATGCGAAATAAGTCACCTTATAAAGCTAATGATCTGCTGCCAGAGCTTTGCATATATTTTTTTTCCAATTCCTTTTTTTGCTTAGTTTCGTCTAGAAAACTCCCATGCTTTCAATAACAATGATAAGCACAAGACTCAATAAGGTGCCGTTATTTTTATCAAAAAGCTCATGCGCCTCGCATAACAGAACGAAATAATTGAGCTTACATCATCAGTTTCTGACTTCATACACGTGCATTCAGGCGTAAATTTAATGCAGAAACTGTCGTCTTAAGTTTAAGACAATAAAAGAAGTAAGTTTTGACTAATAATATGCAAATTTAAATTTTTAATCAACTTCAATTTTGTAGGAATGTTTCAAAACCGATACCTCTCTAATGAAGAGCGAGCTAAAATATCAGCATATCGCGAAATGGGGATGACTCTACAGGAAATTGCTACTAAAATGGAGAGAAGCTATTTTACAATTCAAAAGTATTTAAAAGATCCCGAAAATCACGGAAAAAGACCTCGTTCTGGTCGCCCGCCATTGCTGCAAGAACGTGATAAAAGAAGAATTAAAAGTTTAGCAATAAAAGAAAACCAAAGTTCAGCCCAAATTTGCCACGAACTGGCTCTCCCAGTATCCAAGCGTCGTGTGCAACAAATTTTACGTGCCGATCAACTTGTTTCATATGAAAAAAGGGCCGTCAAATGTCAACTCCTTCCTCGGCACAAAGTTGCCCGTATGCACTTTGCTGAGATGCATAAATTTTGGGACTTAGAGTGGCAAAATATCATCTTTAGTGATGAAAAAAAATTTAATTTAGATGGCCCAGATGGGTATCAATATTATTATCGGGATATAAGGACCCCAAAGCAAGTAAGAGTGTCACGCAATTTTCAAGGAGGTTCGCTCATGGTGTGGGCTGCATTTGGCTTTGCTGGAAAGAGTCCAATATGCTTTGTAACTCATAAAATGAACTCTGAAAAATATGTCGAACTATTAGACGAAGTTCTTGATAATTTTGGGTGTCAATATTTCGAAGACTCTTGGACATTCCAGCAGGACAATGCTGCTATTCACGTTTCAAAACGCACAAAACAATTTTTTGAAGAAAAGCAAATACCGGTTTTGATGTGGCCCGCAAAAAGTCCAGATCTCAATCCAATAGAAAACCTTTGGGGCATAATTTCCAGCAAAGTCTACATGCATGGAAGGCAATTTAACACCTTAAAAGAACTTAAAGAATCAATTATCGCAGAGTGGGCCAAATTGGATGCATCAATTCTTCGAAACTTAATTAATTCCAATGCCAGGACGTATTTTGAAGGTTATTAACAGTAATGGAGGACATATTTAGGTATATTTAAAAAAAACCGGAGACTTAACCCTATAAAAATCTTTATATTCTGAAATTATCAGTTCACTTATTTCGTTCTGAAAAATATAAATATAATTTTGAAAATTTGTATAATGATTACATCAAATTTTGAAAAACTGGATTTGAATTGTTATTTCGTTAAGTTAAAAAAATAAATAAAAAAATTTGAAAATATTTCTCGCTTTAGTTTATATCAAGGAATATAAGATTGTAAGGTGACTTATTTCGCATACCTTATATGAGTATATAATGTAATCATAATTTCTAACATGTTAACTACGAAAAAAAATACGAAATAGTCTATTTAATTTTACTTCAAATGTGAAACCATTAATTTTGTGTTGAATTTTGATTCGTTTTATTACACAGGAATAAAATGATTTAGATTTATCTCCGAATTTAATTTTTCCGATATTAAAAGTAAGTAGTTCTTTAACCGGTTATGTACCGGTATACCGAAATTAAAATCCGGGTACCGTATCGAAACCGAAAACCGAAATAGAACCTTTAACCGAAACATTCATTCCGGACCTACCGGAACCGGAACCGGTACCGGAACCGAAATTCGTTTCGGGATTAAGCCCTGGTATGAACTAAAAATTACCCAGAAGCTAAAACAAAATTTCAACAATAACAAGTGAGAAAGTCGGTCAAGCCCGACTATAACATACTCTGTACCAGTTCATTTGCTCACGACTATAATATTATAATACGTCCAAGGAGTTACGCCGTTATCGTGCAATATTTATACCCTTGCAAAAGGGTATTATAATTTTGCCCCGAAGTTTGCAACGCATAGAAATATTCATTTCCGACCCCATAAACAATATATATATTCTTGATCAGGGCGACGAGGTGAGTCGATTGAGCTTTGTCCGTCCGTCGGTCTGTCTGTTTCTACGCAAACTAGTCTCTCAGTTTTAAAGTTATCGAGCTAAAATTTTGCACAGAGTCTTTCTTTTTGCTGCACGCTGCTAATATGTCGGAACCGACCGGATCTGATGACTATATCTTATAGCTGCCATAGGAACCATAGGTCGGAAAATGGGTCTTAGTGAGAAATAATTTTTTGTTTTCAATGTTAGCGTCCTCAAGCTCGGCGACTAATAATATTATATGCTTTCAAACAGAGTTGCAAATTTTGGTCAACATCGGATGACTATATCTTATAGCTGCCATATCGGTCGGAAAATGAGTTTTAGTGAAAAAAAAAACTATTTTATTTTTAAGTAAATCGTTCTTAAGGTCGGTGAATTTTAATATTAAACGCTTTTAAACTAATTTGAAAAGGTTGATCAACATCGGGTTACTATATCTTATGGTTGCCATAGAACTGATCGGTCGAAAGTGGGTCTTAGTAAGAAAAATTTTTTATTTTAATATTAGTGTCCTTAAACTTGCTGATTACTTTTTTATGTGTTTTCAAATAGATTCGCAAAAATTTGGTCTAAGTCGGCTGCCATAGAACCGATCGGTCGGAAAATCAGTCTTAGTGAGAAAAACTTTTTGGTTTTCAATTTTATCGTTCTTAAGCTCGGCGATTGTTAATTTGATATGTTTGAAATCAGATGTTTATCTGTCGGAAAATGGATTTTAGTTAGAAACATTTTTGATTTTTATATAAGCGTTCTTAAACTCTGACATTTCAAAAACAGCATTTGCAAGGGTATAAACCCTTCGGCACAGATGAAGTTAGCTTGGCCTTCTCGTTATCTCTAGTTTATGGCCTATATGGACTCGATAATGGGTGATGTCAAATGTGGTACCCACTATCGCGGTTTTTCGATGCATGTTACCATCTCTTAAGGACACATTTTAATTGGACAGCATCTCAATATATACAAAATCTTACAAAATTCTATCGAGTGGTTTCCATTGATTCCATTTTCTAAGTTAGACCTCTATGGGCGGTGTACTAACCGCTAGTCCATTGGAGGCGGGAATTTAGTATAACAATTGTGGTGACTCCCTTCATCTTTGGTGAATTTTCCAAAATTTTAGCTCTCACATTTTTTTAACCAGCAACAGATGTTGTAGCTGTGTGTTGATAGTATAAATGTGCCCATTAAACGCGAACTTGACGTGATCAAGAAAAACTGGGTATGAGGTGTTGTTCCCTGATGCCTCTAGTTTCATAATTTATTGGTCCCGTTCCCAGGCACTTTTGAGTGTTCCACTGTGTATTAAGTGCTATGATAGTCTCTTTGTTTTAGTTGGAGGTATTTGTTGAGTATCATGTTAGGTAGGTAGGGTTGTTTCCAAATATTTGAAATACAAAAATTTTATTAAATTAAATACATCACCATGTTTTATTAGCCTTAATTTGTAGTGTCCTTACGCAGCAATATGAGAATATCCCATTGACCATTCGTAGCAGGATATCTGGTAAATCTGGCAGCAATACCAAGTCATCTGCGTACTTTAATAGCCTTAACTGTTCCACGTTAACTCCGACACAAGACCTAAGCAGTGTCCAGATTCCATCTTGCGCTTCGCCAAGTGCATAAAACGGCATTTTTAATTTCAATTTTTCCCCCCTTCTCCAAACACCGCAGATGGGACAAGTGTTCTCCAGTCTGGCCACAAAATCCCACCTTCTTGCTAATATGAAGCGTAAGATGGCTCCACCACCCAGCTAACCACCTCTCTTCGCCCCTCTAAGTATGCAACAATAACAATATTTAAAGGTATCTGCCAATTTATTTTAATGGCCGCAATTAAAGTTAATTACTCGCGTAGACAAAACGTGCAAAGCGAAGGCGACGATGGAGATGGCGATGGGCTGGCGACAGCTAGGTGCTGATGCTGGTGCTCCAGCTTCGTTCCTGATACTGTGAGCGCCCAACTAGGCATAGTACGCTTGACTTGGCTGGGTGTCGTTGCTCGACGACTAAAACTTTGCGGCCGTTCGCCGTTCGCTGGTCGTGTTTAATTTTCCTAATGATATTATTGCAATTGGCCCTATTAGAATTTGACTGGGGCTAAATGAGTCAAAATGAATATTTAGTGTCCGGGAGGGCTGCTACATTTGAAATGCTAGTTTAATTGCCTGAGATGTGATATGGTTATGCTGAGCCCGAGCCAAAGCCGGTCGATCAATTAATTTGAGGGCTAAGCCTTAAAGTCGGCGCTGCTGCCAAGCTCCGCGGGCATGTCTTCAGAGTCGCCATTAACGGCCGGCGCACTCAAAAGACAATGTGACAAAGAGGCAAAGAAAACAGACGAAAACGAAGTAGACGGCATCGTCCTCTGCTCATTTGCTTTGACGCTGTCGCCATGCGAAGCAAATCGCCATGCCGCATTTCAAAAAATGTTTACTTGCAAAGCAAATGTCCTAAATGGAAATTGTTTTCCTTCTGCTGCGGCTGCCCCGGCCATCAGAAACATAATTTTGTCCTGCCACAGTCGACGACAAACACTTGAGCACAATAGTTGCCAGGGGATGATGGGAGGAGTGGCAATGGCTTTGCGAATGGGAGGGTCGCTCCAACTGCAACCACAACAGTAATGACTTTATGAAAAAATCATTATTCTGTCTGCAGTGCCAACTCCAGCTACAGTCTGGCCAAGCAATGCCGGAGAGATGGAATGAATTTAGCCAGAGACTTCGCTAGAGATGGCTAATTTTAAGAAGGTTGTGACTAAATAACGCCATTAGCCAGTTGCAAAAGCAAGTTTGTAAAGTATTTTTTAAAATGTGGAGACAAAACTCACTTAGCTTGATTCAAAATTCAACTTTAATTACACAGGCCAACAAAATGAACCACTTAGTGAGTTGTAAATGAAATTGTTGCTGAAATGAAATTTTCAGGCCTTTTCCCGTTTTCAATTTTGATCAAACCATCAGAACTATCGGAATCGTTAAATGTTCCCGCTTCCAAAATCTGACTGTGCTATTCAGATTTTAACTTTTAACCCCTATTCATCATTATTCAACACTCTTGATGGCAAATCGTTTCCCTGAATTTTTTAAACGTTTCTTTGAAATCACACCTCTAACTAATTTAAATCAATCGAATTTCTAAACGGAAACAGGCTTGCATGATTAATTTATGTTCTCTGAGTCCAAAATTGATTTCGGTTTGGTAGTAGTTTGGAATGCAGAGCTGGAAAATTGATTCAAAATTTTGTTTTGGGATCTTTTAATACACTTAAAAGGGGTATTATAATTCTGATAGAAGGAATCATTTCCGACCACATGAAGTATATATATTCTTGATCAGCATGACGAGCTGAGTCGATTGAACTTTGTCCGTCCGTCTGTCTGTCCATCTGTCTGTCTGTATATATGAAATTTTTCAATGTTTTCGCTTACACTTTAAGACATATCACAATGCAGAAAAGTTTGATGGAGTCGAGCAAGGTATGAATTGTAGAATAACGATTCATAAGTACAAAAAATAAAAATTTTTCCTAGGCGTTTATAACAATATTAATTGGCCATTTCTAGCACTTCGAAAATAATGTCTTACGCTCCATCTAACGTTTCTGAATTAAGAAATGGCTAAAAATGTAGGTGTACAAACCGAAAAAGACATATTCAAAAAAGTTCCCAAATTCGATTTTTGAGTTCAAACTACACTAAAAAATTATAAAAAATTATAGATCTAATGGATCTTTTTGGCTGTGAACTAGTGTTACAAACGAAAATAGTGAAGATGTTGTGTTAATAATATAAACGAAATAAATAAATATACATTTTTAAATTTTTCTGTATAAAGCGTATCTTCGCTTTTTCCGAGCTTTCAGATAGCTATTAAAGATAACAGACTAGCTTCAAGGTAGAAGAATTTTCAGAAAAAGTTTTAAGGTGGCGCTACAACGCGAACTGCCAAAACCATCTCATTATATTTTCCATTTATTTATACCCAAAAATGTTTTCAATTTGGGTATTCGCCAGCCCTCGTAAAAACGTAATTGGTAAATTGAGCACACATGGGCTAGTGAGCGGCCCCTATGTGATTTAACCTAGTAATTGTTTTGGTAAACCCGCTGTTTCTGACAGGCTGTGAATTTTGCTGTTAATTGAGATTCAATACTTACTATTTACAACGAATCTCAGACGCCTCAGTGGCGTAGAGCACTGCATAACTCATAGACGGGAAGACGAGTGTTCGAACCATGGAGCTGACTGGGAAAAAATAAAAGATTATAGATCCACCATCCTTTACCGGGATTCGAGCCGGAATATCAAAACATACAAGGCGAGTATCCACAGAAAAACATGTATACTAGGGGCCGTTTTCTCATGTTCCTGTTTTTGCTCAAATCGAAATCCATCTAGTTTTTGCAACTAGGTAGTTTCTGTGCAATTGGTTATCTCATGTAAGTTGATTATAAATTCGGGCATTGGACCGGGTCACACCGGGCGGGTAGGAAAGGTATAATAGTAGGTTGGCAGCACCTCTGCACTCGGCTGATTATTGGTTTGTTTATTGCGCGCCAATTCTAAAAATTATAGCAAGAATTTTACAGAGGAGAAGGTTTTTCTTTTAGAACGACTTGTTACTATGATGGGAGATTAAGCAATAGGTCGAAAGTTTAGTTCACACAGGCAATTAATTTGGACAAATTTTCATGTAAATTTGTCTATAAAGTTAAAATTGTGGAACTTTCCGGCCATATTTGATCAAATTATTTGAGTATGGAACCATAGTTTAAGTTTTTAATGCTGTTAAATCTTTAATCATGGTTATTTTATCAAAATTTAGCCAAATTATTCGGATGTGTAAACTTAGCTTAAGCAATGAACTAGGGAAATTAGAATGTGCATCTGTGTTTTCAGCAATGTCTGAAGGTGTTCTTGTATATTAAAGGCACATCCAATATTTTCCATATTTGTATTACTTACTAACCATTCAGAGTTGACTGTTATTAGCAGCAGTTGGTTTTTGTTTTCAAATATTTTTCAATGTGACCATATGCGCGGATACATAAAAATACTTAATATGGTTTGACATGTACATTGTTTTCAAATCAATGAGGATGAAGTACATTGCTACAAAAACAACCTAGATGGTTAGCCTTGAACATAAGCAAAGCAAACGCAGCATATCCACCTAGATTTGCAAAAACAGCAACATGAGAAAACGGCCCTAAGTATTTTTAGCCGATAATTTGAACACTTTAAGTTGTTCCACTTTTAACATACCCCAGGGCAACAAAAAGTTGGTAATTTTTCCCCATGCATTATGTTGTTGTGTCGTAAGCTTTTGGAGTTTACGCTTTATGATTTACGCTATTACGGTGAATACCCTAACGAACGTCACAAATTTTTTTTTTTGTTCAATTCTCTATTACTGGCAATTTATTTCAAGTCGCAAGCTACACTGGTTCCCAAAATAGGACATGTCATAAAATAACCAAACATTGGACCAGATCATTTTGTTTTGAAGTAATCTATTCAATTATAAAGGTAATTTCAATATTCCCGACTTTAGAACGCACCCCTTTCCTTAGTCTAGAGTCTAGACCTTAATGGGGACCTTGTTTGGGATCTATGAAAAGGGTATTTGTTCAACATGAATCTAGTAACCTCTTTACATCTCCTATACAGATTTAGAGTGGAAATCTAGCGTTCCTCCCATAAATTGAAATAAGTATTTTTCTATTAAACAGGCTATAGCTCTGCCAAAACAGCTGATGAAAACGAAAATAAATACTTATAACACATTTTTTCCCAATGCGCCAAGCCAACTTTTTGGAAGCTCCACCTATCTTTATAACATTGGTTAACATTTGTTTTTTTTTTCTGAATCAAGCCGGCGAGCAAAGCGGAAACAAAATGTTGTGTGAATACAAAATGTTAATAGCATAACGTGAACAAATGTTTATGAACATCTAAAAAGCGTGCTAAGTAGACTGTCATCAACCAAAGTTCATGATTTCTTTACAATTCGAACGGAAATTTTTCTCTGTGTAAAGAAATCTAAAAAATAACTTGGCCAAAAGTCTCGTTCTTAAACAAAAATGTAAACAAAATGTGCTACATGGGCCTCTAAAGTCAAACAAAAATGCTGTGGGCTCAAATGTAGACCAAATACATTTTCTTGCACAATTTAAAAATTTATTGAAATTAAAATGTTTATAATTGCATAATATTAACTAATTATGTAAATTGCATAATTTGACAGTAAAAACTACTTAATTTACTTTTTTACTGCCCGCTGTGGCTGTTTTTTCTGACTTTGAGTGAGCGGATTTAGTAATATGGGCTCAGACGTAGAATAATTAAAGTTCAGCAACTTTTTTGCAAAATTAATAAAATTTTATTTGAAACACTTTCAAAATAAAGACCACCACTTGTACGGATGTATGCGTTTGTGTAAGTCTCCATCGGATGAGGCCCCAACAATAATCAGCCATCATACTTATGCCCATCAAAGGCATCAAGGTGCGAGTTCAGAAAGTGGATATTCAGAGACATTGTGGAAACTGTTGAAAATAAACATTTTTTAATTAATCCGTAGGATCGTTGATCATTGCTCGGCCTGGCCCGTATTACCCGATAACTAGTCAGAAAAACTTAAGATTACTTAACCATTTTTTTGAACGTCCTTGAAAGATTTTTGCATCAGATGCGATAGTTGAAGCTCCAGTCATTGGACTTTCAAATGAAAATCTTTATTTTTCTCCTGAAGACCACTTTTGCAAAATTCTAACACGTGAGGAACTTAATTAGCACCCATATTTTTATACCCTTGCATAGTCTGTCCGTCCGTCCGTCTGTTTCTATGCTATCTCCTCCGGCAGTTACCAAACCATCTTGACCAAACTTTGCTCGAAGTCTTTCACATTTGTTGGAACCGGCCGGATCGGATGACTATAGCATAAAGCTGTTAAGAGAGAAAAACTTTTTTGTTTTCAATGCAAATTCCAATATGCAACCCCTCAAGCAAAGCAAAATCTCTGCATTTAAATTTGGGCATTTTCTGACCTAATTAACCAACCGTTATTTCACATTTAGCTTCACCATAATTTTTCTAGGGCTAAACAAGCGAGAAACTAAAGCTGTTCTTACACTGCGTCTCAGAACGTCACATCGTCACAGTGTAACGTGAGCGACAGATTATGTGACGCATAAGTGAAGAGATCACTTGGTTTCCGAAAATTCTGAGGTAATTTTAAATTTGTCAGTCTGCCCTTTTTTACCAAAACTTATAAAGCAAACTTTGACAAAACTTGAACATTAAATTAAATTAAATGGTTTTTACTGTCAAATTAAAAAAAAAAATAAGCACAACAATTGTTTATCATAATGCATTAACTAACATTTTAATTTCGATAAATTTAATAAAAATAAATCCTTTTTTTGTTTTCCACCGACTTGGGGTTTTCCAATCTTTATTTACACATTATTTACACAATTACTATTAACATTATCAATGCGGTCTCTGTCCATTTATATACACACGTCCGTCAGCGTCCATCTCCTCCTACTCCACAATCCACTAACGCCTTCTTCTATGCTCGCATCATCCATCCAGTGTGACCAAAGTTCACTACTTTCATAATACTGAAATAGTATTCTTACAACTATTTAAATGTGTTCACAGTGGGTACTCCTATAACTAATTGGTACAGTGGTGATTACAATGATTACCAATGGATGGAATGGATGGATCTAGAGATATTGAGTAATCAAGATTATTTATTGTTTTGCCGCTCTCAAGCTGAGAGCAAACGAAATTTGGCTGCTGCAGCGCCGCAGCAGCGCTGCTACTGCAGGTTAAGGCTATTGTACAGTCGGGATTGATGGATTTTTTGGCTGGTTTTCTTTAATTTTATACCTTTTTTTACCTTTTATTGGCAACTAACGAAGTAGAGAATAAGTTTAAATTCGTATTATACAGCTTATGTTTGAGTTGGATTTATGTATTACATGATTGTTTGTTAGTTACTTTCTAGTGTGTTATAACAGGTTCAGATTCGTCGTATTGGAAGTTCGCAAGGGAAGATTTTTAAAAGGCTTCCTTTGGTTCCCACGCATATCACAGGAATATTTAGTTCCTTCTCCAGACATCTTACGATAGTCGCAATATTCCTTTTGATACAACTAAAAAGATTCAACGTAGATCGCATAGCGCTCTAAAAGCAATCACAGTTGTGGCAAAATTTTTCGGTAAATGTGGGAGAAAACCAATTGTTGAAGAAAGATGATCGAACCAGTTAGTTCATTTTCTAACCGCACATACAAAAAATCAACTGAGACCAGTAATAAAGTCCCTATAGACCAGGTGTGTGGGTCACACTTAAACTTCAAGGCCAACCCACTTAATTGTGCCCTGCACAATGCACAGTGGTTAAGTCAGAGGCCAAAACAAAAAAAAAGGAAATTCAAAATATCAGAAAAAAATTGATGAATTTTATCTCTCGAAAGAACTAGTTATTCGATAGATTAGTTCATTTCTTTCTGTCCCAATCGATCCAGATCCAAAAAACACCAAAGAGCTCAAAATGAATCAGGTTGATTTTTCTGAGAATATTGAAATTTCCAAAGAATATTGAAAACAGAGGTAATAACTTAATTTATTTGTAACTTTAATAATTTTTGTTTTGTATGTTTATTTTGTAAAATATTTGTTTTGTCAGTCTCTTTATTTCTGTTTTTTCGTTCTCAAAAATAATTTTCATGTAAGCTCCAATGGGACTCTTTTTTTGTAATATTAGTTAATCAATTTAGATTCTAAAAAAGTTATATATAGCTGCCGACTTGTTCTAGAAGCTTCGGGCCAAGCGTGACCCTGGCTTAGATGTACGTTTTTTTTCGTTGTGTTCAAGTGTTGTTGTTAAAGTTTTGTAGAACTGTGTAAGTAAAAAATGAGACGTCCGATGTATCAGTTGAGAAGAAAAATACGTCAAAGTAAAAAAAGTCTGTTAAAGCGAACAGATTTATAGCTTTTTAAGAAAATTACAATTGAGAAAGTCGGGCAGGCCCGACTATAACATACACACCTGATCATATTAATAGGTACACACCGGAATTTTTTAATTATAGATGGATTTTTCGTACTTTTAGTGTTGACAACTTTTTAATATTTGGTTTTTTGTTGTTGTCAATGTCTGGCCACACTGTGACAAAGAGTTGAAAGAGGGGCTGCCCCGTATATCAATGCTTTTCTATAAATTGCGAGTCCACCACACATTTCGCCTGATCATAATAATAGGTACAGTCTCCGTTTCTCACAAGTATCAAGTGAATAATTTTGTAATCAGTGATCTTTTGGCAACTAAAGGTAAATTAAGTATAGCTCCTGTCAATACAGAGAATTAAATAACTATTTTTTTTTAGAAAAAATGGGTCGGAATTCTCATTGTACTAAGAAGAAGCTCGATTGCTTCTTAGTCTAAAGAAAAAAAAGGCAAATCTTTACGAGCCATCGCCAAATTAATGAACAGGTCTCATAATTTTGTTAAAAATACATTAGAAAGAAAACCAAGACAGGAAACCCGTGGAAGGCCACAAAAAACAACAGAAACCCTTGACCACTATATAGTAACTTTGAGCAAAAAGGACCCATTTAAGTCATCGAAGGCTATTGCAGCCGAAATTGGGAATTCAGTTAGTGCTCCAACTATCCGAAGACGACTACAAGATGCCAACCTACCAGGAAGAATTGCCAGAAAAGTCCCACTTATGCGCAAAAAAAATATCACCATGAGGCAAACTTTTGCAAGGGACCACAAAGACTGGGTAGGATGCACCGGGGAGAAAAAATAGAGAAACGTATTATGGAGCGATGAAACCAAGATTTATTTGTTTGGGAATGACTGTGAAAGGAATGTTCGACGCCCTAATGGAAAGGAATTCCATCCACGGTTTACAAAAAAAAACAGTCAAACATGGAGGTGGCAACTCTCCTGGTACGGCGTAGGTCCAATTTATTAGATTACGAACAAAATTAATGCTGAAGAGTACAAATCAATATTGGAAACAGTTATGGTACCGTATGCTGAGGCAAATATGCCATTACGTTGGGTATTTCAGCAAGATAATGATCCTAAACACACATCAAGGCTGTTACCTAAATTTTTCGAGGACCAAAATGTTGACGTTCTGAAGTGGCCAAGCCAATCCCCCGACCTTAACCCCATTGAAAACTTGTAGGGAGACTTAAAAAAGAAATTGGCAAAGCATTGATTTTCAAATAAACAAAAATTATGGGAAGGGGTCCAAAAACTGAGGTATGACACACCAGTAGAGACCTGCCAGGCTCTTATTAAAAGTATGCCAAAAAGAATAGCAGTAGTGGCCAAAAATAGAGGTGGATACACTGGATACTAAGTTAGCAAATACTAATTTACCTAAAAAAAGAACACAAAATGGAAATTAAATTTTTTTTTCTTACCAACACATGAAGTGTACCTATTATTATGATCACACTGAAAACGTATCTGAAACACAAAATGATCTCTTTTATGTAATATTATTATTCTTTGTTACAATTAAGTTTATTTTATTAAAAACAAATAGTTTAAGAACCAATGAGAACAAATTTTAAGTTTGAAACAATGAATAAAACTGTTTTCTGTTACCTTAAAGTCAGAGTTGATGTGTGTACCTATTACTATGATCAGGTGTGTACTCTGTACCAGTTTATTTGTTCCCGAATATATTATTATAATATATTATAATATATTCAAGTTTCTCTCTCTCTCTCTCTCTTAAAAATAGTGTTTGTTTAAATACAGCGGTGGTTGGCGGGAATGGCGAGAGGGTCATTCCATCGGCAAATCGATAAAAAAGTTTGATTACTAGATATCTTTAGAAAATCCGAACAATCTATCATCAAAACTGTCGGAGATATGACGTTTTTGCAAATTGCGGAAGCGGGAGGGGGCGTGGCAAAAATTTAAAATAAACTTGATCTGCCTGCAAGTATAAGTAACATATGTCCCATACATGTCAAACCTCTATCTCTTACCATCTCTGAGATCTCTTCGTTCATATAGACGGACAGACGGTCATGGCTATATGGAATCGGCTGATCAATAATATGTATATTTTATTTTGGCTGATACATACTTTTGCACAAACTTAATATACTCTATGTACCTTTGGTACAGAGTATAATTATCGTTATGTGGAGCAAAATCAGCAGAGATGAACAAATTGGAAAAATGCTTAGACAAAGAAGTACCCAAAACATATGTTTTATTTGGTTTGACTCCATTTCATTCTTATATACGTTTTTTTGAATACTTTTTGCACATTACCAAAAATAAGTTAGACATAAAAATGTGGCAAATTAGAGATCCCGAGCATAATTTGAAAGTGTTAAAGAGAAAGCTAAATATTCAAACAGTGGACAAGCCGAGAAATGGAGGTAGAGGATCGTCCAACGTCGGAAATGTTGCAAGAAAATTTTAATCACAGGACTTAAATAACATTTGATTCAACGCATCAACGTTATTGCATGCTATGGCATCGGGATATAAAACTAATGTGGACAAGTTTAATAAATATGCCCTAGATAGTGCTAAAGAATGGATAAAAGTCTATCCGTGGTATTATAAACCTGCTTTGGTCCATAAAGTGCAAGTTCATGGTTCTGCTGTGGTAGAACGTGCAGTGGTGCCAGTCGGAGAGCTTTCGAAGGATGCTGCAGAGTCAAACAATAAGGATATGAGAACTGTATACTTCAGCAGAGCCCAAAAATGTCACGCATCTTAACAATCGCCGGCATAATGAGCACACTACTTTTGCGTTCAGATCCATTCATGACAGGGCCAAGACAACTTGGAAAGAAAGAAAAATCTACGTTACTGGAATCTGTTTACAACTTACTTGATGACACCCCTTCAGTACGGCTCAGTACTGAATCAGAGCTGAATCAGCCCTGATTTGGAAGGCCTGGTACTAAAATCCTGGCTGCCTTTACATGCATTTCAGTCATGAATTTAACACAGACAAGGCCTAATACGTCATGACCTTCGCTTCTTTCAGGCATGATTTCAGTACTGAACTCATGGGTTGAAAACAGTACTGAAATCAGTCATGAATTTTAGCAATTCCTACTTCGCAGGTCTGAATCAGCACTGACAAGTTCAGTACCGAGGCGTAGAACTGCAGGGACATTATGATCTTAATTATATTTTTGATTTTATTGTTAGCTTTAATTTCACAAATGCTTTGATTGATAAATGATCAACGTTATTGCTTCATTATTATCCTAGTGCTTTCTTATAATTCAATGGACATCATTTTTTATTAAAACTAATTTTTGACTTATTTTTTATCATTTTTTGATTTTTATGCCTTTATATGGGGTGGGTGGGTGTACAATGCTTCCATACAAGCGGACCCCAGGGGCCCATTTTTTAGTACGCCGTCAAAAACTGAATTGCACAAAATCTATACCATAACACAATAACAGATGAATTTTAACAAAAGTGTTTTTATTGTTGTTGCAATTGTTGTTCTAGCTCACATCAAAGTAGGGTTAACAGAAAAGGTGGTACAATGATTCTAGATTTATCTCAGAAATGGATGAAATAAAAATGAATGTGTTCGAAATTGATGTGGTTATTGCATCTGCCCTCACGGTTTGAATATCTTCCCCTTCCTTGCGTAATCTTTCTTAGACCTTTCCGGTTCTCCGAGGTAGGTGCGAGAATGGTGCGCTCGGTCAATATTTACCACATACTTTTTCCGGAACCAGTCCAAAAAAAGTGATTTCGATAAAATCGCGAATGAAGTTTGATTTTTGCAGCACTTTCATTTTAACTATGACAGATAAACAATTTAAACCAAATCGTATGTTTGGTTCCCGAGGAACTTTACGAAATTTGCTCCTGACCCTAATAACAAGTTAGGGCAAACAAAAAAATTTTAAAAATAATTTTCCAATGGAAGAAACTACCCTTAAGTCGACCTGATGTCCCAGGCGCTGGAGCATTTTCGTCCATCGTTAAAAATTCACCAAAATCCTCGGAATGGTCCATCACTAGCTCACATTCAAGTCGTTTTCCTTTGCGGCAAATAAGCAGAAAATCGGTTGCCAAAAATTTGTCAACCACGGAAATGAAAATGACCAGGCGCAGGCATGTTAGCATTAAAAAGGCCACCTAGAGAGCAGAGTAATCCGGCCGTCCGCTTCGCCGAACTATGCGACTCCATTTCTGCTGTTTACGCAAGATGACAAAAGTGCGCGACGAAAAGGAGCTGCAAATTCTCCTGCTTTTGGTGGGGGGAAACGGTGGGGTCTGTGTAGTTTACCGTTAGATATATGGTAATGGCTCCTCCATGGCCATAGAAAAGCGTTTTCACTGCGTAACTTGCCCGGCCACTTTTCTACCGATATCTTTGGGTTGTCATCAAAAAGCCAATGACTGCCAGACGGAGCGGGGACGGGGAACTGCAGAGTTTTTGGTTCCAAGCCAAATTACTGGGAACTGTTTGGCATTGGCTGCGTGAAGGCGAGGGTGGAGGGAAAGTGGGGCCACAACTGATTTGGAATTGAAATGAATGAAACGTGAAATTTCGTTTTGGTAGTTTTTTTTTTTTTTTTTTGACTTAACTTTTGCGTTGCTTGCAAAATTATAATAAACTGCCATGAATTTGCCATCGACTGAATTTAATTTCCATTTTTCTATGCAGTTTGGTATTTTGGCCAGGTTACGAACAGGAAGAGCTTGGACTGAATGTGCACTGTGTGTTCGCCGTGCCTATTAAAAGTTTCCTGCACTTGCCATATTGCACGAAACAAAAGGATTTGCCTTAAACCAATTCAGTAAAGTGGATATTTTAATCTCTCTGCGACAAATGCGAGTGCCATGGAAATTTATGGCAAGTGGCGGGGCGGGGGGCTGCGCGGAAGCGGGGGCCGGCTAGTACAATGCGATGCAGTTGACCCTAGTCAAAGACATTTGCCAGGGTGGCAAATAAAATAAATAAACTAAAATTGCAAAGCAAAGAGTTTTTAGTTAGCAGAAAATCAGGCGACCAACAAGGAGCAGAGCGAGAAGCATTTCCACAGAATGTGCACAAAAATATAATTTCAAAATAGGATATGCCACGCCTGGAAGGAGGAAGGGGTGGGAGGGCGGAGCGATGACTTACATAAGCATGGGGACAAGCAAACAGCAGCGCCGGGTAAACAAAAATGACACAACACATAAAAATCCACACACAAGCGGGTCAGCGGGGCCCGGCGGGGGGAGCAGGACGGAGCCCAACTTAAACGAGCATCCGAAAGGATTTTGTGTACAATTTCCGTTTTATGACTCTCCAGAGTGGTAATAAATCTCACACAAAACTATTGCCGTTGCATTCGAGCTGCTTAGCTCTTTCGCCAATGCTCGCATGCAACGATCCGGCCCGGGCCCGGGCCCATTATCTTGTGCGCAAATCCGAAAATCCAAATCCATTCACTATAAATGGTGGCCGTCTGGCTGCGGCTTTCGTTGGCCCATCGCGGTCTTGGGTCATTGTCGGCTCATGACTCGTTCTGGCACGTACTCAGTGTAGATTTGCTGCAGTTCCTCCCATATTCGGCAACTATTTCCGCTGCTTGTCTTTGAGCTGAGTGCACTTTTAGCGCGGCATCCGTTCACTCAACTGGTGTCCCACTTCTCCCCATAATTATGAAATACTAGCCAGGCGGTACAATTGGCCATGGTAAGCCCCCCAAAAAGGAATGTCAAGTCAAGTTGTCGATCACGGAAAAGAAGTACCAACGGACCACCATGCCGACGGCGTCTCATCATTAGTGCAAAAGTCACGATTTGACTTTATTGAAAGCACTTTAATTTAATGTGAGCGGATTTTGCCTCCGAGTCTTGATATTCCTGCATAATTTTGCATAATCCTTTGGTGTCTCGTTTTCCGTTTTTCGCACGGGGCACAACTCCTGAAATATGGGGCGTATGCGTAACATGTAATTTGATTGCATTGTCCTGGTTTATAAGACACTTCCATTCGGCACCCACCCACTCCGGGTGGCTCGCCCGACCAACCAACCCACCAACCAACAATCTATGCTGTTTTCATTTGATATTTGCTTTTTTTTATTTTCCCAGCTCAAGTAAAGTTTTATTGACAGTAAACGTGGGCGATACGAAACAAAAAGTTTCCCTCGCTCTGGGGATTTGTGCCGAGATACACATGTAAGGAGTTTGGCTGTGATTCATAAAACAAAAGCGAAAACGTTTCAAAAATCGAAAACAACAATTTGTGTACAAGTGTTTAAAAGTGAACTTTTACACGTGTCCGGCATGCAAGTTGCCATTATTTGATTGCACAGGTGTGTGTGTGTGTGAGTGTGTGCTGGTTCGGTGTGCGAAGGATAAAATCTGCAATAAAATGCCATGTAATAAAAACTATGAAAATACTTAGATGCATTTTGTATTTGCTTATTGTGGACTCAAAATAACTTTAGCCAGAAAATGTGCAAAACTTTTTCACACGTGACTTTTAGTAGAGAAGCTATTGGAAACTGTAAAGTAAGCCATTTTAAAAGTATAACTTCACATGGATATGGCCATAAGTGAGGCGGTTACATAAAGTTTTCTTGCCAAATTCACATCGATACAGATGGTTCATATACTTGCAAAAGATTTTTTTGGTCTCAACTTTTAATCTAAACAAAAAAAAAACGCATTTGTGGGCCAATGTGTCCTGCCTTGCTGTAGATGAAGCAATAGATCTGCCTATCTCAATTCGGTCCAAGGTACAAACCCTTCATAAAGCATTAGATTTGTTTCGAGGACTAGTTTTAGAAAGCACTGAGTCCTCGGATTTGGTTCAACCCTTGGTTAACTTGTTGTGGACGGAGAAGTCGTCCCTGTTTTTAGAATTTTTCGAGCTCTTTGACACCACGATCAATGTTCAAATGGTCCATAGTTATGGACCATGTAGCAATCTCTTAAATACAAACTTCTATTAACCATGTTAAAACGTGAACCGGCTGTCGTCACCGTATACCTTTGTACCTTGATGTCAAACCTGGTTGATGAAAGTAGCTTGTTCCTACAAGCTTTCTAGGCTTAGTTGTTCCAATGCTCCTGCGGAGCATATTTTTTTTGATTTATTTATTTGATATTTCTTCTTGGTGCCAGAAGTACAGGACTTATTTGGAAGCACTAATTAGGGTTTGAAAAAAATACCAGTTTTACATTTCAGTTGCTTTTGTGTGTGCTGTGCTTTGCCGAAGTTCACATGGAAAGCAAAAGCGCAAAATTCAAAAGCCGAAGCTGTGCTATTGCTTTGCTGTGAGAATTTCGAAAGCATAGCAATAGCACATTTGAAATACGCAGCATCAATTTTTCATTTTAATCTATACATGTATTTATTATTGAATGTAAGTTTTTTTTTCTAATAGGCATCTAAACCGCTGAACCGATATTCACCTAATTTTCACAGCATATTTATATCTATCAAAAAAGAGTTATAGGCTTCCCGAAGTCTGTGAACCAATTAGAAACGCTTAAAAGCAGTTTAAAAAAGTTTCAGAATCACAACGCCGTGAATTGTGTCAGTGAGAAAGTTCAGAGATTCCTCAAAGGTACATTAGCTCCCCTGTACCACTTTATGCCATCAAACATTGCTAGAAAAATATGTTTTGTGAGTTTCATGGCATCGTGAACGTCCCGCACTTCTCGATTGAAATCATCCGTCCCGGGCCGGTTCGGTCGATAATGGCCTGAAGATCCGGCTTTTAGCTTGAGCGAGCAAGTATATCTTCTGGTCCAGTCCGCTTGTTCTCCGAAGTGTTCGACGGGTCTTCAGATCGCTATCGCTTCTAGTTACCACGCTTTCCGCCATCCTCACTTTACTTTTGGGAGGAAGTTGTCGACGGAGATTCCATCGCCGTCGTGGTAGCCGGGGCATTCAGTTCGGCCGTAGTACCCTGCGCAGTGCATTCTCACTAGCTGTCAGTGACTTCGAGTTGCAGTCTTCAAGTGTCTTAGGATACTTAAGTGATGTTTTGTGCCCGGATCTGTAGCTTTTTCCTTCAACGGAACAGTGGCCGATGTAGGATGTTTCTTCTTCAGTAGCTCATTGTTACAAGGCATGCAATTACAAGCTTTTCTGCTGTCATTGACGGGCTGGTGAATCTGAATTCCCCATTTTCGACCTCACATTACCCCATCTTGAAGATGAAGGTTCACTTCACTGAGTGTTACTTGATTAATATATAAATAGCGACACCTCCAACTACACCTTCAAAAATTCTGAAAAAATACACAAATTGTATCTAGGAATGACAGTTAGACATGTGGAAAACGATATTGGTACCTTAACTAAAAGTCTTAAATAAATGGTGTTAGAAATTTCGCGGAACTTTGTAGGTAACGGCTTGTATTTTAAAAATTCGAAAAATTATTCTGGGTGAGTGCATACATGCCAGCTTTGACCGAAAATAAATTTGTAATTTTTTAATGGATAAAAGAATTGTGATGGAAATGATTAAAATCGCTGTTAAAAATTCAGGGTTGGTACTAGAAGTATACAAAAAAACCGCTAAATTTCTTTCGGTTAATGTACTTTAAAACTGAATACTTAAAAAATGCATTGGGGCCCATTCGCCTATACCCTTTGGGCAGAAATATGTGTGCTATTGAACTTTCTCAGCTTAGTGTGCTATGCTTGAAATGTTAAACAACACATTGCTACGAAATTGCAAATATGATATTGCTATGCTTTTGAAATTCTCACAGCAAAGCAATAGCACAGCTTCGGCAAAAGCCGAAAGAATTTTACGCTTTTGCTTTCAATATGAACTACGATTTCGTCAAAGCACAGCACAGCCTATAAAAATTCTTAGAAGCCAGAGGAGTCTCAAGA
The DNA here is from genome assembly GCA_037044535.1 of Lordiphosa magnipectinata. Classification (NCBI taxonomy): domain Eukaryota; kingdom Metazoa; phylum Arthropoda; class Insecta; order Diptera; family Drosophilidae; genus Lordiphosa; species Lordiphosa magnipectinata. Next base: position 160,290 of record JBAMBO010001222.1, read on the forward strand.
GGCTTCGTCTCAGCAGGTGGCAGGCAACAATAGAATCAGCAGCAGCAACAATCAATCGTCTTTATCCAAATAGCAGCAACTTCCACTAATGTATTTCACAACAGCATCCCAATAAAAAGTCACTTTAAATTTATATTTATTTTATATTTAATATTCTTTTCGGAGCACAACTTCTTGCCACACCAACAGAATACAAGAGAAGAAGGAGTCGGTAAAAACAGAAACAGCGATATTTGGTCATACTACAAAATGGGCTAACGCCTCCATGTATATAAAATGCTTTTGCCATATTAGTGGTATTCATGCACAACAGTAGGAACGTGAAAATGAAATAGCTGATAATTTTCAACACAGCCAAAAGCATAAATTGCAGTGCTATTGCTATTTTGCTGACAGTTTTTCAAACCCTGGCACTAATCACTATTACAATTACGAAAACAACATTCGATTGGGTTATTAATTTAAGCTTATCATTTAGCATTGATTATGATACTTAAAATATAAATAATGTATACTGATTTTTTTGTATACAAACGAGAAAAGAAAGAAAAACTTATTGCTGTAGGGAGTTTTCGATTGATTTTAAAAAAACGGGCGCGCTTCTAATTTTTTTAATGGCATTAGGTAGCTGGTTCCATAGACAATTCGCATAAGGAAAGAAGTGCAAATAAGATGTTGCTAGTTTATTTCTTGTAGGAATTAAATTTTTTGTTCTTTAAGATGAAGCAAAGTTAAGCATTTTAAACAGGTAGGAAGGTTCCCCAGTATTAATTATTTTGTGCAGGAACACCAGCACTCGTAAGCTAATCCATGAATTCAGATTAATATTGAATCTCTGCAAATTGTGATATGTGGTCGGATCTTTTTTTGCATCTATATATCTAGCAATGTATTAAATACTACATTTAACTTATGTTTGCTACTTGCATTGCAATTTCTGGAAACTTCCACCCCATATACTTAGCAGCGATGGTATTATATGTACTTTTGCAATCTGGTCTCTTATATGTGTGTGGATGTATTGCTTCGTCAGGTTTAACCGGCTAATAAGAGCATATGTTTTCCCAATTGCCTTGCTTATATGGTCGTCCCATGATAACGTCTTATTGAAAGTGAAACCTAAATTTGATGCCAGCATATTCGATCACGGCTCCATCAATCTTTAGCTGCTGTAGACTAATCGTGTCATATTTCTTTTTATAAATAACTAAACATTTTGATTTTATTGGGATTATTTTAAGACCGTTCTTCTTAGCCCATTTGCTTACTAGCTCCAGCTCAGTATTACAATAATGGTCACATTCACTAATATTTCTTAACGTAGCACTTATATACATTTGAACGTCATCTGCGTACATTTGAAATTCACATTTAGACAAGACATATGGAAAATAGCAAGGGTCCCAGAACAGAACCCTGTGAAACACCACAATTCACGGTCAGAAAGGAAGAGAATTCCGATTGTGTGAGTACAGCTTGTTGCTTATCACTAACGTATGATTTCATAAGTTTCACTGCTGTATTGGAGAAGTTGTTGAGTTTGTTTAACTTTGAACACAAGGTTTTTTGTGACTTACCATTTCAAACGCTTTACTGTAGTCCAACAATGTTAAAAGTGTGACATGGCTTTTGTCCAGATTACGACGAATATCTTCTGAGATTTTCGTTACAACAGTGGTGCAGCTTCGACTTTTTCGGAACCCCGATTGCTTGTCATTTAGTAAAGGATTCTGCTCCATATAACTACCTATTTGTGAGGCCAGGATTTGTTCAAATGCTTTTGATAAGAAGAATAGGATTGAGATGGGACGGTAATCGTTAATGCCTTTTAGAATCGGTAACACTTATCCAGTTTTCCAAACATGCGGGAAAGTAGATGTCATTAGTGCAGTATTAAATATGTGTAATATAAACAAGTATTTTTGGTAAGAGGATTTTTATAAACTTGGGGTCAATTTTGTCTATCCCCATAGCATTTGATTTGATTTTTAATATTGCATCTAAAACATCACATTTCTTAAAACAGACAAAATCAAAACAGTAATCACAATTATTAAGAGCTAACGAGTTCAGGTACGTATTTTCGAGATGGTCTGGCATGTCCGATTGAGACTCCACGAATTTATTGTTGAGATCATTGGGGTCAATATTATTGCCCATTTCTAACCTCGACTTTCCCGCACCAGGATTTTGAATATCTTTCCAGAATTTTTTGTCGGATATTGCACAATTTTGAAGTGTAATAGGTGCGTTTTGCTAAATTATATTTGAGTGTGACTTTATTTCTTAGGCTTGTAGGCTTGTAGGCTTGTAGGTACTCTTTCTGAAGAAATGCTGTCTTGTACCGCTTCCACTTATGGTACGCTTTATCACGTTTCAAAATACTCCGTTTTATGTCGTGAATGAACCAAGGGTTTTGAGTCGATTATACAGAGATTGCTTTTAAGTGGAACAGCTTTATTGTACATATTTTCAATATTGATAAAGAATTTTTTTGATCTTTGCTTAGCAAATCTGTATTGACTTACGCCAACTCTGTAGGAATGTCTTCAAAAGCCTCTTACACACAAACACTTATCGAGCATGATATCGAGCTGAACGACAGCGCAATTCGATGTCAACCCCTAGATAGGAATCTAGTGGAGGCCTTCGTGCCTTATTCTCTCTTGCGAAGTAATAAGAGGAAAACGGAGAGTAGAGTCGACTAGAACTACCTTTTCTTCCGATCGCTCCTATGGCAGCTATACGCTAAAGTCATACTATTTGGATCACACTTCGCAGAATTGTGTAGTAGCATATAATATTGATCAGCAACAAGTTTGGGACCGATAGCATTAAAAACAAAAAAGTTTTTCCTACTAAGACATTTTTTCAGAACTATATTTTGTATGTATACTTTATAACTGTCCGATTTTCAACATACTTGGTGGAATTGTGTGAAAGCATAGAAAACTATTAGATACGAGTTTGGGGACGTTTGCATAGAAAACAAAAAAGTTTTTCTAGCTAAAACTAGTTTTTCGACCGGTCGTTCATATGGCAGCTATATGCTATAGTCATCCGATCCGGCCGGTTCCGACAAATGTGCAGTTTGGTTACGATAGTTGCAAAACTGAAGGGAGGAGATAGCATAGAAACAGACGGACATGGCAATATCGACTCGGCTGTTGATGCTGATCAAGAATATAGATACTTTATAGTGTCGGAGGAAATGATGAAAGGCAAAAAAAAAATACATTAAAAAAAACATCAAATAAGAAGAAAAAGTATGCTCCCACTGGGTTTTGATCCCTGGGCTCGACGTTTGCTTTGCAAATGTCTTGTCCATTAGACCAACTGCGTACATTCTTAACTATGGTTTTTACGCTATGTCTTGTTTAAGGCTAATAGTCGAGTGGGCGTCTTCAGTATTTGGAAGAGGTCCCGAGTTCAATCGCCAGTATCAATCATAGCTTAGAAAGTTTGAGTTTAAACATCAAGTTAAAGTCTATCTCAGTCATTTTTGATGTATTCCTTTTTCGGATTGAATGTAGTTCGAATATCCGGTTCAATTAAATCTCGGGTATTCTTGCACCAAGCCGACTACGAGATGAAATTGAGTTCGAATATCGAGCTTAAATTAATATCGGACCTTCTTGATTGCATCCGACTGGGGGTCAAATCGAGCTCGAATAACAGGATAAAATCAATCCCGTGTGAGCTAAAGTCGGGATCAAGACAAGAAATCCAGTGCTCAAATCAATCCTTTTGTACTTGGTTTGAGAAAATCCGGGCTTGGCCGACTTCTGACATCGTTTGGGATTGATTTTAGCCCGGATATCTCGGATTCTTTTCCTGTGTACATTTTGTTTGGAGATTCCACTTTTGACAGAAGCTGTGTGTGGCGTTTATCATGCTCTGCAGTTGAGTGGCATCTTCCGTGAGAATTACGTAAATCGTCAGCGTACATCAGCGTACGATGACACAATATCGTCGATATAGAGTGCCAAGACTCTGCTTAGTGATGAACGGTGGTTTCCATCCCATACCAGGACTTCATTATTTAAGTATAGGCTCCGAATGATGACCATCAAATGTGTGGAGAATCCTACACTGCTTAACTTTAAAAGCAGATGTCTTCTGTCGATCGTATCGAAGACCGCTTTTAAATCAACAAAGAATGTATACATTTTCCGCTTTATTTGCAAGAAATCATTTGCAATTGCCGGTAACACAAATATACTGACTACTGTTGAATACGATTTTCGGAAGCCTGTTTGGTACTCACGGAGCAGTCGGTGATAATCGATCCAACTGGTCAGGCGGTCCCGAATAATTGAAGTGGATATTTTCGTGGACACATTTAGGATACACCTATAGTTTGCGTCGTCGCTGGTATCACTTTTTTTATGGATGGCGTAGATGATGCTTTTTCGATAGCCGAAGGGCACTTCCCCTCTGTTCCAGATATCATTGTACGCAGTAGTCAGTGGTCTAAAAAAGGACTCTGTAGAGTATTTAAAATTTCAACAGGAATTCTATCCAGGGTCTTTGTTATTCTTACTGCAGTTCAAAAACTGTCGTAAAAGGCAATGCAGCGATATATTGAGAAGTTAGGGATTCTTTAACTAGCAGTCTTGTAAAGTGCGCAGCTAATTGTTCCGAGTCAGCCGATATTGCTCTATTGCCATTTTTACCATTTAAGTTTCTCACCAGCTTCCAGAAAGTTTTACTGTCCTTTATGGCACTAATCTTTGCCTCCAATTGGGCATAATAATGTTGCAGATTAAATATGTTTCGGCTTACCTTAATTGAAATAACTATTGCGGATTATTCGGGGCTAGAAAATGCAAGGAATCCCGTCTGTTAGCAAACCAAAATGTAAACTACCCACATACTAAGCCAGTTTGCTTCCAATTTTATCCTTATACGAATTTTGTCAATTAAAAGCCACTAACGAGTTCAATCTCTGTATGCTTAGCTGTCAAAATATCAAACATCTCATTAAGTTGGAACACCCAAAGTTGCAGTTGACAAAAAGACAACGACCATGGAGTGCTAGGAGAGGAGGAGGAGACGTGTTGGGCCGCAGCTCGAGTTCATTAGGCGCAGCTGCGTCAGTTGACAAACAGACTTTTTGGCCAACGTTTTCGCTTCAGAGGCGATGTTTATGCTGCGTATGCATAATTTATGCCGCAGAGCCTTAGCTACGGATGCGGCTATAGCAAAAGATATGGTATGGCTGCCGTAGGCAAACATTTAACAAGGATAGCCTAACGGTGGGCAGGTGTGTGAGTGTGTGTGTGTGTGTGTGTGTGTGTGTGCGGAACTGCTAAACGAAATGCTAATGCGGTAAACTAAATGCAAAAACCATTTTAATTAGCACGAAAATCATTGTAACTCGTTAAGTTTCACAGTTGCCTGGGAACCGAAAGCTACGTGAGTTTATGGTGGAGAGACCAGGCAGCCAAACCTTAACCTGTGGCCCCAGGACCCCCTTTCTCAACATGTGTCAGGTGGAGAGGAACAACTACACGGACTACGTGCAAAAAAGATTCGAACATGGACAAGCACCGGAAAGTAACAGAGGCGGATTGCTGGCGGCTCTCCACTCTTTCTCTTGTGCCAACATAATGTTTGCATGTCCCAGGAGGGTGAGTCATGGTTCTGGTGATGAAGAGATAATATTGTGATCACGTTCGGCAACCTGCTGAAATGCAAATAGAGCGAAGTCGAAGCTCCGACACGGGGTCGAGTGGCAGTCAAACTGTAATGAGAGTGGCGCTAATGAAATGTTCATTAATCATACGCCCCCTGGCAGCGGTGGGAGCGGCAGAGGTGAATACGCGCCGCTGCACGCCGAAATAATTCTGCGGTCCGACACATACACACATTCTCAAGCAGCAGCATCAAGTTGTGTGGCGAAGTCGCAAAATATGTTGCTGAGAATTTTCACAGTGGTAAGTGCCAACTGCCGACACGCCGAAGTAGTGCGGGGCATGAAGACAAATATTTTACACTGAAAGAAACTGATTAAAATTGAAGTTTGCTCACTGCTTGAAATGATCGAAGTTCGATAAATTCACATTAGGCGCTATCTCTCGTTATAGATTAGTTTTCACCTCAACAAAGGAACTTCCAAAACAGAAATACCATAAGTCTTTTGGGTAAATTTTTACTTTGAGGTAACAGCTCCTAAAATTCTGAAACTAATTTTCGTCGATAGATCACGAATTATGAAAAATTTACGTGCAGAAATCTCTTGTAATTGAATTTCAAAGTTTGAATTTTTGCCCATACAAATATATGCTCGATCACAAATGCTTTTCGAATTCAGTTTGTTTTTGCAGATAAATAAATTGAAAATATTTGTGATCTATAATAATGTTATCTAATATAAAGTGAGGAAAACTTGACACCTATTGGAACTGTTATGAACTCTTTTCCACGCCACCTTGCGAGGTAAACTTAAGTCGCGTTTTTTTTTAACGTGGTTTCCCCCGGAGTCCTATTCCACGCAAACCCCAGAAAGACCTGTTTTTTTTTTAAGTGGTCTCCCCAAATGAAGGGACTAGTCTACTGTCGTCCTCCACGTGTTATCCTCCTCCTCCTACAAATTAGTATGCGGCGTTATTATCGCAAGAAAAGTTGCATTACCTCAGACAAATGAATGTCTTCATTAATTACTTTCTGAAACTTGGGGTTATACATACGCCCAATGGCCAAGAATATCTCGTGGATTCTTTGAAGATGAGAGGAATACTTCTTATGGAACTGAAATTTGGCAAGATAACCAAGATAGTGGTCCTTTCTCCGACCGAAGCGAGGAATGTTTAAGGTCCCTCCACAGCCACTCAATATTTTGGGTGTGGGTGGAGGCTTTGTAAGAAATTGCACTGGAGCTTCTTCTTCTTCTTCTCCTTCTCGAGCTTTCCAGCCAAGCGGTGCACCTGAACCGTTCACGATTTGTCACACCGTAATCTCATAAAAAATTCTTAAAGGCGTCCGGACTCTGTGGCCGGAATTCCGTCAATGACAAACAGCAATCGGTACAGCACATTTTCGCAAAGTTAACATTCAAAGCGAATAAAACGAGAAATGAATTTATTTCTGGGATAAATATTGACATATATTGTAAACATATATGTGATGGAGCATATATTAGTATGCTCCAATTAATTTGTGCACGTAAATTCTTCATAATTCGCTGTCCATCGAGGAAAATTAATTCGCGAATTTTAGGAGCTGTTTACGTCAAAGTGAACATTTACCGTCGAATATAATGCCATGGATACACTGATCATGGTGGAGGATCTCTTAACGATGACCAGCCGTCTGGCTTGGTCCAGCTCCAATCACACTGATGGCCGATGGCTGATCCGCGCTTGTCGTTGCCGCACTGGAGGCGAAGGCACTATTAGGCCTATTACTATTTGTATTCTTAGGGACGGGTGCTATGTGTCATATAAATTCACTTAAAATTTACTGTTATTTGCATAGCTGTTAAATCGTAATGATTAGATATTTGACTATTTATGTAGGAATAGGAATATAGGTGCTAAGGGCTATGTTCATTTAAGTTAAGTTTGCATCCCTGTGTTCCATTTTACATTTCACTTGCTATTTGTATGTACACTTAAGTGGGAGAGTCGATTGCAGCCAGCCGAAGAAGTCGGACGTACATTCTAAGCTCAACATATGTAATTCACATTTTAAGTTTAAAATTCGTTTAAATAAACAATCATATTATTTTTTGTGAAATCTTGAGAGTGTCTAAATGGAATAACATCTCTCATCGCATTCCCCATCCCACATTTATTTTTTAAAGTCAAAATAATGATTACAATTACAACAATTTTCAGTTTCACACGATTACGAATTGATTACAATCAGAAATAATCAAAAAAATGGAGGTAAGTTAACTTCGGCCGAAGTTCAAATACCCTTGCAGCTAGGTGATCGCTGAAAGATTATTGCTGTTTTTTAAATTAGGGGAAAGAAAGTATGCCTTCCTTTATTAGCTCACTAAATCAGATTTAACTTGCCTACCAGGAGAATACCTAGCCTACTTTTGAGGAGACTGGATGTAGTAAGCGGTTTGAGCTTGTCTGTATTATAAATCTGCAAGGAAATGACTGACTATGCGCTCCCCATCTCTGTAGTCCGCATTTAATCTCCGATCTTCATGCCCAGCGGTATTTCTTATCTGCTCCTCATCTCTGATTTCGGGCATACTTCGACGTGTAGCGTGATGCACAGCATCTCGTAGGTGCTCCCCATCTCTGTAGTCCGCGGTATTCTGATACTGTTCCTGCTCTCTAAACGACACATTGCTTCGACGACTAGATTGCGCTAGTGCATCTTCCCTGCGTTCCTCTTGTCGAAATTAATTAGATTCTCGAGCATAAGTTAGTCGTTGGGCGTTGCATTAGCGTACACCACTAGAATTTTCTACGTAGTAAGTCCGACTACGATTTCTAGCTTCCCGGCGTCTTTGTTCTTGAGACTTTCTGGCTACACATGGCATTTTAACAAGTTTTTATAAAAATGCTCACAACCGAAAAACAAACACTGACTAAACTCTACAAGCACACTGACAAAACTCTAAAAGCAATACGAGATTAGTAAAATTTCTCACTAAAACAACATTTTCGACCGATGGTTCCTATGGCAGCTATAGTCATCCGACCCGACCGGCTCCGACAAATGTGCAGCGTATTTGTAGTTAAAGACTTTGTACAAAGTTTGGTAAGGATAGCTTTAAAACTGACGGAGTAGATAGCATAGAAACAGACGGACAGACAGCTCGTCATGCTGATCAAGAATATATATAATTTTTGTGGTCGGAGATGCTTCCTTCTATGCGTTACAAACATCTGGACAATTTTAATATACCCTCTGCAAGGGTATAATAATCGGGATTATTGACGAAGTTTATATACCCTTGTGGGTTGTATAATTTATAAAATTAAGGTTTTAAATGATTTTCGTCGAACATTCTTAGCTGAGTTATTTCCCAAAATCGGCTATAGATGGCGCCATTACTTTGACCATTTGGTTGCCAGTTTGTTATATGTCAGCTATACGATATATTCATCCGATTTTTACCAAACTTCCCAAAAATGTGTGGAAACTGATAATAATTGGAAAGTAAAAAGACGTTACCATTGCAAACAAAAAAGTTTTTCTCACTAGAACTACTTGTTCGACTGATCGTTCCTATGCCAGCTATATGCTATAGTCATCCGATTTGGATCAAACTTGGCAGAATTGTGTGGTAGCATATAGTATTGATCAGGAACAAGTTTGGGAGCGATAGTATTGAAAACAAAAAGTTTTTCTTACTAAGACTTTTCTTCGGAACTATCTTTTGTATGGCAGCTATACTATATAGTTGGCCGATTTTCATAAAACTTGGTGGAATTATGTAAAAGCATAGAAAACTTACAAATACGAGGACTGGGGACATTTGCGTTGAAGACAAAAAAGTAAATCTACTTTTTCGACCGATGGTTCCTATGGCAGCTATATGATATAGTCATCCGACCCGTCCGATTCCGACAAATGTGCAGCGTATTTGTATCAAAAGGCTTCTTGCAAAGTTTGGTTAAGATAGCTTTAAAACTGACGGAGGAGATAACATAGAAACAGATGGACAGACGGACGGACATGACTATATCAACTCAGCTCGTCATGCTGATCAAGAATATATATAATTTGTGTGGTCGGAGATGCTTTCTTCTATGCGCTACAAACATCTAGACAATTTTAATATACCCTTTACAAGGTTATAAAAATACCACAAATAAAACAAACAAAATAAATCTACGCTTGAACTGGGAATCGAACTCACGACTTCTCCGTATTAATGCGGCGCTCTACCGTTTGTGCTACGCGGATCTTTAACAGCTGAGAACTTAACAAATGACTGGGTTCTTTAGTGTAATTTGACGCTATGTATCGACCGTGGCGGACAAGGCTGGTACGTCATGTTGTTTTTAGAGTTCAATCACCGGAGGACTCGAGTTCGAATCCGAGCAAGGTAACGTTTTTTATAGATAAATAAGATAATAAGTTTTTCACATTCAGTAATAACACCACCACACAAAGCATTCTCTTCCTTGGTTTACTTAGGTAACTTACTTCTCTTTGTTGTACATATAAATAGTCAAATATCTGAGGAAAATTTACCTCAGAAATTTTACCTCACATTTTTGATCAAAGTTTACATCTGGCTGGCTCAAGGTCTATGTAAAAATGTAAATGTAAAATTGGCTCAAACAGCACCTACAAAGGAGGGCCAGGGCCGAGCTTCTCTGGATCTCTTGGCGTGTGTGCTTATAATTTTTCGCACAAGAGAAAGGGACCTACAGTTTAACGCCGGACCCAAACGGCAATAGTTAGAGAATTTTTGCTTTTTCATGGCTTGTTACTTCACAGCTGGCGCCAGTAGCTGGTGAAGTGAAGGGTGTGTAAAAGCATTTTTCTAAAGAAAGAAAAAACATTTTCTATTAGATGGTCCGAGGCGGGATCGAACCCACAAACCTCCCGCACCAGCTGGCACATACTACTGTTGTCGCACACTCGGCTCAAAACAAGTCTTCTAATGAGAGAATTTGGTTATTCTCTAAACAGCGATCGTTGTATGGATTGCTATTCCAAAATGTTGTAATTAATATCTGTTGATTTGTGTTGTTTATATAAAATTATACTGAAGCATACCCCTTGAGCCAGCCTGAAGTAAACTTTGAATAAAATCAAAACAGGTCACTAAACCCCAGGGAAAAACCCGAACCGGAAATAATTCCTTCTGCCCGTTACATGCACTTGCACGATTTTAGTATAAAAATCCTAAAACTACGCAGTTTTTTGCCTTATATCAAGGTTAAAAAGACCTAAAAACAAAAGGTCATTAGCCACCTTAAAGTAAGGGTAAGATGTCTTTGGCGCCATTTTGAGTTCAAATTGCCTTCATTTTAGGTTATTTTCGGCGGTTTTATTTTTTTTATTTTTGATGGAGCTTTTTCATTCATACGAGTAACATGTCCGATCTAGAGCAGTCACTGTTGTTTTATGCGCTTGGCTAAGTTAGTGTCCCCATACACATGAAAAATTTTGTCTGTAAATTCAACCAATTCTGTGGTTGAAATACTCCAACCTATAATGGTGGGTTGAACTTACCATAGCGTAATGATTACCGGTAGCACAATAGATTCCAACCAGAAATGACTGTTGAAAATGCTCCAGCCAATCAAAAAAATTGTTGTTTGTAGTAATCCCACAGGTGTAACACAGCCAGCACCAGTACAAATACCACAAAAAATACAAATACCAGACAGCACAGTGGAAATAGTACACACAAAAAAATCTGTGGTTAAATTTAACCGATATTTTGGGTTAGAAATGCGCCAACCCAAATAGTCGGTAAAATTCACAAAATTTGACAGTAACTATCACGTAAACCTTCACGCAAAGAGAACTATTGCTGTAGTAAATCTAACTGAAAATATCGTTTAGAAATGCGCCAACCCACAAAATTAGTAATATTAACCGATGCTTACAGTAAGTAAATTTGCTTACTGTGTGTACAGTAATTTTACCATAAAAATAGTAATTTAACAGCTGTTACTCAACTGAAGAAAAGTAGGGTTGGATTACTATTTTCGCTGTCACAAGTTGCCAATCTACTTGAGCTCATCATCATCATCCCAGACCAGAAGAGGCAACCTTAATACCCCCACCCAACAATTTTGGTTCTGAAACAATTGTTTGAATTAAACACATTTTTATTTTATTTGAAAAATTTTTTTACTTATTTGGGGGCCCTTGGACTGAATACGATTGGACGGACGTCTTTACCAGTTTACGCTACGGCGCGCGTTAATAGAATTGCGTCTAACATATTACTTGTATTGAATCTGCCTAACCACATGCACGAAAAATTTCTTAAATGTCGCATAAATGAGACCACTAGTAATTCTCAAGTTCAAATTCAGTGAAAGTACAATATAAATATCAACTGAATTTTGGCAATCAACAATTTTCGCGGTTAGATTTACTGTCGGTAGAGTTAATCCGTGAAGCAACAAAATTCATTGAAAAAGTTATACTATTTGTGCTGTAAGATTTACTTGTGGGTACAGTTAATTGCTGCAAAAACAAAGTATGAGATGAAAAAATCACGTCAGAGTAACTATTTCTATGGTAAAGTTACTGTAGTTAACAGTAACTTATTAAAACAACAAAATATGTGAAAAAATATTTGTGGTTGAATTTACTCAGCGTACAGTTGTTAAATGCAACAACAAAATTCGAGCTAAAACTAAAATAAATACGTGAACTTTACAATTTCTTCTGTAGATTTTACTGTTAGCACAGTTACCAAGCAACAACAAAACCACATGCATAAAAAATTTCGAAAAAAGTTCCTCTCAGCACAGTTAATTTTACCCACCAGATTTTTTTGTGTGTAATGTTCTAATTCTGAAAATCATCGAATTATCAAAAATTTCATACAATTTTTTCTACACTGGGTTGACTCTGAACTGGCTCGGCTGCCACGTGCGCAGTTGGCAACGCTTCTAAAATGTAACTTGTATTGAATCTGCCCAACAGTAAACACTAATAATTTCTTGAACATCGCATAAATGAGATCAATTGTAATTCCCAAGTTCGATTTGGAACGATGTGTTTAAGAGGTGTTCGATTACGTAATGCGCCGCATTTGCGCCGCGGGGATTACATTTAACAATATTTCGGAGTAAGATTTACTGTAAGAATGGGTAGATTCAACCAACGAAAATTTTTTCTTTATCGACCTCATACAGTTCGTGGTGGTTCATTCGGATGCGAAACTCATCGCCAACTTTTTAGAGGTATATAAATCCACCGAAGGACTTTTCTCTCGAAAACGCCAAATTCCACCTCATCCGCTGCTGTTAATGTCCATGCTTCTGTGCAGTATTACTTCGGCTCGACCGAAGTTTATATACCCTTACAGCTCGTAAACTTTAGGTAGGTTTTGAATGATTTTCATAAATCAATTTCATTTTCGCTTTGAACAATGTTAGTTGAGTTATATCCCAAGATCACGAATAAATGGCGCCACTATTGTATGGCCTGTGGCGATTTAAGCCACATTAATTATTTAATGTTAAAGCAGAGGTCGTCAAAATATGAATGTATGGGATAAACACTATATGCGCCCGGATCGGATGACTTCTTGTAGCTCTCGTTCGAAAAATGGGTTTTTGTGAGAAAAACTTGATTGTTTTCAATGTTAGCGTTCTTAAACTCGGTCATTATTAAAATTAAATGTTTTCAAACTGATCTGCAAAGTTTGGTCGAAATCGCTAACCTTTGGAGCGCTCTTTTTTAAGTGTATTACAAATTCGGCACAGACGGAGTTAGCTTTCCTTTCTCGTATTTTTTTCTTTCGGTCAGTAACGTGAGCAGCGCGAACTGAAAATAAGGTTGAGAGTTATTTACGATCTATGTGTAAAGCACAGATTTGGTTTAGTAGTAGTAGTAGTAGTAATTGTCTTTAATCATCGCTATTTTCTTAAAGGTGCGTACATATAACAAAATTTTAGACATTATAAATTAACTTTAGTGGATTGATGTATAAACCGTCAGCCACATCTTCTTTTCTTCTCTATGGTGGTACTACACACGGCTGCCAAGATCGTCTCAAGATACCGCATCGTTCCCAGCACAAAGAAGATCGGAAGATCATCAGTCTTATCTAACATATAATATTACATAAACGTTGTTTTTTAACATATATTGAAAAATTATTTTAATTTAAATACAAAAAATATGAAGATTAACATAACGTGAAACTAAAAGTCTTCGATTAAGATTTTTCTATAGACTATTGCTTGCTCTATGTAATTTGCAAGCTTTGACCAATTTTCATCATTACTCCCATTTAAAACATCCACAATCTCTACCTCAGTTAAATATGTCTTTATGAAATATCTGCATCTAAATTCCCGCAGCACTGGGCGTCTTCCAATTATATGTTGCATCGTCTCATCCTCATTGAGATTACATAGGTGGCATTGTCTTGACCGGGTATTATTTAAAGAGTTAGAGAGAGCCCTTATAATCCAGGATATTTTCTTCTGTGGGAAGTTTTCACAGCAAAATTCAGATCCCTTGTTATAGTCAAGGTATTTGTAAATCCTAGTTTCGCTGGCTCGTGCACTGTCAATTAATTGATTTGACCTCTCAAGTTTCATTTGAGTTAGTAGATCGATACATATATTGCACCATTCCGTTTGATTTACTTCATCAGGTAGTTGAATATCCGAAGCTCGAAGGAGCATAGCAAGGTCGTCGTACCAATAAATTTTCTCTCTTATGATTACATTTGACAGAATGTGCGGTAGTCGGGTGGGTTCATATTCAAATAGAGTTTTGGTAATGTATGCAAATTATATGTATAGTGTATAGAACGCCTCTTCTACTCCAGTTTCAAAGTTCAGCACATAGTTCGGGGTATTCGCAGGTAACCTCAGTATTTTCTTTATAAAATATCGTTGCAATGCATCTACTTCATCAAATAAAGAGTTGCCCTATACTTGCGCGCTATAAGTTTGAACCGCACGGGTAACAGCTTGAAAAAGTTTCCATTTTGCTTTAAGGTTTATGTTCGGCTTGCTTAAGAAACTATTCCATGTCATGTTGTTTGGCCGCCCTGTTTTTTTCGCTTAGGTGCTTGTTGAAAGTCAGGCTTGGCGTAAATATAATTCCCAAGTATTTAAATTCGTTCCCTTGATAGGTCCATTTTTAGTCCGCAGCCAGCCTTCCACGTTGACGAAAAACCATAATCTCCGATTTAAGCATATTTACTTCCATTCCCCATAAGCCACAATAACTTTCAAGGTGGTTCACCATACGTTGCTATGTGCTGGGAGTGTCAGCTAGCAAGACGATATCGTCTGAGAACGACGTAGAAGGAGCCTGATTTTTAATTCGTCTATGTTAAGGCCACCACCCAAGCTTTCATGGATATCATTAATATATAATGCAAATAGTAAAGGGGATAACAAGCATCTATGCTTTACACCATTATAAGTTTCAAAACTTTCCGACAACTGGTTTCCGTTCCATACAGCGCTGCTAGATACTTCGTATACTTTTTCAATAAAGATCACGATGTTCGTTGGTACTCCGATTGAGTGTAGCTTGAATATCAATAGTTGCCTTGGGACTCTGTCAAATGCTGCCTTAAAATCCACAAAGTATGCATACGTTTTCTTATATTCTGCGAACCTGATTTTGACTATTGATGAAAGATTGTAGATGTTGTCGTTTGTAGAGTACTTCTTGCGGAATCCTGCCTGATATTCGTTTAGTTTGCCATATTTTGTTACCCATTCCGATAGCCGATCGTTCAGGACGCCCATCATTATTTTTGCTCTACAGTTCATAAACAAGATGCCCCTGTAATTTCCCACATTGTTTGGGTCGCCTTTTTTTGAATATGTGAAAAATTATGCTTTTCGTTTAGATCTTCACTGTTCAGATTTCTTGTAAATATTTTCGCCAACTCTAACAACAGTTCGTCGGCGGCATTTGCGTAAAATTCGTAGGGCACTCTGTCTTCCCCTGGTGCCTTATTGGTTTTGACTTTGCGTAACATATTTTGTTTTTCCTCTATTGTTATGCCGCTATCCAATGTGTCGTCTCTATTTAGCATTAAGGCGTAGTGCATCCCATTTGTATGTTCAGTTGTGTTTAATAGGGTGCTGAGTGTGGTCCTTGAAAGTGCTGCCAAGTTTGTCTGAACCAATTTGATATGTCTGTGATCGCAATTCTCTTACTAGTGTCCACCGATCTTTACTCTTTTGAACATCATCAGATTAGGTTTATTCGGTGTATTTCAGTTGGCGTGTAAGAAGAATATCACAGAATGGGAAAAAGTTGAGTGAGTTTGTTGTGAGTTAGAGATTTAAATATAAAAAGCGCGGTCTTATCAAGTATCGATACTAGTTAGTGTTGTGGGAACTAGTTAGATGAACTGGAACTGTGATTGGAGCTGGATGAACTGGAACCGCCACAGCTACTTCCCCCTAAATGATGCGTTGAGTCCACTGGCGTATCAGGGAAGTTGACGCTGAATGCAGGGTCAAGAGGGTGCATGTCGTGGTTGCTTGTCAGGCTGTATCGCAGGAACATGGGATCCATATGTTGTTGAAATGCTCCAGTGGCGTTTTTTTTTCTTAAGCTCGAAAATCCAACTGATATGGTTAATATGTATGACGTGAAGAGTATAGCTTGATGTCGTCGGTTTGACTGGACAAGTGTGCTGTGCTTCTCAAGCCAATGTCCTTGATGCAATGGATCAGACATGTGTTCGAGCTGATGTCGTCGTTGCAGTGGATCGGCCAAGTGTGCTGTGCGTCTTAAGCTCCGCCAACCACCGTTCTCTTTTTGACTAGGCGGATCGGACTGTACAAATGTTCTTGAGTGGCTATTTACGCCGGACTGAAGAAGCTCTTTGAACTCCGAAATGATGTCTTCATGGATGGATGAATATTTTTGTTAGCTGCGGCCAGGTTGAAGCCGTCGCAGCTTGACTGCCTTTGCGGGATGCGAATGCGTAAGTCCTGGTTGGAGCGAAGGTTCCTCAGCGATCTAAGGTTGAGTGCTGCTCCATGTATGTCTCCATTCAGGAGCGCCGAATCGCTGTGTGTGTAAGATTGCGCCAAAATGCGTTTGTAGCTGCAGACCTCGTCAGCATGTTTGTGTGTGTTTGCGAGGGTGTGAGTGTAGTCACTGATTGATGTGGCCGTTAATTTTAAGTAGTTTTACAACTAAATTTTTAATAAATCGTTTTCAAAAAAGCTTAAACGGTCTGCACACGCACACATCTTACAACCTTTTCAGTGTATTAATCTTTGCACTTTGGCAGCCGATTCTGAGTCACCCTGTTGACCTACAATGATGACCTTCAGCTTATTTGAAAGCTACTGAATTCTCTATCACCTTCTCTTTGGAATAATTCAAATATCTCTATCGGGGAAAACGGCCCGACTCTCGTGCACAAGGAAAGTTGCTTTCATTTCATATCAAAACATATGTAGATAAATCATGCATAATGATATGTTCAAGTCGCTCATACTCGTAAGAGGCAAAAAAGGGCGGGCCTATATTTTTATATTTTATTTAGAAATACAGTGCCGCTCAACTGAATAGGTTTGACTTCTTTTTAAGGTTTGAAACGTTGTATCTCTGTAACAAGCACTCCGATTTAAGCGAAATAAATTTTTTTGTATAAAGAAATCAGTCATTTGTGAAATATCAAAGTTTTTGTTCTGTTAGTTTTGTTTTTATATCATTTTTATTATTTTTTCGAAAACATAACAAAAAATCTCCATTTTTTTTTGGCTTAACTGAATAGGTTTGACACTTTTGACTTCACTTTTTGATTGACTGCGTGATTGAAAAGAGTTGAGTTCTTTTGTATTCCAAAATTTAAAGCAGCTGCTATCAGTTTTTTGTAAAATGGGCCGCGGAAACGAAACCTTTAACCGACTTTGAAAAAGGTCAAATAAATGGCTATATTGAAGCTGGCTGGAAACACTATGAAATAGCCAACAAAATCTGTCGAAGTCGACGAAACGAAACTAAGAGAACAGAAACTTTGCTATTTCACAAATGACTGATTTCTTTATACAACAAAATTTATTTTGCTTAAATCGGAGTGCTTGTTACAGAGATACAACGTTTCAAAACTAAACGAGAGCGTAAGTTAAAGTCGGCTCTAACCGACTTCGATATACCCGTTACTCATGGAAACAAATGTTTATTATCCTTCCTGTATGCCTGAGGTGGGTCAGCCGAAAAGTATGCAATATTTTTTAACTCGGCTATTTATTATCCGCCAGATATTAATAGACATTTGTCAATTACTAAATGCAACATAAATGACTCCAAATTCATCACGATAAACAGATCAGACAACAAAACTTTTGAAAACGTCATCAAGCCCGACTATTACATACTCTGCACCCTTAATGTCGCAGCTCGAATTTGGTCACGAGTCAAACGGCCAGTTAACACACAACGCACAACGCAGTGCGCTCTCTAAGTCTCTCTCTCTCTCTCTCTCTCTCTCTCTCTCTCTCTCTCTCACTAAGATTGCTGCTGAACGCAATGCTTAGGTTATGGGTGGGGTGGGTGGTGGGTGTTAACTGACCGTTTTTTGCTCATAACTTGAGTATCGTTCATCCGATCTTTATCATTCCTTCAGCAAATCGATAAATAATTTTGAGTACTAGATATCTCTAGAAAGTACGAACCATCTATCATCAAAACTGTAGGAGATATGACTTTTTTCCAAATTGCGGGGGCGTGAGGGGGCGTGGCAAAAATTGAAAATAAACTTGATCTGCGTGCAGACAATAGGAGTCTACATTTCAAATTTGGTTGCTCTAGCTCTTCTAGTCTCTGAGATCTAGGTGTTCATACAGACAGACGGACGGACGGACGGACGGACGGACGGACGGACAGACGGACAGACGGACAGACGGACAGACGGACATGGCTATATCGAATCGGCTGTTGATGCTGACCAAGAATATATATACTTTATATGGTCGGAAATGATTCCTTCTGGCTGTTACATACATTTGCACGACTTTAGTATACCCTTTTACTCTACGAGTAACGGGTATAAAAAAAAGTCAAACCTATTCAGTTGAGCGGCACAGTATGTATTTTACAAAAATGTTCACTCTAGAAGTGAAGTATTCATTACTGGAAACCTTAAACACGCTACCATTAAAAACAACAAAAAATTCTCATCAGAACTACTTTTTCGATCGATCGTTTCTATGGGAGCTATGTGCTATAGTTATCCCATTTGGATCAAACTTAGCAGCATTATGTGGAAGCATATAATAATAATAAATATTAGGTCTGGAGGCGATACAATTGACAACATAACAGTTTTTATATCCTTGTAGAGGGTATACATATTTAAATTGTCCAGATGTTTGTAACGCATAGAAGGAAGCATCACCAACCACATAAGGTATATATATTCCTGATCAGCATGACGAGCTGAGTTGAATATAGCCATTTCAGTCTGTCCTTTTGTCCGTCTGTTTCTATGCTATCTCCTGCGTCATTTTTAAAGCTATCTTAACCAAACTTTGCACGAAGTCTTTTGGTACAAATACGCTGCACATTTCAAAATCGGCCGCGTCGGATGACTATAGCATACAGCTGCAACAGGAACCATCGGTCACTCGTTATTTTGAAAACTATTACAATGACGAATTTTGGTTGCTTCGCTATGGCGTAACCCTTGTTATCAGTTTCCTGGATAACGAACGGAAGATAATTTCCCGAGTGTACTTGTCCTTGTAACTGTGCATGTGCCTGTGTGCGTATTCCAACTAGTTAGTTAATTAATATTCCCGGCTGCCGCACGTCTCGTGTTTGCATTAATTTGGCAGGTAACTTGTCAACGTTCTTGTTGTTGTTCTTGACTGGCCCCTTGCCCTGATGAGGATGTTGGAATTGCCAGGCTTTGTCTAACAAGCACACACGCACACATGCTCGCCTTGTAGTTATAGCTGTATGTTCTTGGCTTGTAATTAGCAAAGATCGAAGTGATTTAATTACTTGAGCAAACTTTTAACATTGTCTACATGGCATACAAAAACTTGGCTGCATAATCATCCCGAACCGTTTGCTGTGCTGACACTGATATTATGGGGAATATTATGTCTTCACATTATTGCCTGAACTTGTTATTGGGGCTTGTTTGCCCATCTCTGCCGCCTCATCATCATCATCCTCATCAGAGGCCGCATTCTTATCATTGATGCGAAATGAATGTAATTAGAGTTTGCCAATTGCCGCGCCTTTAATAAGCTTCTAATTAGCGGGGCATCAGCATTTGCCAAATACAATTTGAGTCTAAAGACGGTCCGGGGGGAGTGGGCGTGGGCATTCATGGTATCATTTCGCGGTGTCAGCACCCCCGCTCCCACCCGAAAAAAACACGAGCTAATCAGGCTTATTTGTTTGCTGGCTTTGTGTTTGCTGGCTGTGTGTGACTTTTTGGCAAACATGACTTTTATTAAAAGCGACCAAAACACAAAAAACGATTGCGCATACGCCACGCATGTCTAACGCTATTCGCGTCCCACTCGCACTCGGCTGGTAAGCCTCCCGCTCGCTCGGTGTTGCGTTGTGCTTTGTGGCTTCACATGTACAAGTAATCTAATTAGTTTTATGCTAATTAGTGCACGGCTTTAATTTAATAAATTATTATAGCGCATTATTCCGGCCAAAACTACACGCAATTGGGGGACAGCAGTACCAGGGGGAGGCTCAACTGACATGGAAATGTTTACGTCTGAGCTGATTTGCGTTGTCTGTGTTCAAGTTGTTAACCAGAATCAAGATCACAGCCATCTGAAATGCTTTAAGGCCTAACCGATGGGAAATTTGTACAGTTCAATTTTAAATTGGTCATTATAGAAGTCCAAAATCGATCGTCTTCCGATCGTAAACCTGTTTTACTGGAGCTTTATCATTCCTACGGATTACATGTTCTGCGCAGTAAACGAAATTCATTAGCGCTAATTTCGTTTTTGCAGGTTGGGGCGGCTCTGCTCTTGAATTCCTTACTGAGCCCGAAGTAGTTTCAGCTTAATATTTATTTTGGAGTCATTTGCAAAACTTATAGGCAAATTGATAGTTTTTCACCTCTGTCAGTCATTTATCGACCCTAATTGCCACCTCTAACGTTTAGGAAACAGTCACCTCAAAGCCAAGTTTACAGATCGTTTGACAAAAATGCCAAAAGTGGTAGACTGGCTTCAGACTCCGAAGTTTAAGGCTTGACTCCGGAAGAATCAGTCTGATACCTCTTGAGTTTAGTGCAGTTGTTGCAAATTTACAACATTCTACCTCCAAAAAAAGCAAAGAATTGTTACCATTTTGGAAGTATGTTTCGTAGAAGATATTGAAAAACTACGGTGAAACTAAAGTTTTGGACTTAAGTAATCGCTTACAAGAACGTTGGAGTTAATAAAAGTCCTTTTGAGTTAGCCTCGTTTGCGATTCAAATGTTGCCAGGCTGGCGATGAGTGGCCAGAGAGACTTCGGCGTTGCTGGGAGTCACACGGCGACCATTTCAAATAAGTCGTTCTACGATTTGTAGCCATTAAGTAAAGGAATAAAAAGCAGAAAAAAGTTTTAAAAAATATTCATTCGTTTTCATTTTATGACCATAAAACCGTGTACCAAAACAATTGCAAGTACTAGGTAGATACGGGTTACGTCGACATGCGATTAGTTACCTTAAGCTAATAGGCACAACTGTGGCCTACGGTAAGAATGAGGACGAGGAACTTCATCACTCTGATGATATAATAATATATAATTGCATAAATAATAAGAAAAGACATGCGATTTTTTCCAGCTTTTTTTTGTCGAAAAATACAGTTTTTTTTTTCATCTCCGTCACGCCGAAAACGGATTTTTTTGCATGGCAAAAGTTGGCAACACTGGTTCAGTGGTTCACACAGTTTTTGAGCCGGCGCGCTGGTGGAGTTAATTGCATGGTTTTTTGGGACTTACTGATCCACCGTTTTGGGTCGGTAGACTAAAGAAATATATTTTTGATACTAGCATATAACCCGTCGCGCTTCGCTGCGTCGCCAATTGTATAGTCTTTTTAATTTGTGTTCCCCGTAGAGCCCACAAAGCGAACCTTACATAGATCAGCATGAATTTATCGTCTTACATCGTATTTTCCCCGTAACGACTTTGATGCTCGGTTTTCCCCACAATTCCCACCCACATCCTACCCACTTCCCACCAACCGTGACCGTTCCCGTTACCGCTATCTATATCGTTATCGTTATCGTTATCGTTATCGTTACCGTTACCGCCCCATTTCACTATATTTCGTATTCTATCCTTACAAACCGAGTTTCAAGCCAATCGGATGAAAATAGTTTTTGCATGCAGAATTTTTCGGGAAATTTCACGCCGACATTGGAAAATCACATTCCAAATTATTCCGTATTATATCCTTACAAACCGAGTTTCAAGCCAATTGGATGAAAAATAATTATTTGCCTACAGAATTTTCCGGGCGGATTTTCCGACACTGGAATATAACATTTTAAAATATTTCGTTTTCTATCCTTACAAACAGAGTTTCAAGCCAATCGGATGAAAAATAGTTTTTTGCATACAGAATTTTCCGGGAACTTTCACACCCTGTGGGCGGATTTTCCGATATTGGAAAATAACATTTCAAACTATTTCGTATTCTATCCCTACAAACCGAGCTTCAAGCGAATCGGATGAAAAATAGTTTTTTGCCCACAGAATTTTCCGGGAATTTTCAACATATAATTAGGTTTTCAGTTATTATTTAATAAACATTTAATTTTTAATAAACTCAAAAGCTGCTTTGATAACACAATTCTATAAATTCAGAGTTTATTATTGTTTTTTTTTATTGATTTTATAAGATTGCAAGGTTCTTGAAAACGAGATTTTAAATCTAGATTTTAGATAGATTCTTTTACTCATTGTACCCATGCTGAATACGAGTTGGCATGTGAAAGTCATACCTTAGTTTCCGTTTCCAAAACAAATTTTTTGATTTTTAATGCAACCGAGAAATATCAAATACGCTGTATAAGTAATGCCATTGGTGTCGATACTGTGACGAAAAAATTTTCTGTAGTTCTGAGTACAAGCCTTTGATGCATCTTTTATTTTCTTTTAAACAGTTTGTGATTTTTTGGTACCATGACGCCGAAACTTAACACTGTCATATAACCAAGTGGCATGCAAATGGTTGTGCCGGTTCCAGTTCATCCAGCTCCAATCATAGATCCAGCATTTCCACCTCATCTTCACTTATTGAGTTCAAAGAATTATTCCTTCTGATTTCATTAACATTTTGAATTTTGTTGTACATATATTAAGACCCCATGTGTTTCTTCTTCTGATAGGTGTGATTACTGGGATCTAAGAAAACGCATCTGAATCCCGAAGAACTTGTGAGATGGTTTCTAGGGGGCCTAGCTGTTGGGCCATAGGACGGATCGCAGATTGCGGATAGCGAACGGCCTTCTTAGGTTACCTGCGAATAAGTGGGTCTACCCCACAAATAAGCAGTTCCGGATAGCCAGCGGGTGGCAAGCCGCAGTGCACCGACGAGGCGCTTGTGCTGCCGCCTACTATAAATAGCCTCACACACACCCAATTTCTACTCAATACCTACCCGTTCCCATCCCACACATCTCACCCCGGGCCGGACTACCGTGTCACTCGGACCGTGCCGAGAGTCAGCCTAGCTGGAGGCCCGGTTAACAAAAGTCCAGTCTCGAACGGTGGGCTCAGACAAGTGGCGACCGCCTGTTCAAAGCAGCCTTGCCACCGGTGGACCTCGGCCGGTGGTTGACCTTCGAAACATGAAACATGTCCCGCTGTCGCGAGACAGTTCGAGAGGCAGATGGACCGGAAGCGTCCAGCCCTCGTAAGAGATAAAAGACGCGCACCAGTGCTCAAAACCACACCACGGGGTCCTTACCAAGCTCCTACGGTAAGGAAGAATACTGGAACGATGAGGGACCATCCCCTCCCCCCAACGGGAACTCGGCCCACCCACTCTGGATGTCAAAGGCCACCTCCCACCGGGCACAAACGTTCCAAGGTGGACTCCGTGCCTCCAAGAGGACAGTCTGGAGGCCTGGAAGACCCAAATCGTCGAGGTCTCTCTCGCTCTCGGACCGAATGATACCTGAGATACTTCAGTAATGGTCACATACCGGTGCGCCGCCGTGACGTCGGCTAGCACCCCCTCACATGCAGCAGCCTCCGAGGAAGACCCAGACGACGTGCCCAGCACGTCCAGGACCGCAGCCGCAAATGGCAGTGGTTGCAGAGAATCCTCCCTCAGTGCAAAAAAGTTTTTCATGCTGTCTTTTTTTCAGACATATCTTTTGTATGGCAGCCATACCATATAGTTGTCCGATTTTCATAAAACTTGGTGAAATTATGTGAAAGCAAAGAAAACTTAGATACAACAGGTTTGGGGACGTTTGCGTTGAAGACAAAAAAAGTTTTTCTCACTAAAACTACTTTTTCGACCGATGGTTCCTATGGCAGCTATATGCTGTAGTCATCCGATCCGGCCGGTCCCGACAAATGTGCAGCGTATTTGTAAAAAAAGACTTCGTGCAAAGTTTGGTTTAGATCGCTTCAAAACTGACGGAGGAGATAGCATAGAAAAAGACGGACGGACGGACATGGCTATATCAACTCAGCTCGCCATGCTGATCAAGAATATATATATACTTTGTGTGTATCTTAACTTTTCGAACAAAGATTTTACATATTCCTAAACATACAAACTTTACCTTTCGTTCTTTTTTATCCACGATGATCTGTCGAACGAACTACGACTGCCACTTGTGGGCATTTGCTTTCTCCAGCGAGTTTCCTCACATCCAGTACTGAACGATATCGAATTCTTGAACTCTTTCCCTAGAGATCTGACTCACGGTCGGTGTAATGCTTAGGCAACGGGGATAACTGGACAGCCGCCTGAACAATTGGTATGTAGTTAGCTTCGGAACTAAGATTCTTCAAGTTGTTGAAAGATTTAAAAATAATACAAATACACGATTATTTATAGCTTATATTTCATTTTGAATTTTCTTGAATATTAATTGAAAGCTGAATCTAAATTATTTAGTGTGCGGTAACGAAAATAGTTGGCAAAATTTGTTTGCTGACCGAAATTGTTGGAGCATTGGCTTTACTTAGAGCTTATAGGCGCGACGCATCACCAAGTCAAAGTAGGCGTCGTTATCGATTGAAGCGCTGATTGTGGCATAATAGTTTATAAATTCCTCTTTGGTAACGATGCCATTCGGATTAGGAGCCCCAGCTTCAAAATTCTTCAAGAATGCAGTATAAATTTCAGTATCTGACATTTCGCCACTCAGATACTTGGGATGCTCGAGCACAGAATATGCCGTCTTTAAATCGTCAAGTGTGATTTTATTATCGTGATTTCGGTCCATTTTTTCGAAGGCCTTTTCAATACTGGTCATACGACTGTTGTTCATCGGAGGCTAAAGAAAAAAGGGGGGATATAATACAGGTTTGAAATTGAAAGCTTTCCAGCTAGAGACTTACCCGTAGATGTAAAAGGAATTCGGTCATGTTTATGCTCCCGTTACCATCCGTATCGAAGCTAAAATCGAATCATTGAACAAACCATTAACTTAACTATGTTCACATTCACCTACCTGTTAAACATATCATCGATTTCAGAGTCATTCAGCTCGAGCCCCATTCCGAGGATTCCTGCTTTAAACTCCTCATTGTTTAGGGCTTTGTTGCCGTCGTCGTCCATCAAACGGAAAGCTCTGCAATTTTAAACCGCAAATATAATTTTCAAATTGAAACAGAAATAATAACCAAATTCGTTTCTATTTCGGCAAATGAGAATGTGCCATTGATCGATCTTTGGAGAGCGTATTCAATGCATTGAATTTTCCAGCTGGCAAACAAACAAATTGCATAAATACAAATGAAAATGTGCTCCCCCGACGCCAATAGGTAGGCAACAGTCGTGGCGCTTTCCAACTATACATACAATTGTAACTGCACAGAGAAAAAAACTACGTTCTAAAATCATGTCTAAGTGAGAGAGGACCTCGATTCCCAAACAAAGTAATGTTAATTCCTCCCATACATGATTAAATTTAGTTTTCTTTTTTTTTTGGATTCATAAAGCGAAAACAAAATGTTGTTGAAACATGTTAATGTTATTAATTAGAAAAGCCCAGTCGGTTCATAAGTGAAAACAAAATGTTCATAAAATAAAGTAAACAACTGCGTGCTTAGTATGCTTTCTTCAACAAAAAGTCATGATTTCCGTACTTTTGGAACGCATTTTTTTCTCAGTGTACACATATGTTTCAGCTGCAGATTTTGTGCAATATGTCTATATATTCAAAGCGGAAAATTGTTAACAGACAGCCAGCCAGACGGACCATGGGCTGAAATTGAAATAAAAACTAACAGAGAGGGGGCCGTTTGGTTTACGTGTGTTTGTGTGCTTGCCGTGAAGGGTAGCTGCGCTGCACCAACTAGAGAAATCCAATTATGTTTGTTTGCATTCAGTCAGCGATTTTTGCCACCGCTCCGACTCCCACTCAACGGCAGAGGCCGCATCGGCTTCATAGTTTTTGCCGGATTGCACACACTTGAAAGAACCTCTCGAGAATGTTAGCTCAACATGCACTCGAACTCAACAAACTCGTGTTTGCCTGCGCCTAGCTAAGCCAGAACTCATTCCCATCATCAGCCAGCGCAACAGCAAGTACTCCTCATCCTGGTCTTTCTGGCTGCAGAGTCTTCTTTGTACCTAGCCGGTTCGGCCAGCCCTTTATATCTTTGTCTACTTCACATGTTGAACACTCAACGATTTCATCATTTTAAAATAGGCAAACCGTGTCGCACAGTGGGGTAATTTACTATCAAAGTGTGCGGAGTTAATTAGAAAATAGTCTCAGATTTCATTCCAAGAGATATCATTACCATCATCATCACCATCGTCAAAAATGCCAAAAGAAACTAACCGAGGTACTCAACAAATTTCTTCTTCATATTTAAAACACATTGAATGATATTTTGAAACTAAGAAACCAAACAGATCCGCTAACCTGAAGAATCCGAAGCCTCACCGAAAAGCGCAAGACACGCCGATTGGGTTCATTTCATAAAAGAGGCTTAAGATAAAGATTTTTCAAAAATGTCACTTGTTCCCTGCGATATTTTTCTTCGTTTTTCAGTTGGGTAACACAGATTGAACACCCAATAAGGTACTATAAGGGATGTCCTGGAAATCTCTAGAGATTTTCGTATAAGCGATTGCACTTCGAACTTAGCTTGGAGTACTTTATTTGTGAAGTGAAAAGAATAAGACCGGCTACTAGATCATATGAAAGGGAAACCGTACGCATTAAATCTCCTTGGCTTTGAGCTGGCGGTTTCAAATCTCTCAACTTTCGTCATCTAATCTAGTAGCCCGGCATATTTGTGCCCCTTTACATATAAAGTCAAACAGATATAATATAAAATGCTAACGTTTGTACGAAAACCTCTAGAGATTTTTGGGGACACATCCGAATATTCTTTTATTACCATGAATATTTTCTAAGCGGTAGAAAAAACAGTAAAAGTCGAAGCTGCGTCATTTAAGCAGAGGTGCAGCTGTCATTAGTGTATCCATATGTTTCGTAAATTGTTATCGTATCCCGGTATTTTTGGCTATACTTTGCTTGTCGTAGCTGCGGAACTTGCAGCATGCGCTCATACCAAATCTACAGCTTTAACAGCCATGCAATGCATTCAACAACCGTATAGAAAAAATGTATATAGCATCTGAAAATTTTGGAAGCGTCGGATGGTGCAGTGCCATTTCATTGGTGTTATGTGCAAAAGGATCCCGAGTTTCATACCCATAGAAAGCCGACAACAGTTTTCTTTATAAATGGTTCAAAACAGGTTGTCTTTCTAGATTTAAGAAACAAATCATTTTCTAATTTTTTATGCTTACTGGTTAAGAAATACATACTTGCATTGTATTTTAAAACAGTTTTCCATAGAATTTTTGGAAACCGTATTTCCATATTATTCTGTAGAAACACCTTATAGGTTTATCATACTTTGTACATCTAACATCCAGCATTATTTGTTTTGTCAAAATATTAAGTGGGTCGGTGTCTGATAGGAACATTAGACAGAGCATCAAAAAAATTGGAAATGTTCTGTGGCGCATGGCTGAAAATATTCTATGTATCGTAATGGTCTTTGTGCGGCAGGCACCATGGCGCTACAAAGCTATGGACACAGCATGGTGGGTAGAGGGATCAACAATAGCACGGACTACAAGATCCCAAAAACCAACTTCACAGGCGCATCAGCACTACTGGAACCAGAAGACTGGCGTACAGCACTGTCTCAGGAAGCAACGCACCTATTCACAGACGGCTGAAAGATGGCCTCAGGAGTCGGAACCGCCGTATACTGCGATGAGCCGGAATTGAGGCTCTCCTATAAACTGCCAGACCACTGCACCATATTCCAGGCGGAAGTCTTCGCAATAAGGAAAGCATCGGAATTGGCAGAACAATACGCACCAAACAACCAAATAAACATATACGTTGACAGCCAAGCGGCAATCAAAGCAATGCAGAGACACGCTATTAACTCCAAAAATGTTCTGGCAAGCAGGGAGGCAATAGATTCCCTCTAGCACCTCTAGGAAGGTGCAAAACTATTGGATTCCCAGCCACCGGGGCATTGATGGATCGCCAACAAGCAGCAGTAAACATATCTATCTCCGTACAGACGCTATACAGCAAGATGGAAGAAATAGCGCAGAAAGAAGAAGAGGAAAAGTGGAAAACACAACCGGCTGCAGAATCTCAAAAATTATATGCAAGACAAGAGATGCTACAGCTCCAAAGAGGAGATTAAAGACTGCTTATAGGCATACTAGCTGGTCACTGACTAGCAGCTGCTCACGCGAAAAATCTAGGCATCACGACAACGCACATCTGCAGGAAATGTAAGGAACCTGGAGTCGTCGAAACTCAGGAACACCTCATCTGCAGCTGGCCCCCGATCGCTAAGACAAGATTAAGATATCTACACTCCCCAAGTCTCACCTCTCTTGAAGAGGTGGCAAGGAAGTTTCCCAAACAACTATTGGCATTGGCCAAAACGTCAAAGATCCTCTTGGATTTCTGATGGTACCCAGAAAAACCACCACACCTCACTAAGTACCGTAAGGTCTATGTGCGGCTCCTACATGGGGCCAGCCGAAACTAGCAACCTGTGTATCGAAATGGAAAACGAAAGGTTTAAGTTGCTTAATAACATTCCCAATTCCGATTCCGAGCAAATTAACTTTTCAGCTGCCAAATATTTTTTTTGAATTTGACATGTGTATTTTTTTTTAATTACACAATTTATATTCTTACTTCAAGAACCATTTTTTGAGATCGCAATAATTCAAGTCGAGTTGATATTGTTACGTTTTTAAGAACATAGTTTGAGATGATATTATTACCTTATCAACTAACATTTGTACACTGCAACTGGATAAAAAACTTGATTGACTTGGGATCAGGTGTGAGCGCGAGTTTCTTACGTTCTGGAGAAATAGGGAACGGGGACATATGTACCTCATTGGATTGATTGGAAAAGGGAAAGGAGGCAGAGGCGCCTGAATATGCTCTGCTGCTGCTTCTCCAACCACATATTCTGTAGGATCAGAGACATCGCTTTTTAACAAACTTCAACGACCCACTTGCACCTAATTCGCCACCTAATAAAGGCGCGAGGCGAGGAGTTGGAAAGGTGCATGCACCAACTCCTCAGCAGAATATGGTCCGACGAGAGCATGCCCGAAGATTGGAGTCTAAGTGTAATGTTGCCCACTTTTTAAAAAAGGAGACCCTGCAGTTTGCGCTAACTACCGTGGGATCAGTCTCCAAATGCGCCAGTGCCCAAATGCCAATCGGGCTCATTTCTTTATAAAGATCTAATGCTATACGCATACGTCGATGATATTCACATTATCGGCAAAAACGAATGGGCGGTAAGCAGGGCGTTTTCAGAGATTGAGAAGCAGTCTAAGCTGATGGGCTCAGACAAGAAGCACTACGCGTCTTGGACAAATTTTTACCATGGGGGAGTACAACTATGAGGTTATAGAGGATTTTGTCTACCTCGGACCGATGATTACCGGCGACAACATCAGCCCGGAGATCCGAAGAAGAATTACTCTTGGAAACCGATGATACTACGGTACTCAGTAGGGAGTTCAAGAGCAGAGCCTTTTCTCGAAGAACAAAAATAGCGCTATACAAGTCGCTCATCATCCCAGTCCTGCAATACGGCGCAGAAGCATGGACAATGACAGCAGCGGATGAGGAGGCGGTTGGCGTGTTTGAGCGAAAAATCCTTCGGAGGATCTATGGACCTTTAAAAGTTGGCGATGGATACCCCATTCGAATGAATCACGAACTGTATGAGCTCTATAGGGACATCAGTTTAGTCAAGCGCATAAGGCAACAGCGGCTGCGCTGGTTAGGACATGTAATCCGGATGGATGAAGAAGCTCCAGTAAAAAAGACGTACAAAGCGATGGCGGATTACTAGGATGGGATGATCAAGTGCGGAAAGACATATTCCAACCTTGGTGTGAACAACTGGTGCCAGCTCGCACAAAGCAGAAGCGAGTGGAGGGCATTTATAGCAGACGCCAAGAACGTACAAGCGGCTGTGATGTTGTGTGTGTGCAATATCGGTCCAATAAAGAAGAAGAAGAAGAAAAACACAACAAATTTGTTCGGGATTGACTGGGAACTAAACCCGGTACCTTCTGAACTTATTGTATGGAATGACGCTCCAGCGCATTCAGCCGCTGCAGCATGGTTGAGCTGACAAGAAGTTGAGTTGAAAAAAACACGAGAGAGATCAAAAAGAGAGCCAACTGGCTCTCTCTCTCTCTCTCTGCCTAAAACCAGATTTGGTGTTGTACAAAGAAAATATTATCCGATTGAGAACAACAACTCTACTATTACTCATTTCATATACATTTGGAACATTTGTGGTCAAGAATTTTGAGAACATTATGTTCTTCTTTTAAATTGAAGGCAACTTGTCTTCTGAACCGGGTTTTTCGCGGGTACAGAGTATATTAAAGTTGGGACTTTTCCAACTTTCTCACATGATTTACTTAGAACAGTTGAACTAACATGGATTTCAATCAATGTTAAGTCGCCCTTCCCTTTTAACCATCAGCGAACAACTGAATTTAAATTGAAAACGAGAAGGTCAAGCTAACTTCGTCTGCGCCGAAGTTTTTATACCCTTGCACGTCCTTTTTTTGAAATGTCAGAGTTTAAGAACGCTTACATAATTATCAAAATTTTTATACTCTGTACCGAAGGTACATAGAGTATATTAAGTTTGTGCAAAAGTATGTAACAGGGAGAAGGAATCGTTTCCGACCCTATAAGGTATATATATTCTTGATCAGCATCAACAGCCGAGTCGATATAGCCATGTCCGTCTGTCTGTCTGTCCGTCTGTCCGTCCGTCCGTCCGTATGAACGAAGAGATCTCAGAGATGGTAAGAGATAGAGGTTTGACATGTATGGGGCATATATTTCTTATACTTGCAGGCAGATCAAGTTTATTTTCAATTTTTGCCACGCCCCCTCCCGCCTTCGCAATTTGGAAAAAACGTCACATCTCCTACAGTTTTGAAGATAGATCGTTCGTTCCTTTTAGAGATACCTTGTAAACAAAATTATTTATCGATTTGCTGAAGGAATGATAAAAATCGGATGAACGATACTCAAGTTATGAGCAAAAACGGCCAGTAAACACAAAGCACCACCCCACCCACCACCGCAGCATTCTATTGAACGCCAATCTTAGTGAGAGAGAGAAAGAGAGTGAAACTTAGAGATGAGCGCGTATAACTCGTGAGCAAATGCGAGCTGAGACGTTAAGGGTACAGAGTATGTTATAGTCGGGCTTGACCGACTTTCTTTCTTGTTTGTAACTGAAACCAATTTTCCAACAGATAAACATCTGATTTCGACCAAATTTCGCGAATCTTTTTGAAAACATATCAAATTAACAATCGCCGAGTTTAAGAACGATAAAATTGACATCAAAAAAGATTTTCTCATAAGACTCATTTCCCGTTCCATCGGTTCTATGGCAACCATAAGATATAGACACACGATGTGGATCAACTTTCTCAAATTTGTTTGAAAGCGATTAATATTAATAATCACCGACCTTTAAAACGATCTACTTGAAAATAAAGTTTTTTTTACTAAGACCCATTTTCCGACCGATCGGTCCTATGGCAGATATAAGATATAGTCATCCGATTTTGACCAAAATTTGGAAATCTGTTTGAAAGCATATAATATTAATAAAGGCCGAGTTTGAGGACGCTAAAATTGAAAACAAACAAGTTTTTCTTACTAAGACCCATTTTCCGACCGGTGGTTGGTTTTATCCATGTTTTCAACTGAACGCTTGAATGATATCAATAATAAATGCTGCTACGTTTTCAATAGTTAGGTAAACTCATAGCGACCTCAACAAAAACAAGTCTTAATTCTGACGGAAAATAGAGGTCAAAATGTGTGGGCCAAGGATCGAACTAAAATTAAGGTAGGATAACTAAAAAAACCAATCCGCGAATCAAGCCTTAGACTTTCCAACGGGTTCAAGTTCATAAACCTAAGCTTCTGAGAAAAAATGAAATTTAAAATCAAGATTATAGTCTCGAAACCAAAAGAAACTATGTCAGAAGGTTGTATTCTTAATTTAAATCTAAGCCCGACAACCTTGGCTTGAGATCGTTTATACTCGACTCATCTCATTTTTATACTCTGTACCAAAGATACCCAGAGTCTATTAAGTTTTGTGCAAAACTATGTAACAGGGAGGGGAATGGAAATTAGGTCATGGCATTTGAGGCCGCGATCGGCGGTCTTATTTCATTTTCAAAGTAAATTAAGACCGCTACCACAAAATGGACACACATTTCAAAAATGAAATAAGACCACCCACGGTCATATAAAGCCTTAATTGGCTAGAAAAATAAAATTTTGTATTGAGATTCGCGATCAAAAATGCATTTAAAATTAACAATTTCAATCAAAAGTCATTGTGCAGAATAGATTTGGCCGCGTGGTCTAAATACTTTTTGCAAAATGAATTTTGACCGGACAGTCTTGTGTTATTCGCGAAATGAATTAAGAGATCCCGGTCTTTTTTCATTTTGTGGGCGCGGCCCGAATTCATTGTAAACAAGTAAGAAAGTCGGTCAAGCCCGACTGTAATATACTCTGTACCCTGCAGTAGCAGCGCTGCTGCTGCGCTTCGGCAGTGAACTTTCTTTTGGTCATAACTTGATTAATAAATGGTGCCACTACTTGATTTTCAAAACTCAGCAACAGATGGCGCCACAACTGTGACCATTTCAAAACTGACTTTGATTGGAACAGACTTTTGGTCATAACTTGAGTATCGTTCATCCGATCTTTATTTTTCCTTTAGCAAATCGATAAATAATATTGATTACTAAATATCTCTAGAATGTAAGAAACATCTAACTACAAAACTGTGGAAGATATGACATATATGTCCTATAAATTTCAATCCTCCATCTCTTACAATCTGTGAGATCTGTGCGTTCGTACGGATCGACTCGGCTGTTGATGCTGCGTACCTTTGGTACAGAGTATAAAAACAACTGTTACGATTGATTGCCCTTGCTTTATATTTTGTACTATTTTCCCTGCTTGCAGGTGAAATTGCCCCCAGTTCACTATTCAATTTTTATATTTTGTGCTCCGAGAGTAGACTTTATATTTCTTTTTACCTCTTGCTATCCCTAATGATTCGTATCCCGTTTCGTCCTGTGCTCTGTTTCACCTGTTTTCTAACTATGTTATTCTCTACCAAGTTAAGCGTGCCCTGACAACTACAGCAGGGAGTAATCTAGTTTCACAGAAAAAGAGGTGTGCAGCAAACGCTGGAATTTATTTATTGTCTTCTCAATTATGTGTAATAATAAAAACTGCCACAAAAATGCAAAAATATATATAGTTCATTCACACCAGAATTGTAAACTATCCCACCGTGCGTCATGTTGCACTTTACAAGAGCATCTCTCATGAAAAAAGTCACACTCTCGCCATGTGTGCTGTGTGTGTAGGAAAGGGGATATGCTTTGAAAAGCCGCGCCTCATGAAATATACCCTACTTTTTTCAGCTGCCCGACATCATCATTTTGAATTTTAAATGAAAATCGTTAAAAATTTAAGTTTTCGGCATTGTTTAAATTGAGATTTTCTGAATAAAAGTAATTTCTTATCTTGGCAATTCTTACCTCTACGGAAGGGTATGCAAATGAGAACCAAATTACAAGCTCGATTTTTCGCACCCAACCCGCTACCCAAGTAAAGTTATGTAAACACGGTACACCCCCAATGCGTTGTGGCTTTTCAAATTAAGAGCTACAGGCTACAGCTGCCGGTGTCCGGTTAACTCCCTTCCTGAGCAAATACTCACCGCGATATGCCCAAAATTCCAGCAGCACCGCGGCTATAGCACTGCAGGCGCAGTTTGTAAACTGAGTCCTTGTCGATTCCATTGGCCAGTTCTCGTTTGGCTAGATTTTTTAGAGTGGACTCCATGTTGTAATCGTCCTCGCGATGCATCTGTGAAGAGAGAAAGAAATGTATAAGTATATTAGCGAATTTACTTTCCTTTGATGCGAGCTGCTGAGCTATTTAGCATAATTGTTGAAGGATATGTGCACACCAATATAATAGGATATAGTTAGAGATAAGCGTTTAACTTTCCTTACCTTCATTGTAGTGAGAAGAAAGAGTAACCCAAATAATTCGTAATAAATATATTTCGCAGCTTAAATCTTATGATTTGAATTTTGTGTGTTGACAAATTAATCAGCTGCTTCTTTTATTTATATTAACTAGAAAACAATAAGGCAAAGCCAACTTCATCTAGACCCAAGCTTTTTCACATTATAGTTTCTGTAAATTATATTCTCTCACTCTAATTAAATGCGACACTTCGCTACAGAGTCGAACTCGTCGCACTTACATTATAAATTTAATTAACTTTTATATCAATTTCACTTATCTTTGTGGCCCTACGAGTTAAATACCTCTAATCCGTCAATTGACCTGAGGCAATTATGCGAATTCGTTTGATATTTCGTTTGCGTGCTTATGTAACTGCAATAATTGTCTGTCAGATAAGTCGGAAGCAAGTCGCATGGGCGTTACTTGGCATGCGGAGTTTGACAGCCATAACCGGAGGCTATTTCCGCCCAGAATTGATTTACTTTTGCTCAAAGACAACGAGCCGATGCGCTTAATTATGCCGACAGTCAAAGGGGAAGCAACCATCGATGCTATCTGAATTTAAATCGGGTTTGTATTTGGTCTTGTTTTGCTTAAATTTTAAATGAATAATGCCAAATATGTATGTAGCATTAAGTGGTGGCTTGCCTTACGGTTCACTTCACACGGTTGACGTATTTTTTTTTTTTAGGCACACTTTCAGGGTTTGGCAGTCTGCTATCTTAATTGCTGATATTTAATTACACTGCAAAAAAATACGCTTTTAATTAAAACGAGAGCATAAGTTAATGTCGGCCCTGCCTGACTTCGATGTACCCGTTAACCAGGCCTTCCCTTATGTCAATTAACAGAGCATTACCGAAAATGTTAACATAATTACATTTTGTTAGCAGACAGCGCATGCTGACCCCAAACATGTGACAAGAGTTGTGATTCTTGAGGAAACGACAAAAAGTATGCAACTTGGTTTTATTAACAGATGCCGCACGCTGACATCAACTCTGTTACAAAATCTATAATCTATCATATATAATAATATAATAATCTTTCTAAAAATTTCAGATATCATAGATTTTGATATTATAAGTGGGAGGTTAACATTTTAGATCGATATCTTTAAAATTGTATCTTTATTTTAAATTTGGTTTCTTTTGCTCTTCAAGTCTGTGAGATATTTCTTACAGCAGGACGGAGGGACGATCGGAGATGGTTATATAGACTTGGCTGTATATGCTGCTCAAGAATATATATACATTATGGAGTTGAAGGAGGCATCTGCTACACTTTTACGATTTATAAAAATAATCGCACTCAAAATTGTGCTAAATAAATTAACTTTGAAGAACCGCGTTATATGTGAAATGCTTAAAAAGTTTTGCCTTTGAGTCAGTGGTATGAAAAGTAATTGACAATTTTCATGTCAACGGTTACACTTTTCATCAATCAAATATATTAATTTTTAAAAGTCAAATATTGTGAAGATTTTAAAGTATTCATAGAGATATTAAGCATGATAAAGGGCAACTTTAGCAACTTTCTTTTTGGTCACACTGTTTTTGACAGCTCAGCTTTTTGTCGTGTCACATGTTACTGTCAAACATGTTCAGTTTGTGCTATAATTAATACATGGTATCGACTTACAAACGAACAACGCTTGCAGATTATTGCATTTTATTATCATAATTCATGCTCGGCTAAGAAAGTGGCATCGAGCACTTCTTCCATTTTATGGTGAGTTTGGGCGACCTTCTGAGGCGGCTATTCGGAATCTTGTGACTAAATATCGCACCAAATTTAAATTATTAGACATTAAACCACCAACACGCATACGTAGAGTGCGGACAGAGGAAAATATCGCAGCTGTATAAGCCAGTGTTGTTAATGACCGTGAGTTATCGAATCGGCGCCGTTCGCAGCAATTGACCCTCTGTTACTCCACTAAGTGGAAAATTTTGCGGAAGGATTTCGGTGAAAAACCTTTTCAAATACAGCTGGTGCTATTGAAGCCGCACGACCTACCAAAAAGTTGCTGGCAAAGTTGGATGAAGATCCACTTCTTTACCGGAGAATTGTGTTTCTGGTTGAATGAATACGTCAACAAACAAAATTGCCGTATTTGGTGTGAACAGCAGCCAGGAGCATTGCAAGAACTGCCAATGCATCCCGAAAAATTCACTGTTTGGTGTGGATTATGGGCCGGTGGCATCATTGCACCGTACTTTTTAAAGATGAGAAAGGCAGGAACGTTACTGTGAATGGAGAGCGCTTCCGTGCGATGATTACAATATTTTTTTTTGCCCAAAATGACAGCTGGACTTGGCTGACATGTGGTTTCAACAAGACTGTGCCACATGCCACACAGCACGCGAAACAATGGCTCAACTGAGTGGCGAGTTCGGTGAACATTTTATTTCACGTTTGGGGCCGATCTATTGGCCGCCTAGATCGTGCTATATATCGCCTTTAGACTAGTGTGGCGGGGCTATGTTAAGGCTCAGTTCAACAGCGACAAGCCCGCAACAGTTGACACGCTGGAAGCCAATATTTAAGAATTTATTCGTAACATACCGCCCGATATATGTATAGCAAAATTGGACCCAGCATATGAACCATTTGAGGCGCAGCCCCGGTCAGCATTTACATGAAATCATCTTAAAACATTAAATTATATAAATCGTTCTATAGACACAAATAAAGATTTACTACATTTTTCTAAATCTTATGTATTTTTTTTTTTTAATCAAATCCGAGAGCAGATTAAAAATCACCCTTTAAAATGAGTACAAGGTAGTGCAAACACTTGCTCCATTTCAAAAAAGTCAAAAAAGTCTTGCGGTATTTCCGCAAGCTTGTCTTTGCAAGCGCGTAGTTCTAGTTCTATTCGTCGCATCGGTTCACGCTAGAGCTTTTTGGAAAGCTCTTTTCACGCGCTAACACGTGTTTGATTTATTGTTGTTTGTTTTTAGTCGTTCGTGAGTTATAGCGTCGCAAACATGGAGCAAAATAAAGAGAAAATACGGCATATTTTACAGTACTACTACGATAAAGGCAAAAATGCATCTCATGCTGCCAATAAAATTTGTGCAGTTTATGGACCCGATACAGTTTCCATTTCCACCGCACAACGATGGTTTCAACGTTTTCGTTCTGGTGCAGAGGTGATCGAAGATGCGCTACGGTCCGGAAGGCCTGTCGTCGAAAATTGCGTTAAAATCGCTGAATTGATCGAAAGAGACCGGCATAGTAGCAGCCGTAGCATCGGCCAAGAGCTGGGCATGAGTCATCAAACCGTTATAAACCATTTGAAGAAGCTTGGATTCAAAAAGAAGCTCGATGTATGGGTGCCACACGACTTGACGCAAAAAAAACATTTTTGCCCGTATGGATGCATGCGAATCGCTTCTGAATCGCAACAAAATCGACCCGTCGTTTTTGAAGCGGATGGTGACTGGCGATGAAAAGTGGGTCACTTACGACAACGTGAAGCGCAAACGGTCGTGGTCGAAAAGCGGTGAAGCTGCACAGATGGTGGCCAAGCCTGGATTGACGGCCAGGAAGGTTCTTCTGTGTGTTTGGTGGGATTGGCAGGGAATCATCCACTATGAGCTGCTCCCCTATGGCCAAACGCTCAATTCGGACCTGTACTGCCAACAACTGGACCGCTTGAATGCAGCACTCATGCAGAAGAGGCCATCTTTGATCAACAGAGGCCGAATTGTCTTCCATCAGGACAACGCCAGGCCACACACAGCTTTGGTGACGCGCCAGAAGCTCCGGGAGCTCGGATGGGAGGTTCTTTTGCATCCACCGTACAGTCTGGATCTCGCACCAAGTGATTACCACCTATTTCTGTCCATGGCGAACGAGCTTGGTAGTCGGAAGTTGGCCACAAGAGAGTCCTGTGAAAATTGGCTCTCCGAGTTTTTTGCCAATAGGGAAGCGAGTTTCTATAAGAGGGGCATTATGAAGTTGGCATCTCGTTGGGAACTCGTCATCGAACAAAACGGCGCATATTTGACTTAAATCGCATTATTATAACCAATTTTATGAACAATTGAAAATTCAATAAAAATACCGCAAGACTTTTTTGACAACCTTATATGTATATTAAAATGGTTCAGATGTGTGTAACGCATAGAAGGAAGCATCTTCGACCACTCAAAGTATATATATTCTTGATCAGCATGACGAGCTGAGTTGATATAGCCATGTCCCTCTGTCTGTCCGTCTGTTCGACTGTTTCTATGCTATCTCCTTCGTCAGTTTTAAAGCTATCTTAACCAAACTTTGCACGAAGTCTTTCAATACAAATACGTTGCACATTTGTCGGGACCGGCCAGATCGGATGACTACATCATATAGCTGCCATAGGAACCATCGGTCGCAAATGTTGTTTTAGTGAGAAAAACTTTTTTGTCTTCAACGCAAACGTCCCCGAACCTCGTATTTATAAGATTTTTATGCTTTCACATAATTCCAACAAGTTTGATAGGACAACTATATAATATAGCTGCCATAGAAATTGGGTGTAGAAAATGTATATAGGAAGCCTTGTCAAAAATATGTACATTTGGCCGAATGTACATATTTGTGTCAGTGGAATCAGGCTACTAATTTATATAACTCATACAAGCTACAAGGGTATATAAACTTCGGTCGAGCCGAAGTTAGCTTTCCTCTATTTTTTTTAACTTCGTCTTCCTTCTCTAGGGATCGAACTTAGAACCTAGCGAACAGCATTAAAGAAGGCAAAGGTCTGGTTGCTAAGAGCTTTGCCTTGTATTTGGCACGCTAGCGTTTAGAGGTTACGGTTTTAATCTCTGGTTTAGGTTTCTGCAAATGCTAAAATTATTGCAGAAGCCACGTAAACCATTGACGTGTTCAGACCATAGTACAGTGGGAAAAACACCAGCTGCATACATAAGCTTTCCCGCTTTTTTTTAACTGCTGCTAATTTACGAAAAATTGGTAAAATTTAAAGAAAAATTAAATTAAGTGTTTATAATTAACTTCAAAGGTATTTATTTACTAAAAGATATGTGTTGGTGTCTTGTTATTGTGTTTCGTGCCGTATACTTGTGGTTGTTTAAGGTGATATTCTAACTTATAATTTTTACTAGTACATTCAACTTTCGTAGAGCTAAACTTTCTTCATTCGTCAGCATTCGCTCTAACTGTTGTTTCTAAAAATTGTATAATGTGTTGTGATGTGAAATGTCCAAATTTTGAAACCACCTTCGTCCACTTACTGAAGAAATTTTTTTTTTTATCGAAAATGTCAGGGGCCAGGCTTGTGTTATTTTTGGTATGGCGTGTGGAAGTTGACGCTCCTAAAAAAAATATTGCTGCGGATTCATATGTATTTAACAATATGATTGCTAGGTCCAATTATGGCAATAGTCAATGCGTTGAAATTTCTAAGTGAATCCAAAATTTCACTTCAAAATTGGCAATGAAATGGAGAGAAAACCATTACGACATAAATAAATTTGAGAAAAACAACAAAGACTGGTTATATATTGAACTTATTTTCATAAACTCAAGTTCAAAGACTGGGAGACCCGCAATGAGTTTTAGTGACTGGCAAGAAACCACAAAGCAAAAGAAAAAGAAAATATCTGACATCGCCACAGAAATTCCGTGCGAATAGCTCATGTCTGCGGCCAGCACTGGCTTATACAAGGCTGGCAAAAGAAATACATCAATGGTCGTATCGCGTATTCGCTAACTCTCGATGAGTGGTACCAAACAGAGAAATGCAAACATATTTCTACGGTCTGCAATGAAACTGTGCTACCCCAATGGGCTATAACTTACCGACCATTCTTTCGAGGTACCTTTGCAATGCTTGATTGATCACACAGTTTCCAATAACTTAAAATTTCGGTAAACATTAATATTGCAGATACACTGCTCGCCACTTGAATAGGACACCCTGTATGTTCTCTTTAAAACTGCTCGTAACTCGAAAACGAAATGGTAGAATAACGGTATTTTTTGCATATTATCTTTGTGCAAGCATTCTTCGCTCTTTCTGGTATATTCCAAGTTTTGGAATGGAACCGTTATAACCGTTGTTTTAACTTTATGTGAGCATTCGCAAAAATACAATGGAATTTTTGCGCCATTTGAATAGAACATGCATTTTATTTGGTCGGTATCGTTGACACGTGCACACAAATTTTGGTTTACTTAAACTTTTTGCTTTAATTGAAGTGGATATAAAATTTTAAAAAATTAAAATGGGGCGTGGCACTTCATTATCTGAGTCGGAAAAAGGAAAAATCCAAGCTTACAAGGATTCTGGCCTTTCTATTGCCAAAATAGCAAAAAAAGTCGACAGGAGCCGTCACGCCATAACAAATTTTTTAAATAATGAGGCTAATTATGGTAAAAACATGAAGGGCCGCACCCACAGTGTGCTTACCATCGCGGACAAGCGACTTATATTAAGAGAAGCTTCCAATTCGCACGACTCTTTGGCCAAGATAAGGGAAAAATGCAACGTTAAAGCAAGTTTGACAACCATGCGTCGTGTTATTAATAATGCTACACACCTGAAGAGACTAAAAATCAAGAAGAAGCCACCTCAGAACCCGGCTCGGAAGTTACAACGCCTTGATTTCGCGCGCGCACATGTTACCTGGACTTCGTAGTGGCAACGTGTTGTCTTTTCGGACGAAAAAAAGTTTAATTTGGAGGGCCCCGATGGCTACAGCTACTATTTTCATGATCTTCGAAAAGAACCACACCATCTTGATAAGTTGCACAGCAGTGCTGGAGGTATTATGGTATGGGGGGCCATTTCCTATTATGGCACCTGTGAGCTTAAATTTATTCCAACCACCATGAATCCGTTGTGTTATAATGGTATATTGAAAGAGGCCTTTCCACACTTCCAAACTCTTTTTGCAAATCGAAAATGGATTTATCAACATGATAATGCCCCTATACATACCGCCCGGATTGTTAAATCGTAATTAGCGAGCCAAAACGTGGAGTTATTAAACTGGCCACCCTATTCACCTGACTTGAATATCATTGAGAATGTGTGGGGATGGCTAACACGTGAAGTATATGGATCTGGTTAGCAATATTCGAGCGTTCTCGAACTAATTGCAGCTATCAAATTAGCATGGGGCTCGATATCGTTGAATTATTTGGGAAAATTGTATGCAGACCGAATGTGTGAGGTTTTGGAGAAAAAAGGAGGCTCAACACACTATTAAAAACTTTTTTTGGTTTAAAAACATGTTAGTAATTTCTTATTTAAATAATATTGTTATTTGAAAAGGATTGAAATATTCTTAAATGGTTTCTAGATAAAGTGCCCTATTCAAGTGGTGCAAAATGAAGACTCCAAAATTTGTTTGTTTGTTATTGGTTAACAATGTTTTTTGTATACTTACAACTTTTGAATAATTTTGTTATTTTCGTCTAATTACTACATTTAAATAAACTTTATAATATACTACTATACATATACTACTATATACTACATATACTACTATATATATATACTCTCTGAAAAATTATGAAACCTTCAACTACTCGTTATTGCAGGCCATTGAAACTACTTTGTCAAAAGGAAACAGCAGAAGTGAATAACGTCAAAAACCAAATTGCCCAAAAACAGCCAACCAGATTAGAAAACTTCACAGTTCATTATCAATTTCATATGACTATGATCGATGGGAAGGTATTTAGTGTTGTCGCGGAATCATCATCTCAAAAATGTGGTATTTGCAATATATCACCCAAAAATATGAACGACTTAAAAATGATCAAAAATTTACCTTGCTACGAGAATTTATATGAATGTGGACTATTAACACTAGACGCGTGGACTCGCTTCTTTGAATGCATTCTGCATATCGCCTACAGAATTCCAATTCAAAAATGGCAAGTCCGCAGTTCGGATAAAGCGATTTTTAATGAAAAAAAAAGAAATACAAAACAAACTGAGACAGAAAATGTCTATATTGGTTGATATCCCCATGCCTGGATCAGGTTCAACCAATAACGGAAATACAGCTAGAAAAATTTTCCAGCCACCTGAATTAGCTGCGCAAATGGCTGGTGTAAGCTATTCAATAATTCATAGATTTGGTATCATTTTACGCACAATGGCTTCTGGCCATGAAGTAAATACAGATGCCTTTCACCTTTATGCATATGGAACAGCAACTGTATTTGTAGATGTGTCTCCTTGGTTATATATGCCTGCATCTGTGCATAAAATTTTGATACATGGTGCATATATAATCTAACATTTTTCTCTTCCAATTGGTATGTTTTCTGAAGAAGCTCTCGAAGCCACATAACTGCCGAAAAAAGTCTCGCAAAAAAAAAATGGAGGACTTGGCGCATTCCCTTTTTATTTCTTCTGATCCTTTCAATACAATGCTATCAAAAGGTTCAGCGAAGTCTACAAGAAACTACGAACTTTTAAATAATGATGTAATAAGTCTTCTTTTGATAAGCAATGAGCATTATATGTCAGATGATAGTTGTTCAGATGCTTAAAAAGTTCAATAAATTAAAAATTAAAATTTGTGTTTTTATTTGTAAAAAAAAATTAACCCTACAAAAATCGGATAATTTTTCAAGGAGTAATTAATAAATAGGAGCTAATCTATCCGTTTTTCCCACTATGCATAGGTCCAACAGATGACTTGTTTTCTCTTCAGTCCAATTGGAACTACATTGAAAGTCTTTACTTGATGCAAATTATTGTGTTATGGTTGATATTATTGTTAAGATAGTTAAAAGTATAAATTAATAGCACATTTTAACTTTCTGTCATTTGGCGTGCCTTAAGTAGTGATGGCCACTTTGTCAATTTGCGGAAACATTATCGAAAATCGAATGATTAACGAGTAATGTGACTACATTTTTTCAAAATACAATTTTCTGCCACCTCAAGTGCCCATATGAAATTATATGGGGGAAAATGTCAATTTTTCACAAAATGCGGAAATGCAAAATGCAGTTATAGTGAGGACAGAACAGAACTCATACAAATGCATATATTTTCTTTTGAGTGTACCATTCTTACACATTCCAACATAGTTATTTACCTATCAATGAACATTCGTGGTGAACTATGACCAGCTGCCACTTTGTGCAATGAACTGTAACATTTTGAGCTACCAACTAGTCTCATAGTACCTTAAGTGTGTGGGCGAGTGAAAGTGAGCGCACTCACCTCAATATTTCACGCATGACATCTCGATTATAATAGCTTCACACACACACACACATACACGTGAGTGCTCGAATGTAAGCAATTGTCATTGTAGAATCGCCACAAAGTTAGTCGGTCAAATCGAATGCTTTCATAAATAATTAATCAGCTAATTAGTTAGAAATCGATTGTATCGGTTAACCACAAATAAATTGGACACTTCACGGAAGCAACAACTAACATTAAAATAAATCACGCTTCACTTCAGCAGTTTTGAGAAACTTCTATTTCCAGAAGGTTGAGAGAAAAGGCCTTGGCCTACATTCGTTTAATTCGTCTGCGCTTGATTATCGATTGCTTGTAAAGTAAACAACCAGAAACGACAAAAAGAAAAGAATACGTTGAATACAACTGCCTAAATACTTATTATTTTAGTCGGAGGGAGGAGCTATGTAATCAATAAAACAGTATGTATAATTAAGTCATAGGGTAGAGGGCGGGACTAACTTAAATTATATGATGAAGCATTATTATTTAAAGGCAAATGAACTAGAGGCCCAAAAAACTTGTATTTTACTAAAAATAACTATACGTATAACTATATACGTATATTAAAGTGAATGTACCTATATGTTTGCGTGAATCTTCTCATGAATTTTTACAGTATGTATATTATTGTACATCAGAAAAGTGTCATATGCTATGTCCCAAGACTGTGAATCGGTTTGAAAGCTGTTTAAATGTAATGTACACTGAGGGAAAAATGCTCTGAAATTTAAATATTTACACTTTGATTTTAACATTTTCACCATTGATTCAGCGTTATATATGGAATTCGTAAAATGAAAAGATTACAAATTTTTTTTATCTTATTGAATCAAGAGTAGGGAACCCCTAACTGGAGC
This sequence comes from Lordiphosa magnipectinata, assembly GCA_037044535.1. Taxonomy (NCBI): domain Eukaryota; kingdom Metazoa; phylum Arthropoda; class Insecta; order Diptera; family Drosophilidae; genus Lordiphosa; species Lordiphosa magnipectinata. The sequence goes on from JBAMBO010001222.1 coordinate 204,866, forward strand.
CACCACCAGTTGGACTCTGAAAAACACCAAATTATATTAAATTGTATTTAAAAATGTTTACTTACTCTGCGGGTATTCGCACTCGGGGCCCTTGGACTGAAACTCAATTGAAACGTCCTCTCTACCGGTTGCACCATTGCGCACGCTGGCGGCAAAGCTTCTAAGATGCTACTTGTATTGAATCGAATCTACGATCTGCCTTATAACATGAGACCACTTGTAATTCTCAAGTTCGAATTCCCTGGCGCAAAGAAAATTTGGTGATTAAATATGTTTCTAGTTAAATCAAAGTGCATATAAATTGATTTCAATACAAAAATTGCATAGCAAAATCAAAGATGATTGTTATAGTTTTTACTATGCCATTTTTCCCTGAGTGTATTGTAATATGTAACAGGGAGAGGGAAAAATTTCCGATCCTATGAAGTATTTTCTTGATCAGCATCAATAGTCGAGTCAATTAAGCCATGTTTGTCGGTCTGTCCGAAGAAATAGATCGCAGGGATAATAAGAGATAGAGAGTTGACATGTATGGGGCATAACCTCTTCTTATACTTGCAGGCAGAACAAATTTATTTTATATTTTTCCCAAGCACCCTCTCGCCCCTTAACATTGTAAAAAACGCAATTTGTTTGGAATGGGTGAAGTTTGGATGAACGATAGTCACGTTATGAGCAAAAGAAATTTCGCTGCCGTAACAAAGTACATATTGAACATACACTTGCGAAGGTACAGGTTATATTACAGTCCGGCTTGAACGATCGTTAATACTCGACTATACTTTTACCTTTTAATCATATCTCAAAGTAGACACGCTAGATGAGTCAACCAAAGATTAAATTTAAAACTTATGAAATTTCCAACAATCGCGCTACCCTTGCTGAGGGTTTATTAAAACGAGAAGGCCAAGCTAACTTCGTCTGTGCCGATGTTTTTATACGCTTGCAAATGCTGTTTTTGAAATGTCAGAGATTAAGAACGCTTACATAAGAATCCAAAATTTTTCTAACTAAAATCCATTTTCCGACGGAATTCAAACATATCAAATTAACAACCGCCCAGCTTAGAACAATAAAATTGAAAACAAAAAAGTTTTTCTCACTAAGACTGATTTTCCGACCGATCAGTCCAATGGCAGCCTTAAGATATAGTCATCCGATTTCGACCAAATTTTGCATATAACATAACATAACATATAAAAAACATTAAGCAGCGAATTTAAGGACACTAACATTAAAACAAAAAAAAATTCTTACTAAGACCCATTTTCGACCGATCGGTATAAGATATAGTCACCCGGTTTCGATCAACTTTTTCAAATTAATAATCATTGACCTTAAGAACGATTTACTTCAAAACAAAATAGATTTTTTCCCCATATTCCGACCGATCCGTCCTATGGCAGCTTTAAGATATGTATAGTCATCCGATTTTGACCAAAAATTGCAAATCTGCAATCTGCAAATGGCCGATCTTGAGGACGCTAGTATTGAAAACAAAAAGTTTTTCTCACTAAGACCCATTTTTCGAACGATGGTTCCTATGGCAGCTTTAAGACATAGTCATCCGATCCGGTATCCTTTCCGACATATTAGCAGAGTGTAGTAAAAAGAAGACTCTGTGTAAAATTTCAGCTCTATAGCTATGATCAAGAATATATATAGTGTTTAGGGGGTCGGAAATTAATGTTTCGTTGCCTTGCAAACTTTTGCGCACAATTATATGTAATACCCCCCTTTGCAAGGGTATAATTATCCAGATGTTTGTAACTCATAGAAGGAAGCATCTCCGACCACATGAAGCATTCTTGATCAGCATGACGAGCTGAGTTGATGCAGCCATGTCGGTCTGTCCGTCGTTCTGTGTGTCGTTCCGTCTGTTCTTATATTCTATACCCTATATCCTTCGTCAGTTTTCAAGCTGTCTTAATCAATCTTTGCATGAAGTCTCTAGGACCAAACACGCTGCACATTTGAAGCATATAGCTGCCATAGGAACGATCGGTCGAAAAACAAGTTTTAGTGAGAAACAAAATTTTGTTTACAACGCAAACCTCCCCAAACCTCGTATATATATGTTTTTTTTGATGAAAATCGGTCAACTATATGGTATAGCTGCCATAGAAAATATAGGTCAGAAAAAAGTCTTAGTAAAAAAACTTCTTTGTTTTCAATGCTATCGCTCCAAACCTGTTATTTATCAAAATTATATGCTTCCACATAATTCTGATAAGTTTGATCCAAATCAGATAGCTATAGCATATAGCTGCTATAGGAACGATCGGTCGAAAAAGTTGTTCTAGTATGAAAAACTTTTTTGTTTTCAATGTCTCTTTTAATCTCCAGTTATAAGTATTATCTGTTTCAATACAATTTTAACGAGTTTGATCAAAATCGGATCAATATTTCGTTTAGCTGTCATACCATAAACTGGCCAGCCAAAGTAGTGGCGCCATCTATTGTTCAGTTTAAGAAATCCTTCAGCAAACATTGTTCAACGGTGAAATGAATTTATGTAATGGAAATCATTTAAGACCTTTATTTAAATAAATTATACGAACTGCAAGGCTATTTTAACTTGGGCCGAGCCGAAGTTAGATTTCATCAATTTGTAAACCTTGTTCCCTATTAAAATGGGAAAAGAGAATCATAAAGTTTTGCAACTGTATGTAACAGCCAGAAGGAAGCATCTGCGACCCTATAAAGTATATATATTCTTGATCAGCATCAACATCCGAGTCGATCGCGTCGATTTCAAAGACTATTAGAGACAGAGCCACCAATTTTTGCATGCATACCAGAGTTGAGCATTTTTTTATTCGAATACGGATAACAATTTGACTGTCTCTCTCATTTCTCAAGCCGTTAATCTAGGCATAACATTTAATGACACATTAACATGGAATGATCAAGTAACTAAAGCTGCAGGGAAAACCCTTGGAATTCTAAGACAACTATCCTTCAATTAACTACAAACATCAGACTTCTAATCGCAAAGACTTACTTGTTACCAATGCTTTGCTATGGGATCGAAATATTTGGGAATTGTGACGCTGCCTTTCAGAGAAGATTAAACGTAACATTCAACAATATCGCTAGATATGTCTTTAATAGAAGACAATCGGACCATTTCTCATTCATTTCTCACAGTGAATCATGCCTTCGGCAAGCATTCGACAATAATGAACCGCGATAAATATCATGGATGACCAATCGTAAAGAATATAGTCCAGATCATAAAGAATGTTTCAAACCACTTTCCGTGACTGACAAATCATTAAATCGCCGAAAAATACCATAGGGGATCAAAAAAAGTAGCAATGCCAAACAAACTTCTTAATCGGCATTAACAGAATAGTCGATATAGCCATATATATACAAATATATTCTTTACACCATCCATGGTCATCGATGGTATTTATCGCGCTTCAGTATTGTCATTATCATGGTAATGTAGTTATGTGAGATCGTTTGCGGTCTTGAAAAGCAGTTTCTTAAGCATTTAGTGGTTTTATTACCATGGAGATCCCTTTGATTGATTCTGGCATGGTTTTTGACTTGATTGGGAGAACATTTTGTTTGGCATTGTTACATTTTCTGATCCTCTTGATCCTCGATAGCCGAAAAAAGAAAGAGCGCGATACTTATACAAAGTAATTGTTTATTCGAAAAAATTTGTTATTTTGTAGACAAATAGATTATCGATGAGTTATTAGTCGAATAATTTTAATAAAATAACGAATAATCTTATCTAGATATTTATTCGAATGATTGTTATTTATTTAAAATTATTTACAAATAAAACTTTAGAACAATTTATTTTAAATAGTTATCTAGATGATTTGTTATTCAAATAATACCAACTCTGGTGTATACCGTACCCAGATCAAGTTTGTTTTAAGATTTAGAAAATTCTTCCTCCTCCTTTTTAACCGCGGAAAACTGTCAGAGCTTCAATTTTAAAGTTTGAACTCTGAGTTTGAATTCTGAAAACCACAATAGGATCCGAAAAAAAACCAACATTACTTGGAACAGGGTATTTTGCAGTCGGGGTCGTATAAAATTAGTTTTTCTTAGTAAGGGTCGATTGCTCATTTTCTAAGGACCGATTTCTCAACTTCCACATAGAGCTATGTATCTCATAAACTAACAAATGACAGAGTAAATTGTATGTTAATCTGACACAAAGGAGCTATCTAGAAGAGAAACCTACCCTAAATGTAATTAAAAAATAAGTTTTTTGTTGTTTGCAGTTGCATCGCACTTCTACGAAGACAATAAGATATTGGAGACCGATTTAGATTTCGGTCAGATGGGTAGTCACAGAACGATTTGTTACTTAAACTGGCACAACCATTCACAAAACATAAGTGCGGACAGAGACAAGTATGATATTCTAAAATCCAGACCAAATGCTAAAAACATCACGAATAATAGAAGGACAAAACAAATTGAAATTTTTAGGGTTTCTTTTGCATACTTAAATTTGATTCTTTTTTCACCTAGAGAGCTAAAAATGTTATTGAAACATGTGATGAACGTCTTCATAAAGTGTAATAAGACATAAAACGGGACTTAGCTACTTTTGTCAACGACTGTGCTTGATTTCGGTAGATTTAAAACAGCCTCGAATACTCAAACCCCCCTAAACCGATGACGTCCATCAAATATCGATAAAGGATTACGATAGGATTCAGGAGCGCAAGAACTCTGTTGGATGACCGAAAACAGACCGAAACCTACGCTAGATACTCCCAGCTTGAGGCTGAATTCAATAAATATATTCTGGACATTCTCGGAATATCATATATATAGGTAGGTATCCACAGCCGTAGCTCCATGGACTACTATTTTCTGTTATTACTAGGGAAACTGAAGAGCTTCCCGATCTAAAATGGAAAGCGGCAATCCGAAGAATAAACTGGAGCTAAATGGCATTGATCGGGCACCAGGCAGGCCTAAAAAAAACTTGGAGAAGGACTGTCGTGGGAGAAGCTCGAAGTACATATTGGCAAAGCTTTTGGTGAACTCAAGGTGAAGGCGTACTGTAGAGTTTGTTGGTGCCCAGTGAGTGGTAGTGTTTAGAGTTTGCAATTACAGTGCAGAAAGACTGTGGACGGAAACTATCACATAACAGACTAACGCGCCAGCTATAGTGTGTACACTGTACAATGGAAATGGAATTGTTACTGTGAAAACGTTTAAATTGTTGCTAATGTGACCTAACATAGCATGGCTATGACTATACTCTATTCTTTAGGCATACGTCACTAACTAGATCACCCTTGTTAACTACTTAACCAACCCGAGGATTTAATTATAGCCAAGCGAGCAACCCTTAAACTTTTAATATGATTTTCCAGTAACCCTATGGTTGGGAGCCCCAACGATTGTGTGTCCCAGACCAGATGACCCCATTAGATTGCTCGCAGTCACGACAAATGCGTCTGAGTAATGAACAGTGCTCTAATTAGTATGCCCATGTGACATTTTAGTGTCCTGTGATGAGCATGACGGAGTTTCGTTGAACACGCCACATGATTGGGGTTCAGTGCATGCCAAACTGTAAAGCTTTTGCAAAATGTTGCTGGCAACAATTGCAGTGGCAATGCACAACAGCTTCAGCATCCTTGCCGGAAGTCAAGGTCGTTCGTTTATCGATTTCCCCCGAGCTTCTGCTTTAACATACACATACATATATCTCAAATAAGTAGCTCATACGCCACGTATGCAAAAAATAAATACGAGCTAACGAAGGGGCAAAACTGACTGAAGTTGGCACATGAAACTGGCATAACGAACTGCGATAGAACATGAAAAATAAATTATGGCTTTATTGGGGGTAAGGGTAAACAAAAAGACAATTTAACACGTCAGCAGGACGTTGAGTACGAGTGGGGAAACGGGAATGATGGCGACACAGGACGACACAGTGCGTCGAAATAAAGCAAATAGGTCACGTTCAAAGACAACATCGATTAACCATAAATTGCGAGTTAAGCAAAAGGCAACGAGCAGGACACGAGGCACAGCAGTGGCCATGGCAGTCGCAGCCCAGGACCAGGACCAGTCCCAGGCCGAGTTTAAGCATGATTTGTGCGTGTCTTTATGACATGGAACACATTCGCAGTGGCGCGAATAACTTTATGTGTTCGCAGGATACCGATACTGAAGCAGACGATGACATCCCTCTTGTTCCACTAACAAGCAAAGTATCGGTTGACTCCTGTCACTGTCACCGCAAGCTGTCGCCATAGAAAAGCAAACGCAGCAGCTGTATGGCCAGCATCAGAAGCAGGACTGACAGCCATATATATATGTGTGTGTGTGTGTGTGTGTGGGTGTGTGTGTGCGTGTTAGATAACTTGCACAATAATTAACCGACATGTCGATTATTTCTTGACATACTTTTTACCTTTTCTTTTCGTGTCTTCACAAGCTGGTTGTAGGTTTTTTTATATTATTTAACTGAGTTTGATTCTCAAAAATGTTTCAACTTTCGATTTACAGTTCACAACTGAAGTTAGCACGCACCTCGTACGTGTCGCGTGTTCCGAGCAGTAGCAACGAATGGGCCGCTCAGCCAAAACGAACCAGCCAGGCAACCAGTCACCCGTTGCAGCTTGGTTGGTTTTGTTGTTGTTTGCTGACGCCCCACCCATCCCCATAAGCGGCATCCTTACGAAACTAAAGCCCCGCACAGCTGGGCACTGGGAAAGCTTGGCAACATATTTGACTGCCAACCGAAAAAATGCATAGAAACATTTTAGTGCGAGCTTTTGTGGCTGCCGACATTATTTTTTGTTTTGGTATTATTGCTCACCTTTCTTACTAACGCCACAAAATGGAAGGAGTGCTTTTTTTACGACACTTACCGACGTTGTCGTTACCGTTTTTTGCGGCGTCGAAGTGCATAAAATTTATGCGCTCACATCATGTCCTCGTTATGCCAAATTGATGTGCGCTTTATGATTTGTACTTTTCGTTACAATATCTTTAGGGGAGATCATTTGATGGGTGCCACTATTGACATGTTTGATATTGCGAACAAGTCGTAATTTAAAGTTGTAGCTACTAAGGGAAAGAAATAATATAATAATTAGGGCCCGATTTCTTAATGTCCGTTTAATCAAACTAACCTGAGTTTAGCCGACTTTGATTGTCGCATGCTGAGTTTGACGAGAAGCCAGCAACAAACAAAGATGAACTTTTAAACAACAGTTTAATTTCGATAGAACTATCTATATTACATCGAGAGACAATCAGTTACTGAGACTTCGTGCAAAGTTTGGTTAAGATAGCTTTAAAACTGATAGGGGAGATCGCATAGAAACAGACGGACATGGCTATATGAACTCAGCTCGTCATGCTGATTAAGAATAAATATACTTCATGTGGTCGGAGATGCTTCCTTCTATACGTTACAAATATCTGGTCAATTATAATATACCCTCTACAATTGTATAAAATATAGAGGAAAGCTACACTCAAAAAACAACTCACCCTAAAAAGTGCCATTGTCGCCCTAATTTTTAGAAAATCGCCCTAAAAAAAGGGCCAAAGAGTCGCCTTATTCTTAAGAAAACTCGGGACCTCTCACTAGGACGGACGCCTTAGCCCACTCAGCTATTTGCCTTAAGCAAGACGTTGCGTCACCACCATAGTTAAGAAGGTATGCAGTTGGGCGAGGCCTGGGATCAAGTCACCGAAGCAGCACTTTTTATACTCTGTACCGAAGGTACATAGAGTATATTAAGTTTGTGCAAAAGTATGTAACAGGGAGAAGGAATCGTTTGATGAATCGTTGTATGGGACATATATTTCTTATACTTGCAGGCAGATCAAGTTTATTTTCAATTTTTGCCACGCCCCCTCACGCCCCCGCGATTTAGAAAAAAAAGTCATATCTCCTACAGTTTACAGTAGTACTCAAAATTATTTATCGATTTGCTGAAGGAATGATAAAGATCGGATGAACGATACTCAAGTTATGAGCCAAAAACGGTCAGTTAACACCCCCCACCCACCCCACCCATAACCTAAGCATTGCGTTCAGCAGAAGCAATCTTAGTGAGAGAGAGAGAAGAGAGAGAGAGACTTAGAGAGCGCACTGCGTTGTGCGTTGTGTGTTAACTGGCCGTTTGACTCGTGACCAAATGCGAGCTGCGACATTAAGGTTGCAGAGTATGTTATAGTCGGGCTTGACCAACTTTCTTTCTTGTTTATTATACCCTTGTCGAGATGTTTGTAACGCATAGAAGGAAGCATCTCCGTCCACATAAAATATATATATTATTGATCAGCATGACGAGCTGAGTTGATATAGCCATGTCCGTCTGTTTCTATGCTATCAACTCTGTCAGTTTTAAAGCTATCTTAATCAAACTTTGCACTTAGTCTTTTGGTACTGGAACAACTGGACAATTTTAATGTACCCTCCACTAGGGTATAATAATAACCAACACAAATTAATTAAGAACACACATGGTTTACACTAAATCAAACACAGCTGTAAGAACCTTGAAATGCATTGCTGCAGTGCTGCCGTAGTGCACTCTCTTTTGCTGCTAACTTGAACTTACAAAACTTACAAACTGTAGCTATCGATATATTCGGGGGTGACACAGAAATCACTAGAGATTTTGGTATAAGCGTTTGCATTTACAATTTCTATTGTACAACTTCATATGTAAAGTGAATGGTATATCTTCGGTTGCTAGATCAGATGGTGAATTTGCGCGATTTGGAACCAACTGCTCAAATCTACTTGGCTTTGAACAGACGGTTTCAATTCGCATTATTTTCGACATCTGATCTAGTAACCGAGCTGTTTTGTGCCACTTCACATATAAATTCAAGCAGTATTTAATGATTTCTGTGTCACCTCCCATTCATCCGATTTTGAACAAACTTAGAAAAATTATCTTCAAGCAGATAATATAAATAACTGTTATCATCCATTCGCTTCCATTGAAAACAAAAGAGGTTTTCTCAATAGAACTTATTTTTCGATCGATTGCTTTATGATATAGTCATCCGATTCTAATTAAACTTGGTTGAATTCTGTGTAAGCATTTAAAATCCACAAATATCAAGTTTGTAGTCTATGGCATCGATATGCTAATATGAGCAGCCAATATTTGATGAAAGACAAGATAACTTTAAAGCTGACGGAGTAGATGGGATGGAAATAGACGCAAAGACATGGCTTAATAAATTCGGCTTTTCAGTCTGACCAAGAATATATGCACGTTATGGGGTCAGAGATGATTTCTTACTCCGCAAGGGAATAAAAACATTGCAGACAATTATTATTATTAACAGCTGCCGGAATTATTTTCAACATTAGAGCTGGTTTAAACTGGTGAGGAGCAGGTTTCATATTACCAGCCAATAAATCAAATTTCCAAGTGCGAGGCTTTGGTTCAAACTTCTGAGATATTTCTCTGCTCCAATTTCAAACTCGTTTCAGAATTGAGACATACTCTACGACTCTGTCCAGATCGACATGAGCATGCAGTGAGAACTTCCTGTAGACCGGTTCATTAGTTAAGTTGTCAATTCACAATATTCAAGCATATTTCACCAATATATATTTGAGGGCAGTGTGAGCTGCACGGGTATATAAGCTTTCTTCTATTTTTATACTCTGTACACAGAGTATATTAAGTTTGTGCAAAAGTATGTAACAGGGAGAAGGAACCATTTCCGACCCTATAAAGTATATATATTCTTGATCAGCATTAACAGCCGAGTCGATATAGCCATGTGAGTCTGTCCATCTGTCCGTCCGTCCGTATGAACGAAGAAGGAACCATCAGAGATGGTAAGAGATAGAGGTTTGACATGTATGGGACATACATTTCTTATACTTGCAGGCAGATCAAGATTATTTTTAAATTTTGCCATGCCCCCATGCCCCCTCCCGCCCCCGAAATTTGGAAAAAACGGCATATCTTTCACAGTTTTCATGATTGTTCGTATCTTCTAGAGATATCTCGTAATCAAAATAGTAATTTTATCGATTTGATGAAGTTACGAGCAAAAATCGGCCAGTTAACACCCCCACCTATAACCCTAGCATTCCGTTCAACAGAAGCAATTTTAGTGAGAGAGAGAGAGAGAGAAACTTCGAGATGAGCGCGTATAACTAGTAAGCAAATGCGAGCTGCGACATTAAGGGTACAGAGTATGTTATAGTCGGGCTTGACCGACTTTCTTTCTTGTTTATTTTTAGTTCCTAAAAATTTACCGATCTTAACGAAACTCGAATGTTAGGCTCTACTTAAAATAAGCGTGTACCAAAAACTGGACAAATCGGACTAGTTGTAGGAGTACCCACTTCGATAACCCTTTTGATATTCTATTTTAAATTTTACCCCCTCCCCATATAACTTAGCACCCTATCTAGCGATTGGAAAAATATTGCCAGAATTGGAGTCTGAGCACCCAAAAACGTGTGAATCGGTACCCAAAGTGATTTTTTCTTTTTTTTTTTTAAGTTTTTACCCCTTCTCGCCCCCACACAAGTCAACCCCCTCCGCACCAATTGAAAAATTATGGCCAGAAATGAAATCAGCCACCCAAAAACCTATGAAACGACCCCACATTTGATTTTTTTTTTTAATTTTACCCACTCGCCACCCCCTAAAGTCAGCCCACACCCCTCCGATCGGAAAAAAATGGCACGTCTAAAGCCAACGACAATAACGTTATTAATTTCTGCCGGTCAGTTTTCGATTCTGTCCCAGTGTGCAGCTGAAAAAAATGTGCTACGCGGGATATTCTATAAGTCACCGACTTATCAAGCTGCCCTCGTATATGTGGATAGTTTAAACCACAAATTAGGGAGTACGAGTGCTTACATATGATCTGCATTGACTCACCTTGTCAGGATTGGTTTAACTATTTTGCGTGTGTTGACTAGCTCCTGGAAAATATGTAGCTTCTTATGGGTAACCTGCAAGAAAAGATTACCTGAGCAGAGGAAACAACACAGATCAAAATGGCTTACCAAAGATAAGCAGCTGCAATTTTCTCGTTGGAATCGCGAATTAATTAATTAAAGCTTTATATGGCAGAACGCAGCACTCTGTGGCCGGCGGAGGTGAAGGAAAACTTGGAAAAACAAAAAATGTTTGTCAAAACAAATGCGAAAAATCAAGCTAGAAAAGCTAGAGGTGGAATTCATCAGCTGTTCCAGATAATAGTTCAGCATTCGACTATCGATATACGAGTGGCGTAGCATCCAGCTTTAAGTAGGTCAATAGCAAATTGATCGACAGATGGCGCGAGCTTTTGATCGATTGGCGCTTTTAAATACTAAAAAATGAAATCAGGCACTTCGATCGGAAATGGAACAGGTCAAGATAAATGCTGCGGAGGACCACAAGGAACTCAAAACGATAGAGCAAGGTTAACTTTGTCTGTGCTGGAGTTTTAATACACTTAAAAAGCTCGCTCCAACGGTTAGCGGTTTCGACCAAATTTCGCAGATCAGTTTGAAAACAAATAAAACATGTCGTTATAATCCATTTGAAGAAGCTTGGATTCAAAAAGAAGCTCGATGTATGGGTGCCACACGACTTGACGCAAAAAAACATTTTTGCCCGTATGGATGCATGCGAATCGCTTCTGAATCGCAACAAAATCGACCCGTTTTTGAAGCGGATGGTGACTGGCGATGAAAAGTGGGTCACTTACGACAACGTGAAGCGCAAACGGTCGTGGTCGAAAAGCGGTGAAGCTGCCCAGACGGTGGCCAAGCCTGGATTGACGGCCAGGAAGGTTCTTCTGTGTGTTTGGTGGGATTGGCAGGGAATCATCCACTATGAGCTGCTCCCCTATGGCCAAACGCTCAATTCGGACCTGTACTGCCAACAACTGGACCGCTTGAATGCAGCACTCATGCAGAAGAGGCCATCTTTGATCAACAGAGGCCGAATTGTCTTCCATTCAGGACAACGCCAGGCCACACACATCTTTGGTGACGCGCCAGAAGCTCCGGGAGCTCGGATGGGAGGTTCTTTAATTTGACTTTAAAAACGTGATATGTCATTCGGAAAGCGACTAATATTTAGTAAAAACTTTGACATTTACGAAATGCGGCGCTTTTCACTTGAAGAAAGTTGGGAAATATTAAAAATATATTTCCAAAGTGGTGAGTCCTCGACTCAAACTGTGCAAAATTTGAAGAAAACATTTAACAAAAAAAATGTCCCATAAACTCAATATGTGGATCAATTCGTGAAGCGGGTTCGTGAAACTGGAACGTTGGTGGATAAACCGCTCGGCCGAAAACATTGCTGCGGTTGCTGAAAATGTGCGTGAACAACCATCGACATCAACTCGCCATCGATCTCAACAATTGCACATTTCGCGCACGTCTTTGATGCGAACTTTGTATAGAGACCTTGCCATGAAGCCATACAAAGTTCAATTGGTGCAGCAGCTAAAGCCAATTGACCATCCGAATCGTCTACAGTTCGCAAATTGGGCGGTAGATCGTTTGGGGGAAGATGGTGAATATGACCGAAAAATCATCTTTTCGGTTGAAGCACATTTCCACCTCGGTGTTTATGTAAATAAACAAAATTGTCGCATCACCACGTGTCACTGTTTGGTGCGGATTTTGGTCTCGAGGCATCATTGGTCTATTTTTCTTTGAAAATTAAGAAGGAGCCACCGTGACCGTGAATGATGATCGCTACCGCGCAATGTTAAGTGATTGGTTCTTCGAGGAAATTGAAGCGGAAGAATTGGACGATATTTGGTTTCAACAAAACGGGGCTAAGTGCCACACAGCCCACGCCACAATTGATCTTCTGCGCCCTATCTTCGAAAATCGAATAATCAGCAAATATGGAGATGTGAATTGGCCGCCAAGTAGCTGTGATCTGGCACCGTTAGACTATTATCTCTGTGGAGCGGTCAACGACAAATGTTATGCAAACAATCCTGAAACAATTGATGAGTTGAAGAACGAAATTGGAGTTGCTATTGCTGACATACGTTCCGAAACAATTGAAAATGTTCTCAAAAATTGGGTGGATCGAAATTGTTTTTCATAAATAAATGACATGAACCAAATGTTCAACCTTTGAAAAATATCGAGCCAATTTTTGTTTATAGCAAAATTAAATTCCAAGCTTTGAATGGACCACCCTGTATATTCTTTATGTGGTCGGTGATGATTCCTTTTATGCGTTACAAACTTATGGGCCATATTATAAATCACTTTTCTAGTGTATAAAAATTATAGAACAGAGGAAGCAAAAAGTTTTGCCCTGTTGAGGAGTACAAGCAGATGACTGATTGAAATTTCGAAGTAAGTGACATTCCAGGTCAGCACTTTTAGGCTAATCACACTGAGCACATCTAACATCCAGCATTCTGAATCATAAATATTTACCATGACGGAATTTTGTATCTTCGTAGCATGTTCCTATTAGACAGCGACCCTCTTAACATTTTGACAAAAGAAAAGTTTAAAAATGTCGGCTTAGCACATGGTAATTAAGCATTTAAACTCAGGGTGTTGGATATTAGATGTGCTCATAAAAGATTAGCCTATAAATATGCTCCAGGTCCACAGTGTACAAATGTTACGGCATTGCGTGTTTTTGGCTTGGATCCTAACCCGCAGCGCGAACAATCACTACTAAAAAAACTCCTTACTAACAAAAAAACGGCTAAACAATCAAAATTCAAATTACGAAAATTCCCTCACAGACAAACAGAGCCATCTGACAGCGAGCGTGGTGACCCGGTTCCAGGTCAGCAGTTCCTACCGGCAACGAACCCACCCCTCCTGCAGCGATTCAAATTTTATCACCAGCCTTGACGGTCGGCTCACTCCAAGCTGTGACAATTTACCCCTCTCTCCACACTAAAAACACTCACTCCGTCATTTTTATACACTTGAAAATATGTATTATAGTTTTGCCCAGGAGTTTGCAACGCATAGAACGAATCATCTCCGACCACATAAAGTACATATTTTCTCAGCATATCAGCATGACGAACTGAGTCGATTGAGCCTTGTCCGTCCGTCTGTCTGTACGTCAGTCTGTTTCTAAGCGAACTAGTCCCGCAGATTTGAAGGTTCCTTTAGCTGCACGTTGCTAATATTTCGGACCCGCCCGGATCAGATGACTACTTCTTGTAGCTGCCATAGAAACGATCGTTCGATAAATGAGTTTTTGTGAGAAAAACTTTTTTGTTTTCAATATTAGCGTTCTTTAACTAAGTCATTATTTAAATTAAATGTTTTTAAACTGATCTCCGAATTTGGTCAAAATCGTTAAATTTTGGACCGAGCTTTATCAAGTGTATTAAAACTTCGCCATAGACGAAGTTAGCTTTCCTTTCACGTTTTTATATTTCTTTTATTCCTACCTTTAAGAAAAACAAGTGAGAAAGTCGGTCAAGCCCGACTATAAAATACTCTGAAACAGTTCAGGCCTCCGCTCACATTTGCTTCCTACTATAATATGTATTATGCGGGGTGCGTGGTGTTAACTGGCCGTTTTTTGCTCATAACTTTAGTATCGTTCATCAGATCTTTGTCATTTCTTTGGCAAATCGATAAATAATGCTATTTACTATCTTTAGAAGGTTCAAACCATCTATCACCAAAGCTGTGGGAGATATGACGTTTTTTCCAAATTTCGAAGGCGAGAGGGGGCATGGCAAAAATTGAAAATAAACTTGATCTGCCTGCAAGTATAAGAAATGTATGTCCCATACATGTCAAACCTCTATCTCTTACCATCACTGATGGTTAATTCTTCGTTCATACGGACGGACGGACGGACAGATGGACAGACGCACATGGGTATATCGACTCGGCTGTTGATGCTGATCAAGAATGTATATACTTTATAGGGTCGGAGATGATTCCTCTGTTTACTCTGTGTACCTTTGGTACAGAGTATAACAAGTATGCCAGAGCCGAACTGCCATCAGATTCCTATAAAATTGTAATGCACGTGTTATACGATGCAGTTTTTTACTCATAGAGAAGTATATGGGTTGGTAATGCACGTGCATTACAGCCTATATAAGTGGGTAATGATGTAGTAATGCAGTGGTTTTATCTTAGTTTATTTTAAATAATTTCATTTGTAATTCCTTGATAAATAAAATAAATGTTTTTACAACGCTTTAAAGTGTCCAGACTACAAATAGGAAATACGTCGTTATCAGGGGGCATGTCCTTTTTCATCATCTTTTTAAGGATGGCAAATATATCAATTTGGCATTTTTCAATTTTGGGTTGGCTCTGCATAATCGTGTTTTGAGCTTCCATCACTTTTGCCAAGGAAGGCACAAAAGCGAATGCAATAGACAGCAGCTCGTGTGTGGCACGATTCGTTGTTTCGGTTTCTTTTCGATTACCATTTCTCTAACGAAAAGCAGCGATTCCAAGCGAAACGATCAAAAATGGAACTGTCGAAGATGAGAGAGGCTGACTTTTAGGTTTCACTTTCGGTTTGGCTGGGCAATGCCAATTTCTGAACAAATTTGTAAGCCAATTAAAGACTTAAATTTCACTGTCAATTTCTAAATAGATCACAGAATTTATTTGACGGACGTTGACGTACCATGCGTAGTACGTTCAAGTGGCCCATGCGAAACCAAGCCAAAGCTTGTCACGCGCGAGCCCCAGGCAAAATGGCAGCCCAACCGACCGACAGCCACTAACGTGTGGTACGAAATCGCGAAAAAAGAACATAAAGTAATGTTAATTACGGGCTAAATAAGTTAAAATAGAAATTTTTAAAGCAGGAAGAGAAGCTTCCGATTTAATTATTCGGTAGAGTTTATTGTAATCAGCACAGAGGACACGAAACGGTTCATGCAAGGCATAGTTAGTATTACAACGATGTAGTGATAGGGGGATAAAGTTACGAGTCGGTCTAATAGGAACGTTGAGGTTAATTTGGCCAACCAACTCAGTTGAGTCGATTTCACCATTAATTATGGTGGTATAAAGATTACTCCAAGCATAACTCTTCGGTTAATAAGGGAGGGAAGGTTAATCAAAAGAAGTCTACTAGAGTACGATGGTAAACGGATCTCAGGATTCCAGCCCAAACCACGAAGAGCAAACAATAAAAACAGTTTTTGCACATATTCAATTCTATCTTGATGGGTCGAATATTGCGGAGATCACACACATGATCCTTACTCGAGTAACGGACGGACAAGAGAAGTGTACAAAATCTTCGTCTTATAGGGATCATCAAATTCCTTCGACCAGCGCTTAATAAACCCAAGAAAATTCATGGTCTTTCAAACAGTAGTAGTAACATGAGAGTCAAATTAAACTCAGTCATCAAGAATTACCCCTAGATCATTTACCTCATTGGCTGTATCATTTAAGCACTCTAGTGAGACATTATCAAGCATATAAATGAAGAATTATGGCAAGCTTCTGTAAAATATCATAACCTTACACTTGGGACTGTTAAGGTTTAATAGATTATCTTTACACCAAGACTGAAATGGACCCAAGTGACTAGCTTGGGTTACACCAGAGATAACCTGTATTAGTTCCCAATATAAATTAAAAAATATAACTTTTTGTGTTCTAGAACTTAAGTAATCAGAGATCCAACTAAGAAGGTTAGTTGGAAAACCAATTAAACTCAGTTTATGAAGCAACAAGGAGTGATTAACAGAATCAAAAGCCTTACTAAAATCAGTATAAATGACGTCAGCTTGCATCTTACCAAAGAACCCTTTGATCACTAATAATGTAAGCTCTAATAAGTTAGTGGTGGTAGATCGACGCTTCACAAATCCATGTTGATAGGGTAAAATAATGGAGCTACATAAATGTTGCAGTTGAGATGTCATAATTCTCTCAAAAGCTTTAGGAATTGCAGACAACTTGGAAATACCTCTTTAATTCTCAACATCCGACTTTATACCCTTTTTTATGGAGAGGCATGATAAGAGATTTCTTCCACAACACAGGGAAAGAGGATGACTCAATATACAATTCAAATAATTTATGAATAGGCTTGCAAAGTACACAAGCAGGTACTCCATCGGGACCCGGTGACTTCACAGGATTAACAGAGTTAAGATCGCAAAGGAGAGAGCTTTCAGTGATTACAGTGCTAAAAATACAACTAGACTCATTCAACTGATATGGGGTGTGGTTGATTCGCAAAGAAGCTAGAAGACGATAAGGTTGACTTAAAAAGCTCGGCAAACAGATCGGCTATGGCCTGATCAGTGTTTGCTTTCGTTATTACCATACTGCACCGAAGAGGGCATAGTGGAAGATTTGCGTTTAGAGTTAACAAACGCATAAAACTGCGTAGGATTGTGCGAGAATTGAAGCCGGCAACGGTTAAGAAATCAGATGATTTTTTCGAATTCTTATACTTTTTGAAATACCTTGACTTCTTGTTTTTCAAATTTATTAGTTCTCTTTTGAACCAAGGATGCCTATCAGGACAGCGAGGGAACTCAAGTGGAACACAAACATCAAAAAGCGATTAGAAGGTAATATAAAAAAGTTGTATGGCAACGTTAATATCTGTACAAGCGTACAATTGAGACCAATCGGTTTCAAAAATTAAATCGTTAAGTTTTAAAAAAAAACTTTAAAAAGTCTGGATCCAACAAAAGAATCAAATCAAGACATCTTCCGGCGAAAGGCCGGAATCCACAGTAATTAAAACCCCACCCGCAAAGCGGGAAGAACGATCGCATCTATAAGTGGTGATTTTAACCACGTCTCGGTGAAAACTAGAACATGAAAATCGAAAGATATACTGTCTACAAAAAGTTTAGCTGATTTAGAATTAAGACCACGTACATTTTGATAGGCAAGCAGAAGGGAGGATATTAGTTTTTAGCCAGAAGGGAAAATTTACTTTATGTACATCTAGCAATTGTACGAATGCGTAATTTGACGTTTACTTTTCATTCCACCGACCATCAAGCCATACTTTTTAAAACGAAAAACTTTTTTTATACTCTGTACCGAAGGTACATAGAGTATATTAAGTTTGTGCAAAAGTATGTAACATGGAGAAGTAATCGTTTCCGACCCTATAAAGTATATATATTCTTGATCAGCATCAACAGCCGAGTCGATATAGCCATGTCCGTCTGTCCGTCTGTCTGTCTGTCTGTCTGTCCGTCCGTATGAACGAAGAGATCTCAGAGATGGTAAGAGATAGAGGTTTGACATGTATGGGACATATATTTCTTATACTTGCAGGCAGATCAAGTTTATTTTCAATTTTTGCCACGCCCCCTCCCGCCCCCGCAATTTGGAAAAAACTTCATATCTCCTACAGTTTTTGAGATAGATCGTTCGTTCCTTCTAGAGATACCTTGTAAACAAAATTATTTATCGATTTGCTGAAGGAATGATAAAGATTGGATGAACGATACTCAAGTTATGGGCAAAAAACGGCCCTAACCGTTCACAGGCAATCTTAGTGCGAGAGAGAAAGAGAGAGAGAGAGAAACTTAGTGAGCGCACCGCCCGGGGTGCCCGGGGTGTTAACTGGCCGTTTGACTCCTGAGCAAATGCGAGTGTAAGGGTACAGAGTATGTTATAGTCGGGCTTGACCCGACTTTCTTTCTTGTTTTTTAATGGTTTTTGTAGTGTCCCTGAAGACGGATGCCGAGGCGCATTCGAAATATATCGGAACCAAACCAAAATCACTGAGTTTTTCTTCTCGACCTAGAGCCAGCTAACATCTACATTCTAATAATTAGAAAGGTCGCTAACCAACGATTAGAAAAACTTTTTCGTTTTGGTGTTGCGAGAACACGAATCAATTTCACTTTCGAAAAGTTGCCGTGGAAGTGGAATTGAGAGCATGCTTGTATTTGAATTCTCCTGTTTCTTTTCATACAAATAAGTGAATGAATCGACTTAGCCTCCAATTTCAGCTAAAGTATTTGTGTTAAAGCTGCTTTCCATATTAAGCAGGGACCGTAACGATTATAATTTTTTGTTAAAAAAATTAAGAAATATAAATTATTTGTTTAATTTTTGTAAAAAAAGGGTTTTTAATTATTAAAATTAATTTATACAATATAAATCAAAAATAAATCTTATATAATATATCAATTTTTATATAAAAATTAAACCATAAGTTTTATTTTAAATTTTAAAAATTGACAATTAATAATTACTCGTCAATTTTTATAATATAAATTGAAAATAAAAATTGAATTCAAATATCTTTTGAACCGAAGGAGCCTGATCATATATCGACCAATATATATGATCTACGCAATAATACCTTTCAGTTGATATAAAATATGTATGTGCAAAAGCATGTACATACACCCGTATGTATTCTTTTACAACCCGAACGGTTTTAAAACTTACCCTTTTTTGATTTAAATAAAAAAAAATTCGAAATTAAATCTCGACATGCCCACCAAACCGTAATTAGCGGTTTTGCAAGAAGACATTGGGTATAATTGAGCTCAATTTGAGCACGGAAATTGAAAACATTTTGGCAGAGTTTTCTATTTCAAAGCAGCAATTATATACCATCACTGCAAGCTTAAGGCCATAGCTGCTTTAGCTTAGTTCAAAGTTACGCGAAATTTTTAATTTCGCGATAATTTCTTTATAATAATAATAATGGCTAGAATCTCATAAAGGCAATCGAGTGCTTGAACGAAGACCCTGAAAGTGTGCTCAATATTGATGTCGATAATGAGGAGTTGAAAGATAATCACATTTTTTCAATTTCATCAATCCGATGTGCTGCTCACTCCATGCCACTAGCCGTTAAAGACTTTTTGGATGATGATGCAAGGGCTGAAATTGTTGCAAGTGCGCGAAAACTTGTGAAAACATTGCGAACACCGACTTTCAGGTAAGGATACAAAATAAAGAATATTAATTAAACAAATTGATTATTTTCTTTTTGTATACTGCATTTAGGCTAACAATTTCTATAACAGCTCTACCCCTGCCAATCATCAATGTGCCAACAACGAGGAGCTCCACTTATGAAATTTTGAAAAATGTATGCTTATACGAGGAGTTCGTCCAGCACCATTTGCCTACAAATTTGCTAACAGACATGCAATGGGCTTACATCAAATAGCCACTGTCTGTGCTGGAGTCTATTTCTGCAGCCACCAAAAAGTTACAAAGCGAACAGCTTTATTTTGGTGACTTTTACAAGCTTTTGCTAGAAACTAAATTAATGATTAAATCTATGAGGATCTAGCCAATAGATTGGAGAATCGAGAGAATATACCTGCAAATAATAAATTTATTCTTTCTGCGATTTATTTGGATCCCTGAATTCGGCGAGTTCTTCTTCAGAATCCTCTTTAGCAGGCGACAGCCAAAAATTATTTGGTAGGATTGATGCGCCAAATACTTGCCCTGAATAAGCAAGTAAGCTCAATGAACCTCTTCATATTTACGTGACAACTAATTATTATGTTTTTTTTTGTTTATTAGGAGATCCCCAATAGTATGAAACGGATTTCATTAAAATCCTCAGAGACATCGTCGACTGAACCGGAGAGCACATGCTCACTTTTGCATACATTTTTAATTTTTATTGAGGTGGGCTCTGAATGTGAAGAGTCTGAGGAAGAGGACGAAACGGAGCTCAAATTGGCTTCAACAGAATTTTATGGAT
This sequence comes from Lordiphosa magnipectinata, assembly GCA_037044535.1. NCBI lineage: Eukaryota > Metazoa > Arthropoda > Insecta > Diptera > Drosophilidae > Lordiphosa > Lordiphosa magnipectinata. The sequence goes on from JBAMBO010001222.1 coordinate 225,520, forward strand.
ATTCGCCAAAGCCAATATATCTAAACATGGACAATATGAGCTTTTGGGAAGACAAAAAAATTAAATAATGTTCCTTAAACTTAAATAAAAATCGTAATATATATATACAAACATACATATGTAAATGCATTTGTATTATGAAAAATTAATTTTTGAAATTGTTTATAAAATCAACCAACATTTTTCGAGCAAAACCGCAAATTACGTTTTGGTGGGCATGTCGAGATTTAATTTCGGATTTTTTTTCATTTAAATCAAAAATGGTGAGTTTAAAAACCGTTCGGTTTGTAAAAGAATGTCCCATATGTACATGCATTTGTACATAAATATTATATTATATATCAACTGAAAGGTATTATTGCGTAGATAACTAGATAGGCTCCTTCGGTTCAAAAGATATGAGAATTCAATTTTTATTTTCAATTTATATTATACAAATTGAAGAGCAATTATTATTATTCAATTTTTAAAAAAAAAATTGAAAATAAAACTTATGGTTTAATTTTTATATACACTCAGAGAAAAAATAGAGAATTTCGCTCTTGAATCAAGAGCATTCGTTCTCAAAAGTACGGTGAGAGTGAAAATTCTTGATCCAAGAGCGAAATTCTTGATTCAAGAGTGAATTTTTTATCCCGACATTCCTGATTCAAGAGTTTCAGCTCTTGATCCAAGTATGAATAATTATTGATTCAAGAGTTTCAGTACTTGATCCTAGAACGAATAATTCTCAAAATAAAAAAATTAAAAAAAATATTTGTGGTGGGTGGGGGGGGTGTGGGAGAGACACGACCGACCCGACCCGACTGACCCGACCCGACCGACGTGGTGGTCCGTCTCGTCTACCTCCCCCGTCCCACTCACAATTATCAACCACACCAACCCCAACACCACCACCCACCCACCAAACTTTGTTTTAAGTTGTGATTGATTTTGAGATAACCACATAGATATTTTTTTTTTATTTTTACTTACTTTTCTGGGACTTGAACTCGGTACCTCGAAAGACTGAAACACACACAGGCGACGGGCATTTTAACGAGCTCAGCTAACCTTCGTAAGGTAAAATACGCGACGAAATCACACTTATAAATAGACGCAGTTGCCTTTATAACACAACAACAAACTGCGCATGCGCTCTCACTCTCTGCGCTCTCATTCTCTCAACGACCAACTGCGCATGCGCCCTCACTCTCTGCGAGAGCGACTCCAACGCTACTCTCTCAAAGTTAAGTTGCCCTCACCCCCCTTGCCTATAAAAAACAAAATTGAGAACGTTTAGAACGAATTTATCTCGATTCCAAGAGCGAAATTCTTGAAAATTCAAGAGCGACTAATTTTTTTTTCAAGAGCGTTCGTACTCAAATTATTCGTTCTAGTTTTTTCTTAGTGTAATTATTAATTACGGTCCCTGATATTAAGTTCCATTTAAACAGAAAAGGATAACACAAGTTCTTTTCTGTTCAAAGGTTATCATGACATTAAACTGAGGGAAGTATGAATATAGAATGCAATTCTTTTAAAGAGACTGGTCTCGCGTTTTTCATTTTCACAATACAAAGCTTTTGCTAAGCCAGACTTTTTTTGGAAAGCTTACGACTTATCTTTATTGCCTAAAAGTCCACTAAGACCAAGGGCCAGCTTTGCAGTCTAGTTGTTGCACTTTGAACCGAAATTGTACCGGTACAATGTTTAGGTTCTTTTCGGTGTTATTGGTTTCAAGAATATCGGTTTCCGGATACCGGTAAACAGTGATTGGAAAGCAGAGCAGGGAAAACATCGAATAATATATGTAATCCAATAATATTTGTATATTTTTTTATGCGCTGTTCCACCTACTTTCAACGACCTACGACTGTTTAAGCTTTGCATTAGCTATTGCGCTTGACTTAGAGTAAACGACAATGCGCTTGCACTTGGTCAAAATACCTTTCAGACATGATCATTTTAAAGCATCCTGTACGAGTAAGTTAAACGAGAGGGAAAAGCATGGTAAGTGATCAAGCTTTAGTAACTCACATGCTTTCTTCATAGTTGCGTCATTATCAGTTACAACTGTTACAACTTTCTCGTGTCAATATACTTAGCAGAGTTTCTGAAAGTGTTTGTTAAAAGTTTCTGCGTAGACAGAACTACCAACTGTAATTCAAAATTGTTATTTTTGAAATGGCAAGTAACTGTAATATACCATTCTGTAGCCCTGGACGTCCAACAATCTTTGGTAACCCAAATTATTCAAAACTTTTATTTTGTGAAACATTTATATTATAAATTAAAAATTTTAATAAGTTCTCTTACAATTTCCCCGCTTCCTCTATCGACTCTTTTAAAGATGGTAGAAAAGTAAAAACATCGATGTTTGCCACTTCTTTCAAACATCGATACATCGCTAAAAACATCGATGTTTTGCCTTGCTCTATTGGAAAGGTACTCAATTTTCTTACCTAGGTAAGGTACAAGGTAAATGTCAAAAAATTTACCAAGGTAAGGTAAAAGATATACGAAATTTCCAGTACCTAAGTAAAGGTAAAGGTACAAAGAAGGTACTTTTGAAATGCCTTTTAAAGCATGGTTTATCCAACACCATCTATCCGAAAACGTTGTGAACTGAATGACGTGAACTATTCAAACAAAACATTAAGGTTTCATCGAAATTTCAACAAAAGTGTACGGAAAAAGAACAAAAGATTCGCAGGAATCAGTACAACAAATCTGTGTTTCGAGACTCCCAAAATTTCTGCAGGGACATACACTTTTTTTTAGTTTTAAGTCAGAAAAATTCTGTTTTAAATCAAACTAATGAACATACAAATTTTCTAGTTCACTTGAATTAAATCAAAATCAATTCAATTCTGATTTTGGAAAAAATTGAATTAATTCAAAATATGTCAAATCCATGCCTGAATGATTCTCAGGAATGATTCAAAATTGAATCATTCGTTTACAGCACTACTGGAAATAGACTTTTAGGCTAGAATTCCAATTATTTGAATTTTCGACATAGTTTACAATATATATTTTTAAAAATTAACATTAATCATTAAGTTCCACATTCGCGTCAAATTCACAAATGGCATACATATTTAATCTTCGTCTACGTATTTGATCTTGGTCTTGGCCTAGATACATAAGAAGTAAAGCGTTATGGACAAGTTTTTAAAACTTCTTAAATAGTAAAATTAGCGTCCTTATTATTTAAGCTGACAGCAAAGTCTACTGGTGATAGGATCCTAGAATATAATTTGGTTTGTTGTGTGTTAAATAAAATTCTGTTATTTATAATCAACTCTGAATAGCAATCGAATTTTGAAATCGTTCAAAAGATAGTCCATGTAACTTATTTCCATGCTAGTTGTGCGACAGCTTTCTGTACGTCCTTGACTTAAAGCGTCTTAAGGATCAACACAGTAATTAGCTAAAGACTATGTTATTTTAATTGTCACATCGACAAACAAATTGATAGAATGAATAAATTAGATTAGTTTCTCACTCAGACTATCATTTGAAATTAAATTCTCATTCATATTAAAAGTACCTTATACCTTACTTTTTGACAAGGTAAAAGAAAATTTGGACCTAGGTAAGGTAAAAGGTACTGGAATTTATAAATACCGAATTTAAGGTAAGAGGTACACAAAATATGTATCTAGGTATGTACCTAAAAATTAAAAAAAACGTTTTCGGTTCTGGTTCTGAGTCTTAATCGGTTCTTTTCGATAATCGGTCTCGTTTCCCTGATTCCCTGCTTTTAATAAAATTTATGGTGACTGTGGAAGATCATTTCTTTTCTCTCATTTCTCATTGTCTTAATGTCCACATTTTTGGCGTCCGTGCGTATAAGTAAGAAAAATTGCTTCATCATGCGGAGATTTACGCCTCCCTTCCTTTGGTCCTGCGTTCCCCGCTTGGTCCATTTCCAGCGGAGTGTCCTGGTGCCATATCATTTTGTCACCACTATTTCGTGTGTGTGGCTCGCTGCCACTTCAGCGCTTTTTACTGTCAACTACATTTTGTCAAATTACTTATGCAAATCTTTCAACTTTTACAAGCGCGTCGTTGCCACGACATCAGCGCCACGCCCCTGCTCCGCCCTCGTGGCGGGGACAGCGCAAGAAGCTCGTTTAGGTAGTGCTCCCGGTTTGTTGCTCAAGTTTTTCCCAAGAAAAATTACGCTCAAAGCCTGACATGAAATGGCAGGGCAGATATCGCACACAGTCGCAGTAATGGCCAGCACTCGAGCAGGGTTTGGGGCCAGCGGTACGGCGCCCATTCATAACGGTGTGGGTGCATTGTCATGGTAGTCTACTAAAAACCTATTTGAATACCGCGCCCGGCTACAAAGTGTTGGCCAAGCATCTCGGGCATTAGACAACAAAGTTGGCTGGCGTCGGGCGGAGGCTACTTGTCGCCTGCTCACAGGTTCACGGCTCTGGCTTTGGCTACCTCTTTGCATGGGCCACGACGAGGACTTTGTGCGCTTATGAAATAAATAAAATTTATGCTGCGACGCATTATTGCCGTGTCCTTTGTTGCTCCGTTGTCTCGCAACGTGGCCTCGTTGTTGTTGTTGTTGAATTTAAAAGATGACAAATCGTTGCCAGGTGCGGAGACAAGGGTCGTTCTGTGGGCCACTAAAACTCATTTCGTGGTACTAAAAAGTTTGTGGCCAAGTCACAACGTTTCACAAATTGTTGATACCCTAGAAAAAATACAGCAGCAGAAGTTGGTGATACCTGAATGAATTAAGTTTTTAGAAAATATTTGTTGGTAATACAGCCTTGTCTCAATTCCACTTACGTCTCAAAAGTAATTCCGCAACAATTCCGATACGATTTCGTTTTCGTGTTCTGAATTCCGAATGAAATTGCTTCGGAATTTCTTTTATGATCTGGTGGTTCCACTGCCGCTGTGAAAAAGCAGCTTTGTATTTTCATTTGATTTTTATTACTACAATAATAAATACACAACATGACGCTACTTATGATAAGTTACAGCTCAAAATTGCAATCATTTGTCGCATCAACAATTAAAAAAATAAAATGTTTAATTTATTGTGAAATACAATCGGCCAAATTGTATCTCCCGAGTTGCCATCACGTTCAAATTATTGGGCACAAAGGAAATCAACTCAATTTTGTACGAAATTATCATCAAGTTAATGGACCGGCGATCCTTTGACCAACGATAAACGACTATCGATTGATAAATGTCTATCGAACTGGTCGAAGCTTTCCCAATGTGGAATTCAGAACACGAATTTTTGACGTTTTACTGTTCACTTTTGCTCGTCTCAAAGAAATCGAAAGCGTTTGGAAAATGTAAAATTTAAAAATATATTAATGTCCGTCTGTAATACTCTGGGATACAAAAACATCTCAAATTGACCAAAAAATTATGATTTATTTATATTTTGTAGGTAGCATATATTTTTCAAAGGCGAAAATGCAAAACGTTTGAGTTCGCAAAAGTCTTTCGTTTTACGATTTCCAGAACACGAATCAATTCCCCTTTCGAAAAACATTTGTGAAAGTGGAATTGAGAACAAGGCTGATAGTCTGAGATTAAAAACGTAACGGTTAACCGTTAATATAATTTGGATTTGGGTAAGTCAATTTGGTTTTGATCTCTGATTGTAATCTGTCAATGAAATACCGAATTTTTATACATTGCGCTTCCAAATCCTCAGAGGAAATAATTCATTTAAGCAAACAGACGTCAAAGATTATATGTCCGAAAGGTACGAATGTGTTAATGTGAAATACGATTTTGTTTATACATTTTTTAAACAATGTTATTACACTGTGCAACACTAAAAACTTGATCGAGTCGAAAACACAAAAATATGATAGGGTATGATGATGGTAAAGCCAAAACCTTGACTGGGTTTGGTCTGTTTAGCAGCCGTTTTTAATTAATTGCACTTGGAAGTTTTAAGATTTTGATTTGATTTAACGAATCAATATCTCAGAAACTATTTCTTATTTTGATTTAACCTCTGAGAAGAAGTTGAAGCTCTTAATTCGGTTCACCAAATATTAGAATGTTGCAAATCAGAAAAATCACATCTTTATACTTCAAATTACAAAAATTTTCAATAAGAGTCCAGTTTTACCTTCTTTTTTCACAGTCTTTCAACTTTGTCTCGAAACCTGTAACGAATTTGGCCAAGCAATGCAGAGCTTAGACTAAAATTAACAAACCGTTAAAACAAACCTACATCCTTCCTACAAACCATAAACCCAGTAGAAGATCATACCTACATCTTTCGATTACTTCCTGACATAGTTTTAGGACTACAAGCAAGTAAACTTCTTACCAAAACTCGTAAATATAACAATTTTTGGTAGTTATTGTCACAAAACTCAAAATTTTTTTGATTAAATCACTTAAAAACAAATCGATGATAAAACATCGACGAATTTCGTTCGAATTTTGTTATGAACGAATGTGATGTGCATATTGCGCAATCATAATTGCTGATTTTTGTGATTGTGATGGATGAAAAAATCTGAAAAATTCAAGCTTTCGTTTAAAATGTATACAATAACTTTCGCGAATACTATTTTTTACTCCAAATTTTATCAAAGAAGTTCAGCATAAGCCAATCAACTTTTTTTTTGATGGATTTTTATACCCTTGCAAAGGGTATTATAATTTTGCCCAGAAGTTTGCAACGCATAGAAATATTCATTTCCGACCCCATAAACTATATATATTCTTGATCAGGGCGACGAGCTGAGTCGATTGAGCTTTGTCCGTCCGTCTGTCTGTCCGTCTGTTTCTACGCAAACTAGTCTCTCAGTTTTAAAGCTATCGAGCTGAAATTTTGCACAGAGTCTTCTTTTTATTGCACGCTGCTGATATGTCGGTACCGACCGGATCGGATCACTATATCTTATAGCTGCCATAGGAACCATCGGTCGAAAAATGGGTTTTAGTGAGAAAAACTTTTTTGTTTTCAATGTTAGCGGCCCTAAACTCGCCCATTGCTAATATTATCTGCCTTTAAACAGATTTGCAAATTTTGTTCAAGATCGGATGACTATATCTTATAGCTGTCATAGGAACCATCGGTCGGAAAATGGGTCTTAGTAGGAAAAACTTTTTTGTTTTCAATGCTAGCGTCATAAAACTCGGCGATAATTAATATTATATGCTTTCAAACAGATTTGCAAATTTTTGTCAAAATCGGATGACTATATCTTATAGCTGCCATAGGACCGATCGGTCGGAAAATGGGTCTTAGTGAAAAAAACTTTTTTGTTTTCAAATAAATAGTTCTTAAAGTCGGTGATTCTTAATATTAAACTAATTTGAAAAAGTTGATCGACATCGGGTGACTATATCTTATGGTTGCCATAGGACCGATCAGTCGGAAAATGAGTCTTAGTAAATTTTATCTCTCTTAAACTCCGCGATGGTTAATTTGATATGTTTTCAAAAACATTCGTGAAATTTGGGCGAAGTCAGATGTTTACCTGTATGAAAATGGGTTTTAGTTAAAAAATTGTTAGATTTTTATGTAAGAGTTCTTAAACTCTATCATTTCAAAAACAGCATTTGCAAGGGTATAAAAACTTCGGCACAGACGAAGTTAGCTTGGCCTTCTCGTTTTCATTCTATTTGACGTCTTGCATTCATTTTTCAACCTTAGTCTATCACAAAAAACGTAACCAAGTACAAAATAAATTTGACAGGTCATAGTAGCCTTTAAATAGAATAGTTTGAATGTTTACTATGCCTCCTACGACGAACAATAAAACAACCAAACTAATACAACATATACGCACGTCTTTATTTGCAAATAACAATTTTGTGTGTGATAAACATAGTATTATGCTTTTCAATTTGTATGAACTTATAAGTCTTAAGTTAAAACCTTAAATTTTTTACTTAAATGACCAATAACTTCTATATTCTTTGATGGATGTTAATGAAATATGTGGCGTTGTATTTTTAATAAATGAGTCTTTAGTGAGCAGCAATAAAATAAATTTTATACAATTTTTTTCGTGGTGAAAATCGCACTTTAAATCTAGCTTTTTTAAAAAAGTTGTGAATTTAATGCAATGTTGCCGATAAAAGCCTTTATAACTTCGAAGTAAAGCGCTGGATTAAGAAGTGGTGATAGGGTAATCAATTACCTTCCAAGAAAACATGATTTATTCATAATGAATTAACCGAATCGGTATTGGCGATACCGAATATATACACATTTTTCTAAAGCTGATTTTCTTCAGAATCAAACAACTAGCTTTTTCGATAATTCTCGAAAACGGCCCCACTAAAAATTTCTCCTTTTCTCCGAGACTTACTTTCGGCAATAAGCGTCAGTCAGTCTCATAATAAATTGCTCCGCATTTAACTCGCTTCGAAGTCTGAACAACAACAAAGGCCATGTAATCCTAGAACGGCGACTGCAAGACGGTTGTTTTTTCTGTTGTTGTTGTTGGGTTGCTCCCAAAATCAAATTTCGTGCCCACCGCTGACCTAAACCGTTCGCTAGCGGAATTGACAGCTAGTTCCGATGGCATGGAACAATGAGTATTAGAGATAAAATTTGCGGTGCCTCTCAATTTTGAGTGCTTAGATACTTTATAGTGCCAGTAGGAAATCACAGTGGTTAGAACGAGACGGACATATTCCCAAATGTACCCTGAGAGCGTAAGTAAGAGCGCACAGCTTACTATTTTCTACAACCAAAAAGTTTTATATCAATATCAATTTGATACGCGCTGTCTCAAATTGAAACAAAAACTAGTATCATTTTGCTTGTGCCAATATAAGCCTACAGAATATTATATTAATTTGAGACTTAGAATATTAATTTGATACACAGAAATATTAATCTGAAATTGAAAAATGTGTGAAGGCAGCCATAGTTCGAAAATTCGAAGAATGTATGAATGGTTTCAGTCGGGGGAATAAATGTTTAAAAGCCTTCCCTTATGTTAGTTAACAGAGCATTAGCATTAATGTTAACACATTAACATTATGTTAGCAGACCACAAATATGTGATAAAATTTGGGTTTTTTTAAGAAAAAGTCTAAATATATGAAACGATTTTATAAATCGGTTATTTATTATCCTATTTTTCGGAAAATTTTAGAGATTATAGACATCGGATTTGGGATAAACATGTTATGGTGATATATAAGCTCGGTATCTTACAATTGTAGGAGTTTTTCAATATTTTTTATTGCGAGGGCGGGCCGGAAAAATTTAAATTCAGATAAAAGGAGTCGACATTTAAAATTTGGTTGCTATAGCTCTTCCATAGAAGACTATAGTCTCTGAAATCCAGGTGTTAATTAGGGCGTTCTTTGCAGAACGTTCTTTGGCTTAAAAATTCATCTATTTTAACCTCCTTTAAAGATTAATTTATCTTTGAGCTATCAAAGTAGGCAGAGACTTTTTAGAACAATTTTGAACAAATAAATAAAATATTCCATTTTAAATTAAATATTCTTTGGTGCAATGTTCCGAGTTCAAATTAAAAATTCTTCAAATAATTCTTAAGAAATGGGAAACAATACTTGAATATGCCATTAATTTCATCTTCATTTGCATACTAGCTAGGCGTTGACCGGGCTCTTTGCATTGTTTCTTATCATGTTTTTTATGAGAGCATATACATTTATATTTTATATTTCAACTGGCTTCCAGTTGATATTAACACACATAAAATTTCCAGTGCATAGATTAAATAATTTTAAAGATATTTTAAAACAAAGTATAAACCTGCAGACCAATTTTCCATATCACAGCCTAAATACTTTCTGATATGTGAACTTGAGCCACTCTTGAACTGGTTGAACCGGCTGGTTCGCCTAACTTCTTAGTACCATCAAGTTTTCAGTTCATAGCTTAAATAATTTCTGAGATATGGCTCCGAACTACTTATAAACCGCATCCGTACTGGTACATCCAACTCAATTTTACCAACCTACAGTTTAAAATTCATTTCATATCTTACATAACTTAGATTCCATATCGACCCTGAACCAGTAAAATATCCAACTCCTTAATACCAACATACATACCAGAATTCAAGTTCATACCTTAATTAACTTCTAAAATATGTCTCTGAACAACTTTTAAACCGGTTCAAAACCGGTTCGATTGTGGTCCTGATCCATTAAACTATCCAAGTCATTATAACCAATCTACTGTCTAAACTTCAAGCTTAAATAGCTTTTCACCAATTCGATACCCTTTCGATACCTATCATGATACATTAAAATATCCAACTCCATATTTCCAATCTACAGACCATATTTCAAGTTCATAGCTTAAATAACTTCTGAGATATGGCTCTGAAACACTTTAACAGTAAAATCTCCACATCCATATTACTAAAACAAGTGAGAAAGTCGTTCACGCCCGACTATAACAATCTCTGTACCAGTTCATTTGCGCCCGACTATATTATTATAATACATCCAAGGAGTCACCCGGGTATTATAGGAGATATGACGTTTGGAGGCGGGAGGGGGCGGTGGCAAAAGTTGAAAATAAACTTGATCTGCCTGCAAGTATTAAAAATATATGCCCCATACATGTCAAACCTCTGTCTCTTACCATCTCTGAGATCTCTTCGTTCATATGGACGGACGGACGGACGGACAGACGCACAGACGGACAGACGGAAAGACGGACAAACGGGCATGGCTATGCTGATCAAGAATATATGGGTATTTCCATGATGTCGAACGCGACAGTCGTACGCATTTAAAGTGGACTAGAAGTCAAATCAAAATTATTTTATTTTCTTTTATTACTTTAACTTATAGCACTTTCGAAGCACTTTATTAGTGGGAAAAAAGTAGAGCACACCTAGTGCTGGTTCCAAGATAAAGCCAATCAAAAATCGATTCGCACGCGACAAAAAACGGAAGTGGTGATTTTGGCCATCAATATAAAAGCAAAACTCAGCAAGATTTGCCAAAACCATTTAGTGCAACTAGTTTTAAAATGTTGTTGAATAATTTTTCTGTATATTAAAATTTATTTGATCGAAAAATTGTATTAATTTTTTTTATTTCAAAATAAAATATGATTCGATACGTGACATTGCGAACGCGACACTTTTTTCCATCATTTTATTTATGTGATTTCTATATAATGCGAAGCAAAAACTTACGATTGCAATCACATAGTCTCTCATGGTTTCTAATGCATTCTTTTATAACCCTTTGTACCCTCAGAAAGATTTTAGATAGCAAAAGTAAGTGCAGTCTATAGGCACTTTTATCAAAAAAAAAATGTGCAAAATTTATGTCCAAATTAGAAAATTTGCGCTGGCGCTGCCGTGAAACCGTATATTTCGAAGTGGGTTATGATTAAATGTAAGATTGGCTTACATTAGTTCAATTTAATTGTTTCCAGTTGAAAATTTGATAAAACAGAGTGTTTTTAAGCACTTTTAATTTTTGGTCTTGGTGGACCTTTTGGTGGAAATGCCCATATATACTTTATAGGGTTGGAAATGATTCCTTCTGTCTGTTACATACTTTTGCACAAACTTAATATACTCTATGTACCTTCGGTACAGAGTATAAAAAACAGACCAGAATTTAAGTTCATCTTTTGAATGTCTTCTGGACCACTTTTTAACCGTTTTAAATCGCTTTCAAACCGGTTCACAGACTTAAGATATAGCGTATGACTCTTTCCTGATCGGCATGAACATACAGTGAAAATTTCGTAAAGATCAGTTCAGCGTTTTAGACGCCTATAAGGAAAAAAAATGTTAAAAACGCACATTTTTTAAAATTTTGGTACTGTTAAATCGACACAAAAAAAAAAGATCCATATCAATTTGATATGGACTGGTTAATTTGACATTATGTCAAATATCACTTTTTTCATATCATTTCTAAACTATAAACTTTATTTGAACCATAAGTAATATCAATTTGTCAAATGATGATATTAGAAAAGGTCAAAAAGATATCTATTTAATTTTCGAAACTCTCACATCGAAACTTCATGCAATGTAAAGAAATGTATAATTAAGCTCTCAGCCATGTGACCACACGCATGCCCGATAGCGCAGTGCGATAAGATGCCATGGCAATTTGTAACGTTCAAATGTTCCCGAGGTCGATCCCAGGTCAAGGCGGGGTGAAAAAAATTATAAATTCGTTCTTTTTCAACAATAAATAATATAGTACTTAGGTAAAAAATAAATAGTAGCATACATTTTTCCAATTCATTTTTTTTCTTTGATTAATAATTAAATTATAAAATATCAATTTGATCTTAAAAGATATTATCTTAAAAAATATTCTTTTGATATGGTCGAAAATTTCATTTTGATATTTTTGAACAGGTCAATGTCAAGTGTGTCATATCGGCTTTTTATTGATATGAAAAAATATAATATTGAGCCCCAGATCATATCATTATTTTTTTCTGTGCACATATTTCAAAATTTGGTTTGAAGGTGTTTGTTTACCAATTTGCTGTAATTAATTCTGTTGCTTATGGCTGCTGCTAGGTGGTTGGGCTATCCGTCCAATGATCCTCCTTAGTAAGGCCAAGAGTTTTTTGTAAATTCACAGGGTATTTGTTTGTTTGTTTTATAATAGGTAAACCGTTTTTTGGTATATACAAATGTTGAAAGGTTGTTTTCTCAGTGTACTTTCAATTTTATATATATGTATAGATTTGTGTAGCTTGCCTTATCCGCCTTTCCTTTACGAAGGGCTCAAGTCACTTGACAAATTTGACACTTTGTAAGAGATATCTGCTTACATTGATAGCTCAAAGACCAATAAAGCGAAAATTGGAAATTTTAAAACCTCCGCAGGGCCATAAAAATATTAAAATATCTGATTTTGGAGTTTCGTTAAATCTTATATAAAATATACTGAATATTTAAAGCCATGTTCTACAAAGAACAAGAAAAAAATTCTAGTGTTCATACAGACAGAAGGACAGGCGGACGTACAGGTGGACGAACGGACAAACGGACAGGGCTATATCGACTTGGCTATTGATTTTGATCAACAATATATACCTCACTTGCTTCAAAACTGTCATAACTCAAAAAACACAATTTTGGAGTTTAGATGTTGCAATATTGACTTATTTTGATATATTTTACACTCTTCGAATCAGATAAAAACATGTCGATATATCATTTTACAGGTTTATTTTTATGTTCCAACAAGAGCGGCATATCTCAGTTGTCCTGCAGACGATATTGTGTGAAGATCCTTCGGCTTTCTGTACAAATATCATATATTCGAATTTCTTTAAGTAGCATTTGAAATATCTACTATTTTAATAAATTGACTGAAAAAATACAATTATGTTATGCAGGGTTAAGTTCGTTGACAACTTTAAGCGCGATTTGCACTAAATCGTTTATTTAGAGTTATGAGTCTTGAAATAAGTGAGTGTTATATACTTTGTGGGGTCGGAGATGCTTCCTTCTGCCTGCTACATATATGTACGTTACTCCACTAGTAACGGGTATAAACCCGTAGCGACGTATAATTTATTTCTAATTCCTGCTCATGCTTTCTAATTGCTATTTCCATTTCATCTCCCAGATAGTCTGGCATAACACATGACAGACAGCAACTAACTGTACAATTCCCACGGGTAAGCACTTGAGTAAAAAACTGTGGTTTTATTCATTAATCTCCTTTCTGTACGTCGTCCAGGGTATCCCTGCTTCAGCGCCAATAACCAAACAATTTGCTTCTTATTTTTGATAAATACTTTGCTGTCCGCTGCTCCTGTCTGTACACCTGGCCACTTGTGTGCGATGATGGTCCTGACGATGGCATTGCCATTCACAGCCCTCCAGTCAGTTCATTATTTATGAGTGTGTTGACATGGAATTATTCTTAGTCTTTATTATGGCGGCGTGGGTCTTAGTCTGGCTGTGCTCTGATAACTAGCAACCAACTTAGACCAGGTCGGCGGAAGCGCACAAATATTTGCTTAATTAGTGAAATGGCGAACCTCGCAGCTGCCCCGCCCCACAGCCATGTATTGACGCAGGCAAACAGTGGCTGACCAAGGACATTGTGAAGTGCCGGGAGTTGACTTTAAAGCCGGGCTTAATGGTCATTGAAATGCCGCATAGATGGTAGGGGACGCGTTGTTTTGTTTAATTGTTTGTCCATCGCTTTTATTAATTGAGTTTGCCGTCCTGTTCGACCTTGCCGCATACTTAATTGAAGCGCTGCTTCCTTCCTAGCATAATTTAATTTTTGTCGAGCACCGGCAACAATGGGTTGGTGCACCATTAATCATTTGCTGGACATGGCTGGGGTCATACATCATGGATTCCCAAGCATTTCGTATGCATGAGGTAATCGAATGTAGCAAATTGCAACACTGTCAATATAGATACAATATCGAATATTTCGTACCATAAAATCTGCATGGGTCGGGCTGTCGGACAAAGCAATTTACTTGCAATATTTCACAAAAACATCAAACTGTCGTTGACAATTACGACAACCTAACTTTATTATATTTAATGAATGGCTCGAGCCGGGGAACAATGGATCTGCTGCATGTGTGCGGCAAGCTTGCTCGGCAACGCCTTAAAATATTGTGCCAGCTTCCAGCAATAAATTATGGCCAGGGACAACTTCAGGGCAGCTCCTGCGTCTAAATCTGCCCGACCGGAACGCTATTCACTGCACATTTTAAATACCTGATTCGGTAACTAAAATTGTCCATTGTACGACGAGACCATCAACGTTATTATCAACTCCATGGGCGATGGGCGTTGGGGTACTTTAGTAATTTGCAAATATTTCAATAGAGCGTTGCATGAAAAAGGGCAGGATACACGAACAGGCGAAACATATGCGCTACACGCTGGGTCCGGATCCGGATCCGAGTCTTGCAACAATAAACTATGACGGAGTGTGAGAATTGAATGGCGCTAGCACCAGACAGAGACGAGATACAAATACAAAAGCATGTTCACGTGCACAGGCGAATGCTTGTCAGAGGTTTTTATTAATCATAGACTGCAGGTGGTCATACAAAGCGTCGACATAGCATTGGCCATGTGCGATTTTGTTAATATGCTCCAGCTCCGACAAAGGCGCCAACGGGAGTGGCATATATACAGGAGGACCTTTAGCTCTGTCCTATTCTCTCTTGCCTCTCTAGATAATTGGTGCCGGTTCGTTGCTAGTAGCTGTTTCTCATTTAAGTAAAATCGCACAGACCCGTATACGAGGGCCACCTTTTATATTCTTGGTCTTTTATATTCCTAGTCTTTCCAGACACCCTTAAATTTATCTGCCTAATTTAGTGATGAGATGGATTTTTAAGTCATTTCACTTCAACCTTTGGCAATAAGCCACCATTCGAATACAGTTACAATGAAGTCATTCGTAAACGTCCTTCGCTTCAGAACGAATCTCGTGAAGGTTGTCCACCAACAATCGATGGAGAGAAAAATAGAGGAAAGCTTACTTCGGCTCGGCAGTTGCAGCTCGTATAATTTACATAAATAAAGTATTAAGTGATTTTTATTCCAGCAAGAGCGTGAGTTAAAGTCGGCCCTGCCCGACTTCGACATAGCCGTTATTTAGGGGAATAATGTTTCTTAGCCTTCCTGTTCACTATAGGAAATTTTCCCAATTTTCTGGCATTAATTAATAACTTAAAAAATAAGAAAGATTTGGCGGTTATACATACCGTTGGGCTATATTTTGGAAACGGTGTGCGTGGTAGCACTTCAGCCCGATTTAAAAAAAAGCTATGATAAAAAAAAATTAATTTTTTTCCTACTGTTTTAAGGGTTGTATCCAGCACTGAGGAAAATTTCTGCCAGGAATTTGCTAGTTATTTCTTGAGTGTGGAAAATAACTAAATCAACTCTGATTAATCAGCTGTTAAGCACTGTTAATTATTTAATTTTAGATATATTTAAAGAACAATGGGGGACGATAGGGCGATGGATGAGCATGACACTTTAAAACAAGAAAGAAAGTCGGTCAAGCCCGACTATAACATACTCTGCACCCTTAATCTCGCAGCTCGCATTTGGTCACGAGTCAAACGGCCAGTTAACACACAACGCCCAACGCACTGCCCTCTCTAAGTCTCTCTCTCGCTCTCACTAAGATTGCTTCTGCTGAACGCAATGCTTAGGTTATGGGTGGGGTGTGTGGGGGGTGTGTTAACTGACCGTTTTTTGCTCATAACTTGAGTATCTATCATCAAAACTGTAGGAGATATGACGTTTTTTCCAAATTGCAAGTGCGCGAGGGGGCGTGGCAAAAATTGAAAATAAACTTGATCTGCCTGCAAGTATGAGAAATATATGTCCCATACATGTCAAACCTCTATCTCTTACCATCTCTGAGATCTCTTCGTTCATACGGACGGACGGACAGACAGACGAACATGACTCGGCTGTTGATACTGATCAAGAATATATATACTTTATAGGGTCGGAAATGATTCCTTCTCCCCGTTACATACTTTTGCACAAACTTAATAAACTCTATGTACCTTCGGAACAGAGTATAAAAAATGTATCAATTGATTCAAGTTGCATAGTTGGACTTATTCAGACAGCATTTCTCTGTTCACCGCGGATCTGCTGTATGCAGTCGCTCACCGCACATTTATCGCCCCGAATGCTGTCGATACCGCTCTTGATTCTTCAATGACTCAGTGTTATATTTTTTCATATCAATAAAAAGCCGATATGACACTCTTGACATTGACCTGTCCGAAAATATCAAAGTGAAATTTTCAAACATTTCAAAATAATATTTTTAAGGATAATATTTTTTAAGATCAAATTTATATTTATATAATTCAATTATTAAACAAAGAAAAAAATGAATCAGAAATGGCACTACTTATTTTTTACCTAAGTACTATTTATTTAATTGTTTTATAGAAACAACCGAAAAATAACGAACTTATAATTTTTTCACCCCGCCTTGACCAGGGATCGATCTCGGGACCATTTGCACACGTTAAAAATTGGCATGGCATCTTACCGCACTGCGCTATCGGGCAAGCGTGTGGTCTCATGGCTGAGAGCCTACTTATATATTTCATTAAATTGCTTGAAGTTACGATGTGGAACACTATTTGTATCTTTCTTTTTCTCATTTTCTATACATCCCTTTCTCCTTGTGAGAGTTTCGAAAATTAAATAGATATCCTTTTGACCTTTTCTAATATCATTTGACAAATTGATATTATTTATGGTTCAAAAGAAACTTTATAGTTTAGAAATATGAAAAAAATGATATCTGACAAAATGTCAAATTAACCAGCCCATATCAAATTGATATGGATCTTATTTTTTTTTTTGTGCGGCAGAATTGCATCAGTTCAGGTCTAGCAGTTCCTAGATGACTTTGGTCGATGGGCGAACTGGTGAAATATATCCGTTAATCGTTTAACAATTACTTTTTGACGTTCGCTATAAGACCCGTAAAAGTTGCTCGAGTGCGACTCCTAGGATCAAGAGTCACATATACGGATACTGCGATTAAATACACAGCAACGTAACTCTGGATAGCTGCTTGACCTGGAAGTCACTGTGACTCAGGCAGCAGATACGGTTGCAGCCAAGGTTTAGAAGCTCGATTGGCTCCTCAAGCCTTGTAGCGGAATTTCGTTGCTTGATCCTGAACCAGGGGATCCCAGTATGGGGTGTGCTCCACTACCCTTAATAAACTAGAGTCTTTTATGGGAGGTTCCTTTGGACGCTTTGCCATTATGAGCCCAATTCAATATGTATGCACACCAGCAGGTATCAAGACCGACTGGTGGCCCACTCCAATAGACTTGCCTCTGATCTGGC
Organism: Lordiphosa magnipectinata; assembly: GCA_037044535.1. Taxonomy (NCBI): domain Eukaryota; kingdom Metazoa; phylum Arthropoda; class Insecta; order Diptera; family Drosophilidae; genus Lordiphosa; species Lordiphosa magnipectinata. The sequence continues at coordinate 243,339 of JBAMBO010001222.1, forward strand.
GACAAATGGGCTCGGAAGTCGTCTCATCCCACGACATCCCATCGACATCGACCTTTGTGTCCATGGAAGGCATCTCTCGGGCCGCACTAGCAATTTGGCATAAGTGTTCCCTTGGCACCATCCCCTACCAATCTTTGCACGCTTCTGGTTCCCCAGCAAGATAGCTTATAACAAATTTCGCTCATCACGTCCAAAATAATTGCAAATAGTGACTGACTGACAGATTATCAACCCATGTAGCAGCCGCCTTATTGCAAATGCCCCACGCCTAACAATTTAACCTCATGCGCTGGATGCATTTACATGGCCTGTAGACCAACAGCTTAGCCGCGAGCGGGACCCTATATTACCGTAGCTCTTGCGGGATGGGGGGGGGGGGGGGGTTGTTGCTGCCGCTGTAGACCGCCACTACATGTTATTTTATAGAGCCCCTACAGAATCTAAAATAAATTAATGAGACAATTCTCAAATTTCTCAACACCATGTCGATGTTGCTGTTGAACAGCAATTGCTTGATGACAGGCCGTACCAAAATAAAAACAAAAAAAAAACAAAGGAGGCACTCTTAATTTGGAAAGGATGGAGCGGTGGTCTTAGATGTTCTTTGCCACGCCCCTTATTCTGTACCTGCCCAACCATGGTCTTCAAATATTGTTGTTGGCTGAAGACCCCAAAAATAATTTATTATTACATTTCAATTACGCTCCCATGCCGTCGGAAAATAATCAAGTTTAGCAATTCATGTTTATATCTATATTAAACAAGTAATATTCAAAAAACTCCATTTTTCAATCTTTCATTTTTCAATAATAATTTTCTGCATTTCGTTTCATTATGTACAACTAACAAAACACATCTCGTTGGGTTTAATACTACTAATAATCAAACAGAACTAGGATAAGGAGTCAAGGTGCGCTCATGCTTAAATATAACGTTTACGAGGTACCATTTAGTCTAAGTCAATTCATGAAATCAAATAATTCTTCTGGGTTTATACGTCAAAGGTGTATAAGTAGCAGCATAATAATAATTCAAATTAATCTTAGATTCGTTTCCAGTTAAATTCTCTTTCGTTCTTTTCTCTTTTTATATACAGCTGATCGTACACACACTTAATGTTGTCCAATGGCCAGCAACCACACCTCTCCAATATTTTTAGTTACTTTAACATTACACCAAACATCATAATCAAAACAAATCACTCGTTGTTATGATCTTGTTTGTGACAATAAACAGATCTTGTTTATCAGCGAATGCAGCGACAAAACAAAAGCAAAACATATAAAGCTGGCCTGGCTGCCTACTTATATTTGGTTACACATACTTATGTCCCTGTATTCATATACATGTTTGAACCAAGGCAAAGTAGTATCAGGTGGTTACATCAGGGTCCGTATGTCTGGACTTAAAATTCCTGGCTGCAAACTTTATATACTCTGCCTTCGCTTGGTCTCCACACGATCGGAAAATATTATATAATATATGAAACAATTATGGATGCAATAGTTTAAAATCACCCTCCAAATTTCCGATGAAGCGCTCCATGGTTTTCAGGCGATTTTTTCTGCTGCTGTTTAAAGGTTTATTTCCGATTCAAAAATTTAGCAATTAGATTTTGAGATTTTGGTCACGCAAAAAATATGTGGGTGTGCTTTACAGTTTGAGAGCCACTGGGCTACACTGCTCAGACAATTTACACTGCGTGGTTTCATTATTATTTCTTTACATACGCATGTTTGTGTGTACGATCACTTGCATTTACAGCATTTGTATTTAATTGATTTGTCAACGAATTTTTTGTGGAAACGAAAATTGACATGTGATCTAGGGCCTAACTACCCCGTTTTCACAACTGAACCACTTAGCCATCGTTGGTAGACGTTTTACACCATTTCTTAGCCGTAGCGCTAGCGAGTTTTTACCCTTTTCTGCAGGGCTGCTTACCCTCTGCCTGGTTTTTCGTTCTTGCTGGCCACTACACAGAAGGTTTGCGCGTTTTCACGATTTTGGGACTGACTCTAGTCGTCTTGGAACTTTACTGTCGTTTATTATTTGTTTGACTGCCACCGACTGATACTGGTTAGAAAGGGCTTCTGCTCTCCTTTCAGCTCACTCTCTCCGGGCCTTGAGGAAGTGCTCTCCCCTGGGACTTTTCTTGCTGTGCGCCTTCGCTGGGTGATTAATTTAACCAATGCGACTTGGCGAGAAAGAAAGCAAATGATTCCCAGGGAGAGGTCGTATGGAAGACCTTTAGAATATAACACATTTTATTGGGATGGAGCCCACGAGATTGATATTCTCAAATAATTTTACTTACAGTCAGAAATATTGTGCTAGACGTTGTACCAAAGCGGCTTAAATGTTGTTTTTACCCCTAGATTGCTTCGGATGGCTTAGTATTGAACGGATTAAGTTCAAAGGTGGACCAAGGTTAAGGCCACTTGATCAAAAGAAAAATTAGCTGCTTGTTGAGGTTGGACCATCTGCTCTTGGCGACTTCTCAAAACGGAAAGACTGAGCTGAGGAAATGAAGCTTGAGAGCAGCCTCAAAATGAGCGATTCGCAAACAGATTGACATCTGTCATTTCTATCGATTACGATCTCTAATCTCCTCTCGACTAGGTTGGTGTCTTGGATAAGCCCGCAAAAAAAAACAAATTTACAATCCAAACTCGATTTCAATTTTAAGCACAGACAAAGACTTGGAAAAAAAAATAGCTAAGGGTCGCAGTAAACATGTCGTGGCCTCACTTGGCAATGCATTAGATGTTTTCAGTTTTCGTTATATGTGACCATTACACCCACAGCCAATACCGCTTACCCTAGAGATCTAAGCCCGGTAAGAGCTTGTCAATTCAGTCTCGACTTCCAGGATATTCTAGCCAATTCAAGCTTTTAAGGATTGGCCTTTTGAACTTTTATCATTCCAAATGCGCTTACTTCAATTTCTTTCGAGATCACATGTTCATAAATTAAAGAGCGAATAAATATAAGCCTTTAGCAATAAGCAGACATGTGGCAACATTCGATGGCGATAGTGCTGTGCTATGAGATGCCGTTCCATTCGTGTTCAGTGCACATGGTCGAGGGTTCGCATCGCAGTTGATCCCAACAATTGTTATATATGGGGGAGGAAAAGGTATCTTTCCTGGGATCAAATCAATATAACATATCGAGCTCAAATAAATCTTCAACATGCTTAAAATGACTGCGGCGTAAACAGCAATACAATTGAAGAAAACATTTCTGCAGCAACAAGACATAGAAAGAGAAAACCGAATATTGCCTTGTGATGTGTTTGGGCTCCCGACTGTTTGATGCACGCAAAATCGTTTGTCGCCAACAACAAAATCTACGGGGAAGACCACCAAGACTTATTTTTATACTTTATACCAAAAGTACACATAGTATATTAAGTTTGTGCAAAAGTATGTAATAGATAGAAAGAATCATTTCTGACCCAACAAAGTATATATATTCTTGATCAGCATCAACAGCCGAGTCGATATAGCCATGTCCGTCGGTCCGTCTGTATGAACGAAGAGATCTCAGAGATGGTAAGAGATAGACGTTTGTCATGTTTGGGACATATACTTCTTGTACTTGCAGGCTTATCAATTAAATTTTTTTTTTGGAAAAAACGTTATATATCCCACAGTTTTAAAGATAGTTGATTTGTACCTTCCAAAGGTATTTAATTATCAAGATTATTTATCGATTTGCCGAAGGAATGATAAAGATGAACAATACTTAAGTTATGACCAAACGACAGTTCCAGTGGTTACAGTTGTGGCACCATCTATTTATCAGTTTTGAAATGGTGTGGCAGCCCTGGCCACCTCTGGCTCTACACTATCCATCGACCACCATCCCTAACGCGATAGCAGAGCGACAACACGCGCCATCCCTGGCGCTCCAGACTCTGGCTTGGCTTCGGCCGACAGCGCGGTTCGCGCCCGATCGCTCCGTTCGACTCGAACTATATTGTTAGCTTAAGTTACATTCAATAAAGTTACACATTTCAAACCACTTTAGTCAAAGTGGTGACCCTTCGACTTAGTTAAAGAACACTAACTTTAGTCAAAGTGGTGACCCTTCGACTTAGTTAAAGAACACTAACAATAAACAAAACAAATTCATAGCAGTGTGCTAAACAAATTAATTTCAACCTCTGACGAAATTCACACGCACACATACACACACTCACAGGCAAGCAGCCTGCTCTGGGACGCAGCCCGTACTCACACACCCATACAGTGACGCGATTCATTTCGACATGCAGCTCTCGATCATCAAAATCAAACAGTATTAAGTTAACTATTTCGACAACAGCCAGCCAGAAACTCAACAACAGCAACATCTCTACCCTTTTTGGCCAAGTGTGTCCCACACACACCCGACTGACGCCGCGACAGGGCGACACACACATACACACATGCTCACGGCGTCTGCAGCATACAATCACGAATTTTCGCGCGTTCTTGCAAAACACACACATACACACGACAGACGCCGGCAAAGCGGACATACAGAGGCGAGATTTTTGGCGCTGAGAATGCACATTTGGGACAGCACACGGCCGGCGATCATCGAGCAGGCCCGACTCCAACCAGGAGTCGCTCATTCGTACTTTTGGCAGTGGATTTTTTTTTTCGCAATTTGTGAAACACCATCGACAAACCTCCTGGTTGGAAAACGACGCCGGCAACGCTTACACACATTCACACACACAGACACCAACGCATGTGGTCATATGTATACAGATGCACCAACGCATGTGGTCATATGTATACATATGCTTTAGCGCTCATTTCGCTTGCATGACATCGACCTCTGCCCACGCAAATTGTCCACAGACCTGTCTGTCGCCTAACCGACTCATCAACTACAAGTAACCGATCTCACGTGGGTCAAGCATCCGACCAATTTTTCAGATGGGACATTGTACGCAGCCTGCCAGACGATCGATCAAACTTATGGAAGTACGTCGCGCAGCTGAATTCGGATCATCGCATCTTTCGTCGTCGCCGGTGCTCAGGCACAACGATCCCCAAACCTGACCGACCACTAGCAACATGCTACAACTCGAGACGCTCTTTGTTTGGCAATTAATGCCAGCCTGAGTTTACCAACAAGTTCTCGACCTCGAACGAAAGTCCTTAACGAGAGGCACCACGAAGTCCTTAACGAGAGGCACCACGAAAGTCCTTAACGAGAGGCACCACGAAAGTCCTTAACGAGAGGCACCACGAAAGTCCACAACGCGTGGCAAGCGAAAGTCCACAACGCGTGGCAAACGAAAGTCTCTACTCGGGGTACAATACCCAGCACGATTGACTCTTTAACCTCAACCCTGCATGGGCGAACTTGCTTGTCGACCCCCACTCGAAGCAACGGCCTCAACGCGAGGTTTTCATCGACCCAGCTACGACACAAACATCACAGCGAGAAGTATACGCAAGCATTCCTCCACATTGGGACTTGCACAATCCTGTAGATGCTCACCCCGGACATACACTCATCCCGGCGACAACGGCACAGGGCTTTCTATCATTCGTTCCCACATGGTCTCTGGAGGGGGAGTACTGTGGCAGCCCCTGGCCACCTCTGGTCACACTATTCGATCCACCACCATCCCTAACGCGATAGCAGAGCGACAACACGCGCCATCCCTGGCGCTCAGTTTCTGGCTTGGCTTCGGCCAGCGCGGTTCGCGCCCGATCGCTCCGTTCGACTCAACTATATTGTTAATAAGCTTAAGTTATGTTAAATAAAGTTAGATACCAACGATAACCAAAATGGTCACAGTAGTGGCGCCATCTATTGGTCAAGTTATGACCAATAGAAAGCTCTATTCCGCAGCGCTGCTACTGCAGGGTATAGAGTATATTACAGTCGAGCTTGACCGATTTTCTTACTTGTTTAGAGAAAGGGAAGAGAAGACATAAGTAGTTGTTGTTACAATTTACACTAATTTGTGCTATGCGCCGAGTGTGTGATGTGCAAATCAACAACGAAAGCGCGCTGTGAGCAGAAACCGTGGGCACATCTGCGTTAACGTATTGAGCAGTAGTTTTAGAAGTCTTAAAATAAGACCTTGCATGCTGATGTGCTCCACCTGTTAAATGCTGACAAACGATCTGAAATTTAGAAGGTTCGGTTCGCGGTCTGGCTTCAGGGGTACCAAAAAAGTACTCCGAATCGGCCCTGCGAGTTTCAGTTCTGCTCTTCTTAAGCGTTGCAAATTCCTGTCAAAACCAATTTCCAAAATGTCCATCATACATCTGGTGCCCTGTTGTGAGAACTGCACAAGAAGTGCCGACGACGACATCGCATGAGATGTAACACCAATACACCTGGCCCTGGTGGTTTTGTCTTGTGGCTCGTCTGATGATGAAGGCTGTTTTAGAGGTAGGCAGCCCAGAATGAACGTGTCAGTGGATGTACAAGAAAGTACAAATGTACGCGTATCTACAGTAGGACATGTGGTCGAGAATATGTTTTAAACTCTGTTTAAATGCTGATGCACTTTCTGGGCGTGCCAAGTGGGTGGGCCCGCTGTGCCGGAAATTTGACTGGTAACAAAACTGAAATTCCTTCACAAACTCACAGAGAATATACTGGCTACCAGTTGGAGTTAGCGATGGGCCGCCGTTGCTGGGCTTTTGTAGGCATTTCCAGTGCAGTTGACGTTTTGTGTAAAATGTGAGAGAAATGTTTTCGTTCTGCAAAAAATCAAAATAACAAAATGTCAGGAAAAATCAAATTTCCGTATGGCACGGCAAGCACATAATTCACTTTGCAATTGCATTCAATATGCGACAAAGTAAAGGCTGCTTTGATTAAAATGCCCACTGGCCGACCTGACCTCCTCACTTGATTGTATGTTTGCTAAATTCCAGTTAATCAACATCAACGTCCTGATAGTGGCTCTCACATTTACATGCACAATTTATAATCAGAAACGTGGGACTGAAATTTGAAAGCGGAATATGCGGCGGTACACCTAATTTGACGCGTTTAAGTGATAACTAAATGTGGCTGCCACGCCCATTGCTGCCGCTGCAGCTTCAACTCCAACTGCTGCTGCTGAACCACAGGGCGTATGGGCACACGTTGATATAGCATTTTTAGTTAGGAATCGGAATGGTCGGTCCAATTTGGCGCACAATGCATTGGACTAAGCAAATTGAAAGCAATTTGCATAAATTGCAGCACCGACGCCGCTGGCTACTGCGAGACCAACACGCACATGGGCAACCCATTGCACAGTTGCGGCATTCCGAGCAGCTGGGGCAAGGTTTGTGGCAGGGCTAGATTGCGTTTGGTTTCAGGTTTGTTACGGCCCATTGACTGTATCATTTTGCCATGTAGGCCTTTAAAGCGGTTTAAAATAAGACAAAGTTAATAGTCATATTTCAATTGGTATGTTTCTGTCCCTAAAATAAAACAGAATAAACTTTCGAACAAATTGGAAAAGTCGAGGATCAAGCATTGAGTTCTGGTTTCTTGGAAATACCTTGGAATTTGAACCTTCCTATGTACAGGTATATGTTGGGGTCGGTCACTGGAGTCTGCGGTTCCGAACGGAATGATGGACTTCACTTTTACACATGCGAATTTTTCGGCAAGTATCGCTTTAATCTAGCGACATCGCATAGCAATCGCATTCTCATCTCCCTTCGGGAAGAAGTGTGTCGTTTCTTCTGAGAGATAGGAAACAGTCTCTTCTCAGGAATAAGAAATCGTTTCATCCTGGGGACAGGGAAAAGTCCCTTCGAAGCGATAAGAAAAAGTGCGTTCTAATGGATGTAAAAGCGTTTCCACCTGGGGATAAGAAAAAGTATCTTCCCTAGATAAGAAAGCGTTTCTTCTTGAAGATATGAAAAGTCTCTAATGGGGATAAAAAATGTTTCTTCCTGCTGCTTAAAAAAAAGTCTTATAGGGGATATGATATCATAATTAGGATATTGTTTGTTTTATTTTAAGTTTAGGGCATCTTTATTCATTTTAAGTTTAAGTTTTTTTATTATCTTACCAGTACAATAAATTTTTAAATAATTTTTAGGAGACTTCGTATTAAACTGGTATTAAATCGAATCGGGCAATGTGTCAACGAACTTCGTTTTGAAGCCTCGTCGTTATAGGCTAATCTCATCGAGCACATCTAACATCCAACATTCTGAGTCATAATGAATGTATTTACCACGGCCGAATTTTTTATCTTCGTAGCATGTTCCTTTTAGAGACCGACGCTCTTAATATTTTGACAGGACAAAAGCTTAAAAATGTTGGCTTAGCATGTGGTAATTTAGCATTTAAAGTCAGGATGTTGGATGTTAGATGTGCTTAGAGTGATTAGAATATTAGGCTTTTCTTTCAGTATGTGTCGTTGCACTGAAGTGTAAACAACATAGTTTTTAGGTGCTCCGAATATGCCAACTTGTATGCCAACAAAGCACAATTTGCGGCAAAGTTTACTTGTCTGCTTTCATGTGAAGAAAAATGCACCTGAAGGCCATCGAAAGCTCTAAGAAGCTCACGGGTAGCATGCTCCAAAGGCTAGAATCATACGGGCCGCCGGCCATAAGCCAAAATAAACGCCAAAGCCGAATATTCACGGTGACAATGTCATGCTCTATATTTGGTGGGTGTGAAACCATCTCTCTGCAACTCTACCGAACTCAATTGAAGCGTTTGAGCCGAGCATTGAAGCAAACACGGTCAGAATACGAGCAAAGGTACGACAAGTTAATTTTGCAACATTAAAATAATTTTGCCAAATGTTGCGCAGCCTGTCTAAACATACCTTGAAACGCTAAAATGGGATGTCCTACCCCACTCGCAGTATAGACCAGACATTGCCCCTTCCGAATACTACTTGTTTTCGTCGATGACGCATGGCCATTTGGTTGTGCCAAATGTTGCTGGCAAACTTTGTTATTTCCTTTATCTTTGGCAAACATTGTATGAGCAATTTCTTTAAAAAAATTCAAAATTAGTGATATGTTTTAATACAAAATTTAAATCTTAATACCGACCTTTTTATCACGTTTAGTGTGGTGAAGTACCACATCAAGTTATAGTATCGCATTATACAGAGTGGTAAAAATTCTTTGGTGCACTTCCTAAATTCTTTTATATTCATCTAAAACTTGACGCATGTCATCACCTTTCTGAATGTTGTTTCCAACTCTTGCTTAAAAATAGAAAAAAAAAAACATTACATTGTTTAAAAAGACAAGTAAAAATTATCCATTTAAGTTACACCTTGAATTGCATGTGACAAATCGGTAAATAGAGTATTGTGGTAGCCAATAGTTTTGGTTGACGAATCTATATTGTAAAATTATTATTGAGAAGACAGTTTACAAGAAATTAACCCACCATCAGATATTGGCGATGCTCCATTATATCAGTTCTTGTGCGCAGGCACACCACCATTGTATCGTTTCAGAAAACTGGTCCTACTGTGAGTGAAGAAACTTTCAAAAGATTTGGATATTATTCAGTCTTTTTTAGGTTTGGTTCTTGCTTTTTTTTTCATTTATGTACTACACATTGACTGTTAATTAACATTAAAATAACATTATTATAATAGTACAGTAAGGGCACGGGCAAATGTAACAGCACACAAAAATTCGTTTGGACTGGTTCTATTTGATAAGAGTCCCTCTTTAGAGAAGTTTGACAACCGACTATTTAGAAACAGATGACAAGTGTGAAGGCAGCTTTAAACTTATTTTACACAATTTCATCAAAGAAGGCTAAATTTTCTAAATGTTATGAGTTATTTCAAATAGTTTTTCGTACCTTGTTCCTTGTTGAGAGAGAAGAAAGAAAATTTAATATAGAAACTCATTTTGAAATGCCCTTCTATTTTGAGCAGAGGTCGCAAAAATCGGTCCCTCTTTTGCCTTTGTCAGAAAATAACACTTTTCGAACGGCACATTGAATAGAGGGTCTAAAACAACCTTTAACAGCGG